>OX637308.1:2400000-3000000 GCA_951799385.1 Hyppa rectilinea | reverse complement strand
GATGGTACTTTTAAAAAAATATTATTTAATTGAATGCGCCCAGTAGGTTGCTACATTTATCGCGGCATCAGTGGCATTCTTTAGGTCATCCGATGTGCAGGTAAACGGGCACTTAGGACACTCCAGCAGGTGGGGCATGGTCTGGTCAGAAGCTCCGCAATCGCACTGGGTCTTGGGTGGATCAGTAATCCCCCACTTCGACAGGTTGTGCCTGCAGCAGCCTACTTGGGTACGCAGTCGATTGAGAGCTTTCCATATAGGCCACTGCAGATCACGTCCGGCAGGCAAGTGTTCCTGGGGTTTTACGAAGTTGAGTGGTGGATGCTTCCTATATTTTAGGAAAATAATAATAAAGGAAGAATTTAGAGGTATGAGGAACAGGAAAGTGAGCATTTTCCGACGAGACGGGGGTTGTCTCTGGTCGGCTATCGCCAGACTGTGATGTGACGGGATTTTGTATACGTTAGTACAATAAGCACTAACAGCGAACAGCTCACTCAAAATGTGATGTAAATGCAACAAATTTTACCACTAGGAACAAATTAACTGTACGTAAGTTTGAAGAAAATAGTTGTAATAGTTACCTACTTCGCCTCATCTCCAAGTATCTCAGAGATCCAAACTGTTTGGTGCTTGCATGTTTTATGCCGTCCGAAGTAAGAGTACCGAAATATGAAGTTAACCACTTAGTCTTCTAGTGGTGGCAAATTATACTGCTGAGGATCCTGGGTAGATTTGTGGGTCAGGGAAGATATTGGCAAGGTTTTTACCACAGAACAGATAAAGAGGTTAGAATGGAAGTAGTTCCTGATTTGTATTAGAACGCGTGTCGCCGCATGTCTCCCACTCTTGTCTCTCCACTACAAGCAAGAGATAATACGTACGCGCATTACGCACACAAATAAACCACACGCACTTACATCGCGTGTTTACTATTGGTTGTCACACTAACGCAAATACTGCTCTGGACGTACACTCACACACGTGTAAAAGCAATTTATTTCTCATATATGTTATGGCCACCAAAAGGTCGATTAATTATATCGATAAAATTACTGTAGTTTAGTTAATTAAAGTTTTGCATTTTTTCAAGTTGCGGATACGGTACGAATAACTTCCTAATTACATATAAAATCAAAGACAAATTAAGGGGGAACATCCGATACTGCCGGGAAATTTAAATTTTCTTTAGTTTTATGCTAGTTGCAGCTCTGTTTTACGGCATAATAATAGAAAGAAACAAAAATAGCATTTTGAATAACATAAAACGTAAAACAATGCTACAATATGCAAAAAAACTATAAAGAAATTTTCAAATTTCACGTCCATATCGAATGCTAAGTCGAATTAACATAATATAATCTAATTAATTTATTGTGAACTACTCCGTGAAAAAGTATTTATTAATTTTATCATGTTAATTTATGAATAATATCTGTGTCCGCCAGTTTCACCCGCGTTACATAATCATTTTCTGCAAAATGTTGCGATCATAAATTGTGCTACATTTAGTACCTATCCATTCAATTCTACCAGTTGCTTCAAACCACAGTTTTCTTGTAACAGGATCTTATGGACAATTTAAAAAAAAGTGTTTGCACCGTAAATTAGATTTTAGACGAAAAACCAACTAAGAAACTAAATTAATAATCCACATTATACAATAATTGGTGTTAATATAAACAAAGTTATTTTCATTATATTACTGACAATAATCATTCGTATACACATCTTAATATCGACATTGTTTACAATTTGGTACAACACTATCGACGCGCATCTATAGATTTCCCAGAATTGAAGCTTTGGATCGACGCACGCGACGTTCGCAGTGAACGCAATACATTGCGCGACCGCTCACGTCGTGCAAGATCGTACCAATGTAATGCAAGCAATGTATAATTTTGCATCTGAATGCGATTTTATCGTTTTTGTCTACAAACTACATAATACTTTTGTAATCATTACAAATATCACTCGTATTTTAAGGTTTTTGGAGTTACCGGTGAAAAGAAATCCCTCCTCGGGCCACATTACACTCCTGACTTCTTTTCCGACACGTTATAATTGGGCAAGACGGCATAATTCTTTTTCTCCGCGGAGAATTGAACGCTTTCACAATAAGAGCGTGACTGTTGACCGGTGATTCTAATTTCGGTTGGGTTTGGAGCGCCCGCGCAAATGTGTGGCGCGCCTGTCCCGCCCACAAGGCCCTTCTAACCTCTTTAACTGTTCTGTGGTTTTTACTATATTTTTTTTTTCGTGTGGTTAGTGGCTAACCTCGTGTCAGAGTTTTTATGCTGCCCATGTGCCTCTGACTTAACACGATACTATTACTACTAGGAACTAGTACTACTACTTTTTAACTATTAGGAATTTCTCAGTAGCAGCCCAGAACGATTCATGCCAATAGCAGTAGACTCGCCCCGTTATTACAAAGGACTTATACCGGCGCAATGGCACTCTATTACACCCATTCGAGGAATAAATTCAAATTCAAAATTTTTATTTCAGATCAAAGGAATCCATATAGTGTTAGTATGATATAATCGGTACTCAAGCTTCGGAACGGTGTCCGTCTTCAAGGCGTTTTAAAGTACAAAATACGTAGTAACGATTATGGTTCCGTACCAAGTTTTTAAGATTTGAAATGAATATAGATCTTCCACTCATATTATCTCAAGTTGTAATTTACTATGGAGTTTAGTGTGCTATAGTGTATTTTTCTTCAGTTGTCTCATTTGGTAAACGAATGTCGCGACTAATATTAAGATTTCTAGGTATTGTATGTGTCTCTGAAGCAATATTTTTATATTATAATTCGTGCCTTATGAGTATTATACAAAGATCAAGACGTTTATGCTCAACTTAAAGTGTATGATTGATACGAAAAATCAGAATTTTCGTCCCATGTTTGTTTACCAAATTGGACACTGTAAAAGAAATACACTATAGATAATTATCTATTGTGCTAAATGCTAAGGGCGCGCGCACATCTGTCACTGCCATTGCCCAACAAATATCGACCCTGTAGAAGTTGTAATAAAGTTGAAAATAAATGAACATCCATCGAGAGCGTGCTTAGGCGAAAAGAGGCGCGCGTCTCAGGTTATTCATTCTCAACTTTATTTTTAGGCACGCAACGTTGATATTTGTTTGGATGTGACAAACACTCCTTGCTGCGTCTCGCTAAGTGTGCGGCGACCCTAACTTTCGTTGTAGACGCGGTCATAAACATGGGAGCGAGATGATATGACACTCAGTAGATCTAAATAAATTCTGTCCTGCTCTTTGTATTTATGACTGCGACTACTGCGAGTTTTAGCATGTAATATAAAGGGTGCTATTGTGAAACTTAAGTGATTTAAGATTTAATTAGCATTGGTATGGAACCTACAGTTTGCTAGATAGACTTTAGTACTGCAGTTTTTTATTCAAACATTTTTATAAGGTATCAACGTGTCGTCAATATCGCACAAATGTTTATTTAGGCACTAAATACTTCCTATTGTATCGTCCATCAACTCGTGTCTTCGAATATTTTTACAATTTTTAATAGAACATCACTTTTAGCGCATAATTTTTAATTAAATAGAGGGATAAGAATTATTTTGTTTTTCAATTAATTTGTTTTAAATAATTATAAGTTTGAACGTAAGCTCCAATTGTATGACTAGAGCATATTTTATCGTGCATTTTTACAATAAACATTGAAGTACCATTTCGTTGTGGATTTTATTTCGTCTTAACATTTTGGGGTCAAACTTTATAAGCCAATTAGCCCTCAAATGTCGTATGAACCCCATGTTTATACGAAAAATTCTCTTGAAACGACAATAAATATGACCGTATTTATCGTTGAGCTCAGGAAACGGCTTCTAATAGGCGGACATCTAATGGGTTAGTATCCTGTGATTCTGCCTAGCTTTTTCCCAATTATGTTGGGATAGGCTGCTAGTCGAACCGAGTGCAGCTGTATGTATTTTACATGGAGCAACTGCCTATCAGACCTCCACAACCACAGACGTCTATTATTGTCTATTAACGGTCCACAACCTAGTTACTGGCTAATATGATACCCTTTGGTAAGACTAACTGACTTTCTTCTGACGACCCGTAACGACTGTCAAAGATCCACGAATGACAGCCGTGACCAATGGCTTAATCTTGTCACCGCCAAGCACTTGAATAGAATTTACAGATTTTCCTGCCACCAGCGCCACGACTTCATATGAAGTTCTTCAATGTAACTATCGTGCTCGTTAAGCATTTATATGTAGTTTAGCAGTTGTAGATCTCTTATTAAGTTATTACCTACAACTTTGCCATTAAGTTTTTTCCATAGGTCTTGTGTTTTTGCCGGAAATCGAGATAAACCGTTTTTCACCCTTAAAGACGCACCCCGATCCAGTTCCCGACCTCAGATTGCCCATAAATTATTTTTCCTTTCATTTTTATTATAATTTGTTCCTTTTCCAATGGGTTTCATATCTATTTCATAGGTCTAAAAGGTCAACGTGCTTTTTCCCTAGCAATTTCAAATCTTAAAATAAATACAAAATTGCAGTTTATTCTAATAATCGTAAAATTTGAGCTTAAAAGAACTCGTTCGAAAATGACCGCTGTAACAAAAAATAAATAAAACATACAATTAACAAATTAACATAATTTTATTGACAAAATATGATCCAGCAATATTTATACAGGTTTTTAGTAAAAATAAACTCGTTAAAAATGTGATAACGACTCGTAAATATACATAGAAACATACATAACGTCACGCATGTAGACCCATAAGGGTGAGGCAGAGATGTACCTACCAGGGATGTTACGAATATTCGCATCCGTATCCGTAAATGCGGAATATTCGCATTCATTCAGACATCTGCATTCGCATTTACATCCGCATCAATCAATGCGGAGTTTTAACCGATGATAATGAAACTCTAAGCTTAAAATTCTGCTGTGTCTTAATAAGTAAAACTTAAATTTTGAGTAATTTTGTTCTAAAAATAAGATTAAATAAATAACGTTAAAATTAAATTGCTTTTCAGTTATAGTTAATTATGCATGCGGATTTAGGCATTTTAAACGGATTTTTTTAAAATAATTATCCTTTTAAAATCATAAAACCCGTATCCGCATCTGCATCGAATCCGCATCCGCGGATGTGATCTTCTAATAATCCGGATCCGCATCTGCATCCGCGGATGTCAAAATTTTTGCATCCGTAACAACCCTGGTACCTACACCCAAACGTCAGTTGTCGGCCTCATTGGACTATAGTGATGTGATCGCAAGCAGTTTTGCTGAGCACGGTCTTGGATTCGATATCCGGTTTGGGCAGTGTTGTTGAGTATTTCCATCTGGAGGCTGAGTCTAGATTTGTGCCCGATTGATGGCAATAGGCTCGCCCCCTATTGGGACTCATTGTATTATATAACTTGTACTTTTAACTTGTAAATGTCTAAAAAACGATGTATAAAATGGTAATGATTCCTTATCACAGAGGTATATTGTCGGGTGTTAGCTTTTTAAGTTATGTAAATGTATATTGTCTGTATAAATGAACTACAATGTTGAAGCCTAAAAAGAATTTGAAGAACTTTGCATTAAATTTAAAACAGCGGTTTTTTTCATTGAAGGTGAAATTAAAATTTTCTTACGTTTTATTTTGCAATATCCAGATCAATATAACATCTGTTGGTAAGCCATAATAAATAAATAAATAAATAAATATAAGATTTCATGTCGAAACAAAATGTTATTCGCAGTCGTAGCAGGAACGTATTTACAAAACTGTAATCATCAGAGTCACCTATTTAACCCCTCTTAGTTCATTCAACCTCACGGAAAGACTATTTTATGAAATCATGACATTTGAAGGCAATTCTAACTTAAGGTGGCGTACACACTGTATAACATAACATGTTATAAAACGTAGTTATACTGGGTGTAACCGAAAGGGTACATACAAAAGGATATGCTACAGATCACCAAACTGAACAACTTTTACTGTGGGACCAACTCCGAAATCGTGAGAAAAAATTAGCTGTTCCCTACATTTCGACGAGTCACGTGACCAAAAATGTATAGAACAGCTGATTTTTTTTGCTTAAATAATGTTGACGTGTTAGATAACAAGTGTTTATGTGTTACGCACCCTAAGACAGTTGTATTGATGGTTACTTTGGTGCTTTCACCTAAAGTTGGCTGATGTGAATTGGTGTTCTTGTTCGTAAGAAGCTGGGTCGCGTATTTTTCGTGAGTTTTGACGCGACGAAATTTAAGCATGACACCTAACGTGCACTCACACAAACTACAGTTAGTTGTGTGAGTGCACTTTTATACACACACATATTAATATTTAACTTTAAGTGAAAGCTAGGTAACCCGCGAAATTCAAATTTTCTTACGTTTTCTGCAATTTGCAGTATAAGCTTGTATGTTGATCAAAATATGATTCGCGACCTTAACTAGTATGTATTTAAAGAATTATAGCCATTAAAATCATCCATACAACTCCTTTAGTACACAGTACTCTATTGAATGCCTATTTTACGAAATCGTGACATTGTAAGTCAATTCTTATAGAGTAGTATTAATGAGTTTAATGATTTTATTTCAATTCCATACAGGGTGAATGTGAATTCATTGGCAATATTTTACGGGGTTAATGTACTCATCATTATGAACAACTTTTACTATGGGAACACACCTGAAATTGCGATAGACATTCGTTACGGTCGCGAATAGGGTCTTTGTCGAACATATCAGTCGTATTTTACACCAAAATTGGGCGACTTCTACACTCGGAAACAAGTGTACCCAACACTTGTTTCCGAGTGTAAGAGATCCATTTTCTTAACTCTCGTTGGTGGAGAGTCAAGGATTTCTATAGAAATTTCAGTGGTAGAAGTTTGAGTAACCACACAAGGGTCACTCGAAGACAGTTCTTGTGCCACTAGTGGTATTTGTGTCGCATATTTTACGCTAGTTTAATTTTAGCGTATTGGTATAAGTGGTAGCGTAGCCAAATATGCGATTTGATGTAAATAAACCGCTGTTTAATATTTTGCTCGAATTACAATTTAAACGTTTAGTAATCAAAATTTTTCAGACGTAAATGCCTAATTCTAAAAAAATATACTCGTTTTTCCAAATTTTTACATTACATTGCAACCAACTTTTTCCTTTTTACTATTTTGCCTCAATTGTTATTCACAAAAACGCTTTTTTAGTTTTGTTTTATCTTGATGCGATCTTGGAAAATGTTTAATTTTTAATTTGAAGAGTTTAGTTAAAAAAAAACGTTTCAAGAATAAAATCGCTGTTTAGATTTAGTGCAGGGTTCAAACCTAATATCCCCGGACTAAAACACTTCTAAACCAATTTAAACTCTGACTTATCTTTTAAGGGGGTCAACTGTGAAAGTACTCGTCAATTTCTTTCAGCTTGTCCCAACAAACAAGTAGCAACACCGTATGGGGACCAAGTCTTAAGTAGTTGGCCCCTACGCCTTTGTACAAGGACAGTGGTCCTTCGAGCTGGATCATTTTTAAGCCGCAGTCTACCATGCCTTTGTAGAGTTTCCCTTTGTTTTGGGCGTCGACAGCTGAAATTAAACGTATTCAGATAGTTAAATTCAATTCGATAAAATCTAGCTTTCAATTATTATCCGAGAGTAATGAAGGATGTACAGCAAAACATCACAAGTTTTTTGCGCAAGCCAACACATTAAGCTCTTTTACATGGTTCTTTATTTAAGTACGATCACTATGGTAACTTTGGCAACCGCTACGAGCGATAGTAAAAGATGAAAGAAATCAGTTGACAAGTTTTCAAGCGTTCTTTTTAATGATTTATAAACTTATTATGTTTACTTACGTTGATTACACAGTCTAGTAGCAATAACATCGAAGGGGTTCAAACACAGCGTCATCACGATTCCTCCAAGGTTGGCGCCGAAGAACGACAGCAGGAGTGGATATCCAGTGAACCAGTTGTTTGCACGCAGCCAGTCTTTAGCGTATGTGAAGCTTAGGATTTGTGAGGCGCTGCCCGCCATGCCGCGCGGGATCTGAGGACCCACGCCACGGAACAGACCTGTCAAATCATATCCGGTTGAATTCCAGAAGATCTGTGCGTTGAGAAGTCAAATGGAGTTGATACAAACAATGCGATGGCAGCTAATTTATTATTCAAGGGATGAAATCAAAATCAAAAGTCATTTATTCAAACTAGGCTGAAAATCAGCACTTTTTGAAGATCAAAGTTACATGAGACAGTCCCCCAAAAACGCCCACCCTTCACCACTTGGCGAAAAAAAATTCAGCTGTTCCCTACGTTCCCTTATGTTCGTATAACTCGTCAAAATGTAAGGAACAGCTGATTTTTTTTCCGCGATTTTAGGTTTGGTCCCGTAGTAAAAGTTGTTCATAATGATGAGTACAATGACCTCTTAAGAGGTTTCTGGTGTTTTACAAATAACCCTGTATACTCATTCCGTATTCTACGAAATTTATACTCTAATTTTGCTACGAAAGTTATACTCTTACGGCATACGGGGTAACATTTATAACTTATTTGAATCTTACCTTCAGAACAGACGACAGTATACAGGTATTAATAGAATATGCAGTAAAACAAAAATTGACATGCAATATGAATCTGACATTAGAATATTAACATGTGGAGTTCCCCAAGGGAGTGTCCTTGGGCCTCTGTTGTTTCTTATATATATAAACGATTTGCCTACAGCTACGCTTTACCCCATGACAATGTTTGCAGACGACAGTACCTACTATTATTTTTAACAGTGATAATGTAAATACGCTTGAATTTGACATTAATAATAATATACAATCAGTAATAAATTGGCTCAAATGTAATAAATTGCAAATTAATTTAAATAAAACCTTAATAATGAAATTTAGACAAAGGACAAACGACAAATTAAATTTAAATATCAATTATAATAATGTGCCTATCAAGGAAACAAAATCAACGAAATTTCTTGGGATACATTATAGAAAATACATTGTCTTGGGGAATACAAATTGAAAATGTATGTAATAAGCTGAACCAGTATTCATATGTTTTGAAAAAGTTACGAAATACTGTCAATAAATCGACACTACTTACTGCATATCACGGTCTAGTCGCATCATGCTTAAGATACGGTATCATGTTTTGGGGTAATGCGACTGGAAAAGAAACTGCATTTATTGCACATAAACGGTGTGTTCGTGCTATATGCAATCTTCAAAAAACTGACAGCTGTGCTCCTTACTTTAAAGACTTAAAGATATTGACCCTACCATGTATGTACATTTATGAAAGTGCTCTTTTTGTTCGACGCAACCTGTCAAATTATTCACGGGTTAGCAGCCTGCGTAGAGCTGATAAGTTAAACTTGATTCCAAGTAAAACTGCACTGTTTCAGAAAAGCATATTCACTATGGGTCCTAAATTATATTATAACAAACTTCCGAAATGTATAAAGGCAGCAGCGACTATAAATTTATTTAAAAAAATGTTATTTACATTATTAATAGATAAGGCATATTATTCTATTGAGGAATTTTTGAATGATCAAATATAAATTCTTATTAATGTGATATTGTAAGTTGACGAATTTTATAATTAATTGACATTGCCACAAAGTTTTTTCATTATTTTTATTGTATGACATAGTAACTTGTAAGAAGACTATAATTATGAATGTTAATGTGTTTTCAAGTTTTAAAATTGACATATCCATGGAATTTTATTTGTATCTCTTGACATTCTTATTGATTCTTTATTCGATTCCTATGATTGATTTTATTATATTCTTTGTTATTTGAATTAAATTAATTGCATTAATATTTGTACACCATTAAATGGTAGGCATAGTGATCATCCATACTGACTGTAACATCTATTATATACCTATGTTCACAAATAAATAAATTGAATTGAATTGAAAATTCTATCCATTCGCGTTACACCACACCTCCCTCTTAGCATTCTCATCTCAGCAGCATGCAATTGTCTTTCATTCATTCCTTTTGTGGCCCAACACTCTGGTCCATACAGGACGGCAGGTCTAACCATGCTTTTATAAATCTTCCCTAATGAAAATTAAATCAACGTTGTACCTTTAACACCTTCCTTTCTAAATATATCAGCGAGTGCGCTCATGGTGCTTGTGCACGAATGCTGGTGTCCCACAGCTATAGCCCTGGCCGCCTGGGACTGCAGCCTGACTTTCACCAGGTAGAATGGAGTGCCGGCTATAGAGCCCAGGGCTCCGCCGACTCCCGCGACGCCTGCTCCCCTTAGCAACGATGTAGTGCCAGCCGAATCTTTTAGTATGCCCCTTCTTTCAGCTATTCGAAAGGAACCTAATCTGCAAAATGGATAAGATGTATCGAAAAATGCAGGAAGGTACTTTTTTTTTAAGGATCATCTAATGACTCCACTCTGGGTGGAGTGGAAGGAAGTGTCAGAGTCTTACTGGCCCATCCATTTTCCTTCCTTAGCCCTTTGTGTTCCGGGGCAGCGGTAATCCTTTCGGACAATCCCGCTGACTGATGCAGTCTGTGATTAAGATAGGCCGTTGTATTTCCCGTGCTAGTTATGTCGAAGTACAGACATTGCTCGTATTGAAGAAATCAAAGATATTTTATGATAAACACCATTCTCTTGCACTGATCCCAATTTATTTGGGGTTGGCGCAACATGTATTTTTCTTCCATACTTCTCTATTAGTCGCCATCTCGGTAATGGTCATATTTTTAAATCGTTGCTGATTGCATTAGCCGATATCCACAAAAAATATACTTGTGTTAAAATATATGAAATCTTACCTAAAAATATTCAAAAAGAACTGAAACCCAAGCATAGCCGTTAGTCCACTCTGTAGGGCAACTAATCCCTCATTTTTGCCCACAACATAGAGGCCGTGGGGTACGTTCTTATAGAATATAGCATGCGTCCCTCTCTTCTTCAGTTCCCCTTGAAGCTGCAACCTGACCTTCACGACTTCTATGGGGTTTGTGAAGATGGAAGCAAACATGGCCGACACACCACCCATCAGCAAGTCGTTTATGTCACGGTAAAGCCCGGCTTTAACATTCGGGTCTGTTTGTTTCGTCATCTTGTGTTAAATTCTGTGGAAGACCAGATTTTTTTTTGGTAGCTCTAAAAACTGTACAAGGTCAAGTTAAATGAGCTAGACAAAGCCCGCAAGGTATTGATATCCAAATACGATAAAATAAAATAGACTGTGATTTGATGTATTTTTATTGGGGTCAATTACCGCTGGTACTGTATTTACTTGGATATCTATAATCATTACGTCTGTAAAATTAACAAAAAATAATTAATTAGATCATAACGTCTGTAGAGTCTCGCTGGCTAATTTTATTTGCCCCTGTAGTTTTATTTTCCAAAAAGATCTATTGTCTTTTACGTAATGCTTAAAATAATAAGCACATATAGTATAACTACTCATAATACTCATTTAGTTGGGTGAATAAGGCACGTCTGCACCACTCATAACTAAATATGTTTTGCGCTAAAATGATTTAACACCATCGTTCTGATTATGTCAATCTTTTGTAGGTGACAGAGATAGAACTTTTAAATAAGGGCATTTCACCAATGTAACTGAACGCGATCAGCGCATAAACTCTGTTTAAGAGCTTTCAGTGCCATTATTTTCTATGGAATATTGACAATGACAGGTCGCGAACGCGTTCAGTTTATTTGGCGAAATTGGCACGAAATTTGTTTAGTGATTTCTGGTGCAAGCGGGCCTAAGTACTGTGAAGGTTCAGGGACCTACACTGAGGGGGTTCAGTGGTAGAGCGTGTGTTCTGTGTGTGTAATGGGATTTGCTACGCTATTAAAGCAAACACACAGTTAGCGGCTAACCGAATATACGAGTATATTACTTTTCACCGGATACATCTGGCAAGCCCCACGGCTAAAGACAGAGTCGTCACTTTTACAAAAACCTATTCGACTATTATATTCATAATTTAAAGGTTCGAATGCTGTCAGATTATTACCAGCCATGTTCAACATAAGGTTTCCCTCAGGCTCTACAGTACCTACTAGGTGAAACTACTAAAATATTATGAAAAATAAAGCTAAGCATACTTTTATGAACGAACTTGAATATATTGGCACGACAAACACGTTGGATCCTGGATTCCGATAACATCTCTTTCGTTTTCTGGAGGTAAAAACTCTATAATTTAATTAAACATTTTGTTTTTGAGTAGAAGAACTATTTTTCTATTATTGTGTCTGCAATAAAGTAATATTATGGGCTGAATTTCTAGGGATTAAATAAGGTTATATTTAGTCTATTGCTTGAAACGCCTCGTCAAAAGGCTATCACTGCGGGAAAAATATATATTTAACATAAAATTGCAAACGTGAAACAAGCAAATAAATAATAAAACACCGTAATAAATTTAAAACTTTATTGCTGCTCGCATAAAGCTCAACTTTCAATAGCACTACTCTATAAACATGATTGTACATTTTTCTTCATTTATTTATCTAAGGCTAACAATACAAAATTTGTTTAAAAAGGCACTGAGATTTGTTTAACAAAGGAGATATTTACATTTAACTGGATATTTAGCAACCGATTTTTTTTCTATGAGAAAAACATATCTTATACTCTATCCGATATTGGAGAAGAATTATAAATGGTCTTTATAGTTCTTCAGAAATATGGTCGAATAATTGAGAAATAGAACTAGTCGTTTTATGGCGGGCAAAACCACCTTGTGGTGGTAAAGGAATTGCGAGGTCAATAAATAGTACTGGAGTCCAATCAAGCATAAAGCATAATCAGTTCTCATCTGTTCAAGGCCGTCACACGGGCCCAGAGCAGACCAATCAAGCGAATCAGTGTATTTTAAGAAATACCAATCATGTAACTTTGACTTTTCCGCTGTAGTGGACCTTAGGAATGCGCGGTGAGGCGGGTGAGAGACGCCCAGAGCGTTGACAAATGAGCAGCTTGTATTGCCTTCCCGGGAGTCGCGCACATACCCAAGGTGCGGTTCTGTGGTATTGATCAAACTATAAAACAATAAACAAATGTGGCTAATCTACACAAATAATAACATGGTAACAAAATTATTAGTCACTTTACTTTGGCTTTGATTTCATATTATATAAAATAATATCACTATTTCATTTGAGGACAACACAATTTACATTTTAATTCCATTAAAATAGTAGTTTTACTTCAGTTAAATGCTATTATTTTAAAGAAATACTAATTACGTAAATTAAAATGCTTAGAATAAGGTATTCGTTTGCAATAATACTGAGATACACACGGTTTAGGGTTATTAATAATGATAAAATGATCAGGTACTAAAATACGTAAAATCTTCGAATGTAACAATAGCATTTTTATCGTGTATATATAATTACTATCAATGAAGAAAAATTGTTTGTCTCTACGACTACAACCTCATTTTTAGTCATAAAAATGAACGATAAAATATATGTATAGAAGACTATCGCAACATAGTCCTCTATGATACGTCTTACTGATTACAAGCGGAGGTTAAAATATACGTTATGTGAATACATACCTATATTCCACTAAGATAATGTCACACATATAATGTTCACTAAGTCAAAACTAACATCAAAGATATTCTAAACCCAAGGTTGTGACGCAACTAACGTAAAATAGGCTCACGGAAGACATTCTCGAATATAATATCAACATTTTATCATAAACGTGTTTCTCACGTTATCACTTGATTTACAACATTAGCGATAGTTAAGTTAAACATTAAAATTATATGTGTGTACATCGTCATTTTTATAGTTCTTGTACTAAAAGGTTACAACAAAGAATGGTATAAAATTAGATTCTAAATAAAATAAATACTTAAAAACTTAATAAAAGTAAAAAATCGACTGTAAAGACAATCTTAAATCCATCAGAATAAATATAATCTCACTTTTTCTATTTCACGCCTCTAATCGAGGCATACACCTTACCGCGAGGCATAAACAAATTTACCTACAAAATAAATAATAATAAAAACTACGTTTGCAAATTGTGCAATTCAATACTTTTTTGCAGATCTTTAAGGATATCCCAGAAAACTAATAGGAGAACAGTGTGAGGCGCTTGCCGTAAGTAGGAAGGTCCCATGCCTTTAGCAAAGGCTAAAAGGCCTTCTGCCTTGACGATCTTTTTCGCACAGTCAGCGATTCCCGAGTACATAACGCCTTTACCGTTCGCGTCAACAGCTGAAACAATACTTTGGTTTAGACTTGGTGTGTACAATAATCTATATTTTTATAGTTGACACTCTGCAATACTGTAGCTTCCCATTTGTGAAAGAATTTTCTGAATGAAATCCGTATTTTTAAGAATACCCACAAACAAACTCACAAGTTTTACGTGCTTATAATTTTAGTATAATCTATTTAGTGCTATAGGACAACATTCAACGCCAGTTATGTTCAAGTCCTATGTAATAGGGTGCAAGCCTATTGCCATCAACCGGGCACAAAACCAGGCTCCTTACTAATGATGGAAAGACCCAATAACACTTCGCCCGATCTGGAAATTGAACCCAGAACCCTATGATCCGCAGAAGCGCTTGCGATCACTAAACAAACGAGGCAGTCTGCTTAACCCTTTGGATAAACCAGGCGTCATGGAGTAGGAGAAAATTGGAGAAGTTTTTAAAAAAGGGATGCAATCTGGATTTCCAGCTTCCAGTCTTACCGGATGAAGCTAAGTATTAGGCCGATTTTTATTTCACATGGAGCGAACACCTATCTGACCTCCACAACCCAGTCAGTATTTAACTAGGTAACACAATACCCCTTGATAATGCTGGCTGTCAGACTTTCCGGCATCTGACAACCCGTAACGACTGTCAAAGATCCACGAATAACCGCAAACGGCTTAACGTGCTTTCCGAGGCACAGAGGAGTCTTGGTATGTAAAGATGGTCACCCATCTTCGGACCAACCCCGACAAGAGTCGCTTAACCTGCTGTTATTACTTAGCCACGAGCTCCTAAAGGGTTGTAGTATGTACCTTGGTTATAAAGCCGCGTCATTATGACATCCATGGGGTTCAGGAATACAGTCTTCACCAGCGCTCCGATGTTACTCGCTATGAACGCCGACAAATATTTGGATTGCTGAAAAACGTCGTTGTTGTCCATCCATTCTTTACACCTGAAAACATAAGAGAACATCCTTTAATCCTTCGTGTACGTGTCACTTGGCCGGTTTTATTTATTTACTAGCTGATCCGACGATCTTAACTATGATACCTGCCCTACCTACCTACACTACCTACCTACCTACACTACCTACCTACCTACCTAATCACTTAGGGGAATGAAAAATAGGGGATCCCTTCTTTTCGCATAATGTTCTTTGTCCTAATATACTTCGGCATAACGATTTTGGCACAATTTGTTTTGGCATAATAATACTTCGGCATAATTTTTTTAGGCATACATTTTATGTTGGCATAATCTATAATCATCTTAAAGACTAATTTGTTTTGGCATACATTTGATTCGCGTAACGTTAGTAGGCCTAATGACTATTGATATATTGATATTGATAATTTTGTTTACATAGTTTGTTTGTGTTAGCTGTCAGTGTCCATTTTTACATGTGTTTTATTCTCGCTATATGAATATCCGAAAAATACCAAAAACCGCCTTGGTCTACCCCGACTCGGACAGGTTTGGTTAGAAGGGGATGCCGCCATCCCCTTCGTGGTTATTTTTTTAAACCATTGAAAGACTACGCTTTTTAAGCAACTTTTGAGTGTTTTGAGGTTAGGTTACAAAAAGTCATTTTTCTCGGCAATGGTGAGTTACCTTATCATGGGAGTGGTGCCAGGGTGGAGGGGGGCATAATAAATTTATGCTTTAGAATATTATGCTTAATCATTATTATGGTTAGAGAAATTATGCTTAAAAAAATTATGCGTACCTAAGCTGTTATGCGTAATTATATTATGCGAAAATATAATTATGCCAAAGAAAATTATGCTAAGTTATATTAGGTCTTAAAATTTTATGCAAATGGATAGGGAACCGAAAAATAGATAGTAGCCGATTCTCAGACTGAATATGCATATCAAATTTCATAAAAATCGGCCAAGCCGTTTCGAAGGAGTTAAACGTACATAACTAACATTGTGTCACGAGAATTTTATATATGTGTAAGATTTTCTTAGCGCATAATTTGTTAAATGTTCAGTGTTATATCAAGTTACCACTGTCAAATTTTCTCAATCGATTTTGAACTTGACACAAACGTTTTAAGATTTAAACTATACCTAAGGCATTGGCTGTGGATTGTGGACCTGTGGATATCACACTAATATTATAAAGGCGAAAGTTTGTGTGTGTGTCTTGTATGTTTGTTACTTCTTTACTCAAAAACTACTGAATGGATCTGGATGAAATTAAGCACAGCCATAGATTATAACCTAGATTAACACAAAGGATACTTTTTGTCGCGTTAGTACGTTCCCGTGGGATCATTTCCGACACCCACGCGCGCGAAGCCGCCTGCAGAAGCTAGTCTATACTAATATTATAAAGAGGAAAGATTTGTATGTACATAAGTACCTATGTTTGTGAAAGATTTGTTTGTACATAAGTACCTATGTTTGTGAAAGATTTGTATGTACATAAGTACCTATGTTTGAAACGAATAAACTCAAAAACGACTTAACGGATCTGGATGAAACTTGGCACAAAGATAGATTATAGTCTGGAATAGCATATAAGTTACATTTTATCTCGGAAAAATGTACAGTTCCCATGGGATAATTTCCGACATCCACGCGCGCGAAGCCACCGCCATAAGCTAGTATTAAGTACATACATAAAGCGAGTGATGTTTAATGTCTCGATAGTAGAGGTCAGTGTTTCATGTCTTAGCTGCAAATAACCGGGTGCTGTTGCTAAGTTATCACTAATGAGATAAACAGCAGCGTTGACCATCCAGCTCTTTAATTGCGTAACACTAACTGAAACAATGGCGTCTATATTGACAGTTCAACAACGTTCATTGCTTCATTGGGCAGACAAATTTTTCGAACATATGAAGCAAATGATGTGTAAAATCAATTACGGTGCAGGCTCTGGCTCTGAGGTACAGTCAGCAACAAAATTCTATTGAAACTGTAAATGTTTTATATACATTCAGTCAAAAAAGTATCGGGAATGGATGATTTGTTTATGGATCCAAATTCAAATTTTTGGTTTTTTTGTAGTTGTTTGATTGGCACAACTGTTTTCTATTTTGGCGCGGAGTTTGAGTTGCATCTGTTATTTATATTAAATACAGTGCTGGTTTTAGTAATATCATATATAGTGTGTATTGCGAATTTCATAATGGACAAAAATATCGAACAAAGAGTTTGTCTTAAATTTTGCATCGCCAATGGAATTTCGTGTTCGGAGTCACTGAAAATGTTACAGAAGGCTTACGGTGAATCGACTTTATCAAAAACTCATGCTTATGAGTGGTTCAAAGCGTTCAAAAGCGGTCGAGATGTGATGGAAGATTTGCCTCGCTCTGGTAGGCCGTCAACGTCTGCAACTGAAGTTAACATCGCAAAAGTGAAGAAAATAGTGACTGAAAATCCCCATTCAACTCTGAGAGAGATAGCCGCCGAACTTTCTGTATCTCACGAGTCGATCCGTACCATTTTAACTAATCATTTGGGTATGAAACATGTTGCTGCTCGGCTAGTCCCAAAAGATCTGAATTTTCTCCAAAAACTCAATCGCATGAAAGTCGCTGAGGACATGCTAGAACGAGTCAGTTCGGACCCAACATTCATGAAACGCATTGTTACTGGTGACGAGACGTGGGTTTACGAGTTTGCAATGCAAACTAGTCAACAAGCTTCGGAGTGGCGCCTTCCAACTGAACCGAAACCGAAAAAGGAGAATTCGCGGCGAGAACTGAACTCAATTCCGGAAGCAGCGTTTAAAAAATGTTTTGATGAATGGATTATTCGTTGGCGCTTGTGTATCGTTTCTAAAGGAGCATACTAAACTTTGAAGGTGATAAAATAAATTTGGATGAATAACAGACATTTTGTGTATTATTGATCTTTTCCCGGTACTTTCTTGACAGAGTAGTATTACTAGTTTTACCCGTGCTACAGCGTATCTACCCTACTTACCTACCTCCTAGCCTACCTAACTGTCTACATACCTACCTACCTATTATTCCAGTGGATTTTCCAACAATTTTCTTTCTTTTTTAGCTTTTCTTTAAAATTTTCCTTATTATTTTTCTTTTTAATCCACCCCTGTATTGAACAGTTAATCGACTTTTGTAAATATTCGATACATCTGACGAGACTTTTCCCAACTATGTTGGGGTCGGCTTCCAGATTAATCGGATGCAGCTCAATACCAGTATTTTACATGTAGCGACTGCCTATCTGACCTCCACAACCCAGTCAGTAACACGGTAATACGATACCTCTTGGTAAGACTGTCTGTCAAGACTTTCGGGCTACTGACTACCCGTAACAAATGTCAAAATCCACGAATGACAGCCGGGACCAACGGCTTAACGTGCTTTCCGAGGCACGGAGGAGTCTCGATATCTAAAGATGGTCACGCATCCATGGACCAACCTCGGCAAGCGTAGCTGAACAAAAACACTGCCACTATTTTTTGTGCAATTCTAAGCTCAGTGCCTTCACACACATACGTGTTCATAGCAGTGAATGGGTTAACCTGATGGATCGATTCGTGCGACTGTTATTACTTATTAGAATTTATTATATAAGAGAAGAAGAGGAAAAAGTCCTCAATAAACAATAAATAATCACTAGCGAGGCTATCTCTGACGCAAGAAGGCGTTGTCTACGCCGGCACTGTGATAGGTCGAGATAAAAAAAACGCAACTCAAATAGCAACAGTTTCGTCAGCTGTCTCCTGCAACATACTACGTCTTTCTTATCATTGTTATTTTAGTAAACAGTTTTGCCCCAGTTTCTTTTTAAAACTGCGAATATATTTCAAATCAGAACTCAAAGCTTTTATCTCTACATAGTATAAAACAAAATCTCTCCGCTGTCTGTCCCTCTGTATGCTTAGGTCTTTGAAACTACGCAACGGTTTTCATAGATAGAGGGGTTCAAGAGCTTTCGCTCGAGCGATAGAAACACACACACACATTTACACACACGCGCACATTTTAATTGTCAAAAGAAATGGTCAGAAAGATGAAGCTAGTTAATAGATATGGTAAATGGACAGTTTATTAGATGTATCTTACAATTTATTGCTTGTTTTCTAAGCTTCTTGCAGTATCATCTTAATTATTACAGTCGCCAGCACATCAAGTTGCCACAAACTGTCAAATTTTCTCAATCCATTTTGAACTTTACTTTCAGCAAATTAAGGTTTAAAATCATTTGGAGAAAGTCAATTTGCAGTAACTAGAGGCGCTGGCGACGGTACATATCCGCTCAACTAATGAAATATCAAATATGATTAAAAATCAATAGAAATAGTAATTGTGTCTCAGTCCCAGTTGAGCACTTAAGTTTTTGGTCCTTTGGTACGAAAAAAAAAACTATAAAAAACCACTTACACAGCAAAAGAAGCAATTTGTGACGCAGATCCAATGGAATTCCTCATCATCATTCCATGGGCACCTCTCCACAACCCCAATATACCATTCTTGTTATAAATCTTCTTCATAGCGTCTATCATGCCTGGATGAGCATGCTGGGTCCCCACAGCTATCTTCTGTGAGGAATAGGACATGAGTTGGGTCTTCACCAGTTGTAGGGGGCTCCCGCAAAGGCCCCCACTCATTCCTGATATGCAGCCGAAGAAGAGGCTGTTTAAGAATTTAGTTTTGTTGTCCTTGTCTCGAAGGAGGCCATAGTCATCCGCATGCTGGTAGATACCTAACCTACAATAAAATTACTTATCAGTGAACGAAATAAAACTATTTTATTGTGACTTTTTTTAACAAAGTCTATTTCTTGGTTTTTATATAATTTAGGTTCCATCCTTTATTACATTTATATAAGTATGTCAAGAAAAATTAATAAACTAAAAACCACAAATTTAATATAAACCATTCAACTTAATACCACGACAAACGGAATGCAATGGAATTAACGGACAGTTGGAATTCAATAAAAAACATTACCTAACTAAACGAAATCAAAAACAGCTTACCTTACCCCGTTTACAACAAGTTGGAACCACAAAGCAGGTGCAAGTCCCTTCTGCAATGCCGCAAATCCATCATGTTTCACAATGTTGAACATTGCATGGGGCACATTTTTATAGTGGACAGCGTGCTTTCCCCGGGCCCTGAGCTCCCCTTGCAACTGCATGCGAGTCTTCACAACGTCAAACGGGTTGCTGAAGAACCCAGCACCAACCCCGGCCAAACCACCCACCACGAAGTCCATTGTACTATGGAAGGTACGTTCTTTCAGGACAAAATTTTGGAGAAAATTACCGCTAGCAATAAGCTAGTACTTAGCAATACCCAGAAAGTTATATTATAAGATTCTGAGGAAGGCATATTGATATTGCATAAACATAAATTAAAATACAATTTTTAAAACAGAATTAATACTTTCAAGACAACCACATGCAATTAATTCTTTCACATAAAATATTATTAATGTTCAAATCTTGGTTTTTAAATAGTCAGATATAATAGAATAAATATGACAGTGTGATATATTTTCCATGCTAAAACTGTCAAACTGCCATATTAGCTGTTATTATTTTCCAATGTATATCTTGTTTGTCATTTAAGAAAATTATTTATGAGTGTGAGCTACTTGATGAATCTGTGGCGGCTTCTACATCGCCCCATTACGCATGACACTGACATTCCGCAAAAGCCTGCGTTCTGCTTGATAAAAAAATTCTGCTTGAGAAAACTTGCTAAATAATTTTATGTATTTATGTATGGTCTAGTTTTTCTAACAAGTATAGGGCAAATAAGTATTTTCTTTATAAGTATATTGGTTAAAATATTTATCAAGGCTATTAAAGAGACAAGACAAGCCACATAATGGGAAAGAAAAAAAATAAATCATTTGAATTAAAAATAAATCATTCCGTTTGGTCATGCCGAGTGACAGGTACTTTAACTTTTAGTTCATGAGTATTGTTTTTTATTAGTACCTACTTACAAAAGCTCCTGCACTTAAAATTTTAACAGAGTATCTGACTCTGGATTATATAATACATAATTATCCTCTCAAATTATGTATGAGCTCCATAATATGTTCATAAGAAAAATACACTTGAAATGACAATAAATTTATTTTTTAATTCTGTTGAGCTCTCGCATGCACACAGTTTCTAGTGGGGGAATATTTGATTGGTTAAAAGAAGTTATATAGTTATTAAACACACATTGAATAGCAAAACACATGATATACAACAGCCCATTCTTAACATTACATTGCTCGTGAAGACATAGTCTAAGATCATCACAATACTAGACCTCGATTCTGTTCACCACATAGGAATATATTAAATTATTAAATTTTTTAAAGTATTCAAAAGAGTATTGTTAAACAAATTTTAACCGCGGAATATTTTAACGATGTTTTAAACTGTATTTAATATGAGTAACGAGTACTTTTAATTCATAAAACTTATAGATTCTAATTTTCACACGTAACCTACCGTTGTTGTGGTGGTAGTCACGTGTGAATTGAAACGCAAAAATTAACGAACTGTGATGTAATAAAAGTTACTTTACTCTGAATTATCGCACATGCGTCACTCAAAACACTATGAGCTATTTTATTTAGAGAACGTGCATTAAAATTTGTAGCATCACTTACCTAAATGTTCAGTGTCGGTGTAAATATGGCGCAGTCATCTATTGTAGGTATTCTATTAATGATATATGGGTCACCATCATGGGCTGCTGTCGAATACGCCACGGAAAACTTATTGGAAAATGGTTTTATTTATATTTCCACTATGATTTCGTAATACAGGGATTTTTCGTATGTCAAACAAACACTGAGACAGATCTGTCAAATTTGAAATTGACAGCAGACAATCAGCTGACAAAAAAGTGCGTTCATTCATCTAATGATTAATAAATAAAAATCAATTGCTGGTCGTTAGTCTCGCTAAAACTCGAGAACGGCTGGCAGATTTAGCTGATTTTGGTTTTGAAATGTTTGTCGTAGTCCAGGGAAGGTTTAAAAGGTTTAGAAAAGTTAGGTGGGTAGGAAGGTAGGGTAGGTAGAACAAGAGGACAACAAGATAACGTCTGTCGGGCCAGCTAGTGATTAATATTATTGAAAGCTATTCAATCATTAGTATAATTTAAAAGCTAACAACTTAAACTATACTTAAATTAAATGACGGTATAGTTATATATACAAATAAATACAAAAACCGAAAGGACACTTAGGCGTCAACGTACTCATCCGCATCACTGTCGTCCGGAAACGTGCCATTGCACGTGCCGTGGCATTGCCACGTTGAATGGCAATGCTAATTCTTTGACCAAAGAACAATCCAGCCCTCTGGTCACGTGAAGTATCGACCAATCGGCGAGAAATTTCCTTAAAAAGGAGTTGTGCACTCGGGCCCCATTACCCTAGAGTTTCTACCCTAATGGGTTTCATCTAATGGGCTTCCACAAACTAATCACTACATAGTATAAAAAACTTTTTTACAAAAAATAAAACCGACTTCCAAAACAAACACTACAAAGTGACAAATAATTTTGATTTCGGAAGTCGGTGTCTTCGGTTTTGTATTTTAATTTTTTGCCACCGACTTCCGAAATCAAAATTATTTGTCACTTTGTAGTGTTTGTTTTGGAAGTCGGTTTTATTTTTTGTAAAAAAGTTTTTATTTTTCACTTTTTAGTTGTGGTACCTACCTAGACAAACCCCCCCCAAAATTTTAATACCACTACCGGGTATGTAAATTACAGTGACAGGAATTTATTAGAACATCGTCCACATATATTAAGTAGGTTATTTTTGTTGATTTTTCAAAAACCGCTTATTCGATTTCGATAAAAATTTTATGGGACCATTTGGGAAGTATACCCTTTCCAACAAAAAAGAATTTTTCAAATCGGTTGGCAAGCAACGGAGTTATGCGCGAACAAACATAAAAAAAAAAAATACAAACATCCGAATTGAGAACCTCCTCCTTTTTGAAGTCGGTTAAAAACAAAGTCGCTTTCTCTGTCCCTATATCCCTATGTATGCTTAAATCTTTAAAACTACGCAACGGATTTTGATGCGGTTTTTTTAAATAGAGAGGAAGTTTTATGTGTATAATTTGTCGACATATTTTGCGGGCGAAGCCGCGGGCGGAGCTAGTATGTTCTAAAAACAGCATGAAAAATCTATCTACCAATGTTTTGGCCTGTTCATTTGCTTGTAGAATAATAACAAAAGCAATTCATATCAATCCAGAGTCCTGTTTGCTAATGAGAATA
Organism: Hyppa rectilinea; assembly: GCA_951799385.1. Taxonomy (NCBI): domain Eukaryota; kingdom Metazoa; phylum Arthropoda; class Insecta; order Lepidoptera; family Noctuidae; genus Hyppa; species Hyppa rectilinea. Next base: position 2,976,483 of record OX637308.1, on the reverse strand, counting down.
ACTGAGAAACTGATGGAAAAACTTAATAACAGTTGGCCCAACCTAGAAATAAAATAAAGGACTTTATGTTCAGCAGAAGTAATTGAGACCACAACAAACTATTTATCATCATCACGATAAAAAAAACTGTGTGGAGGTTGTAATTGTAATAATTCACCTGGCTGAAAATTAATAGTACTTACCTAATTCAGAGAAAAAATGTCACAAAGTAAACAAATATTATCGTTTGACAATTTATGTAACTAAAATTTTAAGAGGTTTTGGACTAAAAGATAAATAAATTTACACTATAATGTAATTTACATTACACATATTCAAAGCAAATTTAATAAAGATCAAAAAAACCATAAACATGGCTGTTAGGACTGCTATGTTCCTATTCGAAGTGGTGGTGGAAAACATCAATTGTGTGAGTGGAATAGATAATCGCGGCTTGGTCATAAAAAGTGATTTTGCAAACATATTTTCATTGGAACTCAAAGACCCGAAACAAATGCATATAGTTATGCCAGAACCGCTCCCTATACCACCTGCGCCACCAAAGAAAGGTAAAAAGAAAAAGAAAGCAAAGCCAAAACCTAAAAAGGGCAAAAAAGGCAAGGGTAAGAAGGGTAAAGTGGTGGAACCACCACCGGAACCAGTTATACAATCCGGCCAGTCTGTGTTATTCGCCAGTAGCGCAGAGGTATTAATACAAAATATGATGAGCTCCCCTCTGGAACTGTCCTTATGGAGTAAGGATGAAAATTTAGTTTTTATTGGCACAACTACTATACCTTGGGACCCGATATTTATAACTTATTTATCACAGATCGCTAGTTGTGAGGTACCTCCTCCCGTGACCTTAAAAGACGAGTACAATATATTTGAAGAAGGCAAAGGGAAACTGATAGCGAAAATATCAATTCAAGTAAAACTGTCATTCTTGAACGATAAGCTTACAACAGCATTTCGTACACTTTCAGAGGATCCTTCTATCAGAAAATTTCTGTACACTGGAATTAATTCAAAAACAACGTCTTACATGTGTACTTTGAAGTCGACGGATGAGGCATTTGAAGAAAATTGTAAAAAGATAGAAAATCAATTTATTGTAGACAAGCCAAAGCCTACTAAAATTGCTTATGCCGATTATAAAAATGCACCTGGGGCCAATCTCGCCTTCTTTAATGAAAACGATTATTGTTGTATGGGCCATGCCGATAAACCTCCCGAATCGATTTATAAATCGCCTGAGACTTGTCCGGACATTGATTTCATTATTGACTACGTTAGGAAGATCATTGTGTCATGTAATGACAATTTGAGAATGTTAACACCTCGGCCAACAATAAGTCCGAGAGTGAAAGCTACCGATATTGACAGACTTTGTTACTGTCGGGAGACAGCATGGCCCAAGGGTCCATTCGCTGAACGATTTAAGAACGAAGCAGTAACTGGTCCGTGCCCACTTTGTATCGATTCTGGCAAAAAACCTAAGGGATCTATTGCTGCAACCTTCGATATTGCTAATATCCGAGGTCCATGCGGTAAACCAGAATGTAAAATTGCGAGAGATATCAGGGCTTACATTGAAAACCTTGTAGATGAGGACAATGAAGAATTTACAATCGATGATCTTATAGGGCCGTGTGGAAGCAAAGATTGTACATTAGTTTCAACTATTCAAGATTTTCTGAGGCATGAAGGCGTGTTTACCCACGGAGCTACTCATGAGGGCGCGTCTACTCAATGCGCTTGTATAGAAAAGATGAAAGATTCACTGAACAAGAGAGAGTCCTGTGAGAGTGTCTGTAGTAAAGATTGCGAGTATGCGTCGAGCGAAGCGAGTGTCTGTGAAGGGAAAGGGTGCCCTTTTAAGAAACAGAAAGTGTACGATGTGTTTTATTTCACAGTGCAATATGATTTCGAAAATAAACCTGATGTCACTCCATCGCCATCAGGCAACGAATCCGGTGCAAGGACTCCTGAAAGCAAAGCAACCGGTGCAAGAACTCCAGAAAGCAGAGCAACCGGTTCAAGAACTCCAGAAAGCAGAGCTACCGGTTCAAAAACTCCTGAAAGCAGAGGAACCGGTTCAAGAACTCCCGAAAGTAAAGGATCGGGAGGCAAAAGCAAAACTATAATTTGTCATCCTCAATGCCCTTCTGCACAATCGCAGGACACAATGCCATGCTCTAAAGCCGTGTGTAATGTCGACATTGATCGAGATGACCCCGAGTCCTTGAAGTGTATTTCACCAGTATGTCCAACATTCCCCCAGGAATTCCCCCCTAGTCCCGCGGACAGTAACATAGAATTACGACTAGACGAAATTCACAATCTGTGTTGCGTAAAGTCTTGTGACACAGCCGAAAAAGTTAAAGATTTTATCGCTGCAGGGGTGCTAAAAAAAACTGTTTGCCAAGATGAAGAAAAAGATCCTTGCTTCTGTGACTGCGTATGCACATTTAAATTCTCTAATAAAACTACTTACTGTGCGGTCTGTGGAGGCTACGAGTGTCTGGGGGACGATATGCGATACCAGCCAGAGCATATTAAGCCTCATCCATGTCCGGTGTACCACAAATTGTACGATAGAAAGTTAATAAAAGTTAAAAGTCCATGGCCAGAAGAAGATCGACCGAAAGAGACTGGGAGTGCAAAGAGTTCAAAGGCTGGTTCAAGACCTGGAGATAGGAGTAAAGCTGCAAGAGGAGTTGTTGATAAAAAGGGCGTTCCTGAAAAAAAAGCGCCAGAAGAAAAAAGAAGAAGAAGTATAGAGAAGAAGGAAGGAGAGAAGCCGGTTCAAGAAGGTTCTGAAGAAGAAAAAGTTAAGAAGAAGCAGAAACCTAAAAAGGGAGAAGGCGACGAGAAGAAAAGCAAGACATCTAAACCGGAGAAAGCCGGTAAGTCAAATCTCCTGCCGCAACGAACCCTGCGTTGCTGCGTCGTGTCGTACTGTACGTACTCTACTTATAATGCATAATCAGCCTATAATGTTCTCACTGCTGAGATACAGGCCTTCTCTCTGTGAGAGTGCCGTATTACACCACGCAGGCCCAGTGCGGGTTGGTGGATGTCACATGACTTCGAATCTTGGTTTCCTCACGATGTTTTCCTTCACCGTTTTGAGAGTAGAGGTACCCGGCACCCATTCCGCACCACCTCGCCTGCGGCTAGTATTATTTATTTATATGGACTTGTGAGGGTATGCGCTCACTACTTCAATTCCGTGGCGTCAACAGATCACCTCAGTCAAAAGCCGTCCATGCGCGGACGGCGGGTGGACCACTCGGTGACAACTCGCTGCTCGCATGTTTGCCTTGCGTTCACTCCACTGCAAATTGCGAGGTGCACTGGTTGACCGCGCGACGTCTATTGGTGATAACGCGGCGTCCACCTGTGGACCACCTGTCGAGAACGAGTGGACGCCGTGCGACGACGCGGTGCGGGGTGGGTGCCGGGTGGCTTTGATGAGCCTTAGTGGTGATTAAATTAAATACACAAAGTAAAATGCCTGCCTGGGTTCGAACTCAAGACAAATCGAAAGTCGTGGCCGTTACCACTGGGCCACAAGCTCTCCTCTCTACTTATTTACATGTTATATTTCAGTTGTGCAAAAAGCGCCTGTCAAAAAGGAAGATTTGAAATATAAATATCATTATCCTCCAGTACCCAGTAATATGGGTTGGAATTGGGTGGCGGAGGACATACCGGGAATGAAAGTAAGACACACTCGTAATTTTGTTTTGTATGTCAATGGTAACAAGTTAAAATTAACAGAGTCTATTATTTTATGCATACGTATATACTACTCTATAGAGAGCTTTTCATAGTACAGTTGACCTCACATCAATAGTATCAATTCTAAATGGGCAGGGCCTGGCCTTGATGTTGTAGCAGATAGCGATCCTCATAGTGCAACGATACCACTTCATAGATTTCACGGAGAATTTTGTTCCGTTTATCAAAATATGATTCGCGGCCGCAGCAAGTACAGAATTGTAATCATTAAAATCATCACACTGAAAAAAAAAAACAAATCAACATCATCTCAATCATCATCATCATCTCAATTGTAAAAACCTAAGAAAATTTGAATTTCGGTCTATCTTGGCGATATCCCTTATGTCAGGAAGGCAAGTAAAATTACGTATCTTCGATTAGATTTTTAATTCAAACGGTAAATACAAAATATCACGAACTTATCTCTTTTTCACGTATTTTCGACTTGTACACTGGAAGCCGGCCCCAACATAGTTGGGAAAAGGCTAGGCAGATGTTGTCAATTAATATGCTGAAGAATAATAGGATAAAAATTAGTAATTCCTTTTATTTTTGGTATTTACGACTACAAGCTTTTAGCACTTACAACGACGTTCTTATTTCGGGAATGAAGTTATTTTTCTGTCCTACGTTGCGGGAACTTTAACAGAGAAGTTAGTTCGTGAACGAAGTAACCTTCCGTCTCACTTTAACATTAACAAACAGCGGTACTTTTTATGTACAAGACTTACAATTTTTTGTTGTTAATGTTTTATGAGTTATGGTTAAATTATAAAATATTATTGAACACCCTACATCTTTAATTCTGTATAACCTATTCGTGATAATATCTTGTTTATCACAGCAATTAATAACGAAGCACTTATACATTAGCAGTAGAATGGTTGTAGAATGGTTGGAATGTCAACAAATATTTTGTATTACACAATTCTATAGATACACATAATATTTACATAGGTACCTAAAAATACCTAAAATATTAATAATAACTATGTACAAATATAACAGGAGGGAAAAAATAAATAAATCAAAGGGCATCAAAAAATTCGTCCATATCGCAGGCAACAGGAAAAGTTCCCAAAAGGCTAGCAGCATTGCCACGTTGTATGATCTTCGACCGAAAAATAGGCCAGCCCTCTGGTCACGTGAAGAGTCGCCCAATCGCTTGGCGATGTCTCGATAAATAAAGTGGGCACTCGGATCCCATGGCCCTAATATAAGTCCCAATCAGATTGGAGTAAAATTCTCCCATTTATAACTAACTTTTATGACATCCTTCCGCTAAAAATGTTTTCAGTTCACCTCTGGATAAAACTTATTCACCTCTGGATAAAACTACTTCACCTCTGGGTAAAACGTGTTAACCTATGAGTAAAAATTAATCACGTTTGGGTAAAACTAGTTCACCTCTGGATATAACTTGTTGAACTAGTTAGGCGGTAGGTAGGTGAACTAGTTTTACCCACAGGAGTACCTACTAGTTTTTCTGGATAAAACTAGTACACCTTTGAACATTTATTTTTATTTTTTATTAACGATAGGAGGCATTTTGTTATAATTATAGTTATACACTTCTGCCCAAACATTCGGGAAATAAAAGAGTGTGTTATTTACTTAATTTTAAAGTTAATCATAAACGTGAATCTTGACTGATGGTGATAGGAACCGAAACGGTGGTAAAGGAAGAACCTCACTGTAGCAGATATACAGGGTCGAGTAAAATTAGTTAGCGAAACGCCGCAGACATGATGGATCAATCAATCTTTTCCCAACTATGTTGGGATCGGTATCAAGTCTAATCAGATGCAGCTGAATATCAGTATTTTACATGGAGCGACTGCCTACCTGACCACCCAAATCCAGCAACTGGGTATAATAGGACCCCTTGGTAAGACTGGTTGTCAGACTTTCACTCTTCTGACGACCCGTAACGAATGTCAAAGATCCACGAATGACAGTTGTGACCAACGGCTAAACGTGCTTTCCGTGGCACGGAGGAGTCTCGATATGTAAAGATGGTAGGAAAGAAGAAAGATAGAAAGAAGGAACACAAAACACGTTTATTGGTCATCCACGGACCAACCCCGGCAAGCGTAGCTTAACCTGGTGGATCGACCCGAGCGGCAGTTATTACTTAGCCAGGAGTTCCTACTGATGTATATCCATAACTAAATATGACAAAACAAAAAAATACTGCCACTACCAGCGGTCGCTCACCCCAACAAAACAAACGAACAAATCCGACCCATCACGACTTGCTTGCGCGTGGAAGTTTCGGACTAAGGAGGATATTGATGGGTTCAGCTGCAACTTCTGCAAGCTCCAACGCGCACAGGTTATGTGTTTTTGCTTATTTCGATTATGTCTAAGTAGTTGAGGAATTCTGAACCCTTAGAAACGACTTCGACCGCTGCGTTTATTTTTATGGGATCAGTAAGTGTCTAACGCTAGAGCAAAACCTTTTACTGTAACATTTTTTTTAAAATAAACTTTATTTTTTTTGAACGAATTTTGTTTTTTTAATTTATGTTTTACGTTGGTACTTCATAGGTACGTAGGAATATGAGATTATTGTTAACAATGTGTGAAGGTCATACACAAGAATCAAGTAATCAATACTAATTATTTATTTTTACATGTCATAATTAGCATTTCAATCAATGGGTGAAAGGGGACTTAATTTTTGCCTTATAAATAACATACGTAGTTATAGGTAAGCTTAGTGTTATAAATAGTAATTATTTATATTTTTTAGGCCCGGCCAAACTGGAAACCCGGCGCTGCAAACGCAATTTTGGTGAGGAGGTACAGGGCACAAAGAGAGGGCGGGGACAGCTTGAACAAGAAGAAGCGAGCCATGATGCAGCGCAAGAAGAAAATCGAAATGAAGCCCACGTTGGTCGTTACAAAGCGGGACGGAGAGTTCACCGTCCAAATGGAAGTGTTCAAGAAATTCTCGAAAGAGAGACTTCTATTTCAGTATCCATACGATGAAAAACCACCTCTTATTTACACAGTAGGAAAAACGGCAGAAGAGAAGCGCAAAATTCAGAAGCAACGCGATAGAAGAGAACGTAGAGAGACCAGGAGAAAGAGTAGACTATTGCAGTCCACGTTCAGGGACAGGTGCCAAGAGATTTGTTTAAAAGCGTACAATCAAGCGATAGGGGTACTTCCTTTACCAAATTCTAACTCACCCGACTGCCCTTGTGCAGGTAAACCTTTACATCTCTCACCACCTATTGTAGATTCCTGTTCATGCTCTGATATCGCTAGTACAATATCGACCAGCGATACTGATAATGACGAGTGGGTCATAGAGTTCACACCACCTGCAGCAAGATGGGATGCCAAAGCTAAACATCCAACCATACATGTCGAAAGTGAAAGTCAGTACAGTTATCTAGATTATAAAGTGAAAGTACTCGATAAGACTGGCAACCAAGTGCCGAGGTATTTCAAGGGTCCTGATGGTAAACAGGAATGCAGCGATTTAGGCGGGTTCTGGGGTAAGGTTAATAATGTGAAGACTTGGTTGGAGATCAATAAAGATGGTTTTATAGGACCAGATGAACGGTGGGTGCCATTGAACTTCATAGGGCCGGATGGAATAGTATATTCATCAGAAGAAGGTGTTTTCACAGACACAACGATGCGGGTATGGAAAATAGGTGTAGACGGATATGTAGACAAGGATGGTAAGTGGGTATGCTATTCTAGAAAGAAAGCACCAAGTCCGCCAAAATCAAAGTCTACCCCGACGGCGTCAACAGTAGATGCGAAGAAAGGGATAGCACTATCTTCGAATGGTTCTACGAAGGTTGGTCCTGAATGCAAAATCAACAAAAAAGAAGCCCCAGTTGCACACGCGAAACCATTGAATGATAAGCACAAACCGGCAGTGACATCTGCAAAGCCATCCCCAATACTGAAACTCACTAAAAACACGGAGACTGGAAAGAATGCGCACAAAGCTAATAAAACTAAAAGCCCTGTAATCATGAGCCTTTCCACGAACTTTGACAGAAATCAAATGCCACGTGTCTCGCGGGTAGACCGTAAACCGTACATGGACCAAAGAGCACTGGCGAAGTATCGAGAAATTATAGAAGAACTAAGAGCATACGATGACATAGGAGAACTTAAGCCCCCTCGAAAGGCCAATAGGGCTTCGAACACCCCCATATCACAGATGTCTACCTTCACAATGCAGGGTCATATACCCATATATTCACCGCATAGTCCTTTTGAGTATGGGACATCAACCACTTTGTCACGCTCACGCGCTGGATCGCCGATGGGTAAATCAATTATTATAAATGAAGAATAGAGAATCTTGAACATAATTTTATATCATTTTTTTAAATGTTTTACATTTGTAAATCCAAAGACAAGACTGTTAATTATGAGATATACCAATTATATTGTTTAGCTTAAATCTTATTTTTTAAAATGTTAACAAAAAGTTTATTGTGGTTTGCTGCTGAAAGAGCACTGAATCACAAAATAAAAGTTCTTTGAATGTCGTCATGAGCTTTCTTCCTTCCCCCTTCGTCTATCGTCCAGGTGATTTACGATATTGTGTTGTCCAATGCCTCCTTGATTCTTTCATCCCATTAAATATTATTTTAACGTGAATAGTTAGTCATTCGCCAGCAGTATTGCCATTATGTAAATATCTCACCGTGAAACTCACTTCACCCACGAGTTTAAAGTGAGATGGAAATAGTGTTAACCCCTTTATTTTTTTTCCAGTGTGGGCAATCATCCAATGATTTGCCCGCTCTGGGTGGAGCGGAAGGGAGTGTCAGACTCTTACTGACTAAAACCCATCCATGTTCCTTCCTTAGTCCTTTATGTTCCGGGGTAGCGGTAACCCTTTCGGGCAATTCCGCTTACCCAGAGTGTTAACCCCTAACAATAGGTGCAACGGCAGCTCACTTCAAGGTATTTCTCCTAAGATTTGACGATGAGTTGCATATTTTACAGAATCGATCGACTGTGCCAGCAAACACATGCTGAGCGCGTGGAGTGTAGATACACTACTGATACAAACCTACACACGGTCATCTTGTTATCAAAACTGTAGTAACCTGTCACAGTTACTGTAAAACCAAATACACATACCCCCGAACAGTTACCAAATAATTATGTACTTCAGAAGAAGTTGTAAATGTAGAGATGTTCACTACTTTTAAAACATCTTCTTATTATCTTTGATGACTTTACAAACTTACAAACAGTTAAGTACTACAAAGTACAATTGTATAATCTAACACTAAACCTTAAAAAATTATACATATATGATGTACAAGTATTCAAAACTAATAACTCAATAATTAAAATATGGCGTCAAAAAATTCCTCCGCATCGCTGGGTGGATTGAGACTGAACTGGACTGGCTGCATTGCCACGTTGTATGGCACTAACTACAAAACGTAACAGAACTTATCGCGTTAACTTTGAGGTTGACTTGAGTTAAATCTTGTTTTTTTAAATATGTCAAAACATGGCCGTCGCGATTGACGCCTTCAATTTATAGAAAGTGAATTTCAAAATTCATGACACAATGTTTTTGGCTAATTGTTAAATTGAAAACATTCTGAAAGCAAAATTTTATAGTTCTTCGTTTAATTCTGGCGCAAGGCAAGGTTAGGAAAGGCGCATAATTAAAATTTATTGCCAATCAAGTCAACATAAGTGTAAATATGTAATTAAAAATGGCTCTCACGGATTCAATGTTCTTGTTTGAGATAATAGTTGAAGAATTGACAAGCCTTGTCAATTGCAGCGAGTTTTCGATCAGAGGTCAATTTGCAGATATATTTAGTGTTCATCTAAAAGATCCCAAACACCTAGAATGGGTTTTGCCAAAGGAGTCTGAGAAAGTGAAAAGTAAACGGAAATCAAAAACTAAGTACGGCAGGGGCTCGGACAGGTCTTCAACGGCGGCCGCTGTGCAGTCGGGGCAAACCATCTTGTTTGCTATCAATGTCGACAAACTGATTTCATACATGAAACAATATCCATTCGAGTTGTCGCTTTGGAGTAAAGACATACCTGATTATAAAATAGGATCGACTCACATTCCGTGGAGTGCGCCGTATTATGAATATTTGAGTAAACTCCAAAGGAAGCAAGGACTGAAACCGATCTGTGTTAAAGGCGATTACAATGTATTTGACGAGGTTACTTCGAAACGTATGGCCGTCATTAAACTGAACGTAAAATTGAGGCACTTCAAGGATAAAATTACTACTCAATTTAGGCCTTTATCTCAGGACACCCAACAGACTATTATGAACACTGGCTTAAATTCTAAGCCCGTTAGCGTGATAAGCAGAATAATTAAAGATGAACCAAATAACTCGCCTGCAGAACCTGGCACTATAAAAACTATTTATGATGACAAACATAGACCTATCCGCACCAAAAAGAGGAACATTAATAAGGAAGAAACCAGGAATATTAACGACCTTAGCAGTGACGAATGCGTCACTGAAGTCGAAAGTGCTCAAGTGAATAGTAAAATCATTGATAGAAGATTAAATAGGCACATTATCACATTAGTAAGAAGTGATAGAAACTTAGACAAAAATCCAACTTTAAGTGTTATAAAATCAAAATCTTGTTCTACAATTGATCAAGGCAACCCTAACATACTAAATGATTACATTTTCGGAGGCACGCCTGTAGGGCCACTTGGTAACCAGGTCTATTGTGTTAGTTATTTTACAGTAGAAAACGACTTTGCTGACTCTCCATCTGCAAAGTCTCCAACTGCAAGCTCTCCTACTGCAAAGTCTCCAACTGCAAGCTCTCCTACTGCAAAGTCTCCATCTGCAAGGTCTCCTACTCCAAAGTCTCCAACTGCAAGCTCTCCTACTCCAAACACTCCAAAATCTACGATAGTTGCCTCTGAAACAGAAAAATCAGACGAGTTGCCAGAAAAAGAAAGATACAAAATAAGAATATGCGAAAGCGACTGTCCTAATTTAAAAAAAACAGCTGGCCTACCTGGCATACAAAGTGCTTGTTCTTTGGATTTACCAAAAGAAGCAGCACATTTGATCACAGTAAAAAAATGTGATGATGTCAAATGTGTGTTTGAAAAAATGAGAGAAGTCCCCACGCCGCCAGATGATCGCATTTTCCTAGACCTGAGTACTCGGAGAGCAGACTGTTGCGATCTCTCCGAGAAAGTGGAGCAAGTGGTCGCGGGAATAAAAGCAAAGATGAAATTTGGTAAAGATCCGTGTTATTGTGAATGCGAATGTCAATTTGGCTTCATGAAGAAAACAACATATTGTGAAATATGCGGTGGTTTTGAACGTTTTGGTGAGGACCATGCAAGAACACCTGGATACGAATTGCCTTTTCCCTGTCCTATCTTCCATAAACTAGCCGAAAAGAAGATGAAGGTGACTGCGTCCGGAAGCGACACTAGGAATAAAAAAGAGAAACCTGAACCAGAGAAAGAAGTAACAAAAAAGGGAAAAAAGAAAAAAATTGACAGCAGATTCAAGTTTAACTACGGCTATACAGGTATACGTACGTATTTTTTAATTTTTTTTTTACTTCTGGCTATAAAAGTTACTGAATTTTGATTGATTAATTATTATCGTTGTAATTTCGTCCATATTATAGCGCCTCATATTGGTCACAGCCGCTGCGCATTGCCTTGTGTTGGCAATTTGAATCCGGTACCCAAGCGTATGGGTTGGCTTTGGAGTTGTGAAGATGTACCTGGAATGAAGGTACGTACTGATCAGATGACTGTAGCTTTACACCTATTGGAAATAGTAACGATTTTTATTTATTTTTTTGTTTATAGTTCCGTCCGTTATGGAAACCTGGTGCGGTGAATAAGCACGTAGTAAGATTACTTAAAATGGCCAAGAATCCTGGTGAATTTTTGGCTAAAAAGAGAAAGAAAGTTGCAGGAAAGCCAAAGAGACCACTAAAGCGGCCGTTGCTAACTGTGCAGAAAAAAGATGGTGAATACACTGTGACTATGGAAACGATGAGAACTTTCTTAAAACCGAGGACTTTTAATCAATACCCGTATGAAGACAAGCCAGTGGTGACCTACACGATTGGCAGGACTTCAGAAGAAAACCTACAAAGAAAGATAAAGAAAGAAAGAGCTCAAAGACGGTTGGAAAGGCTCCAACGCGATTTCGTTCAGAGCGCATTCCAAGATATGTGCCAAGAGATTTGTGTAAAGACATACCAACAAGCGCTTGGTATACTGCCCGATGCCGAAATACCTGACTGTACATGTTACCCAGCTGAGCCTGGTCCTGACGACGTAGACTTAGATCACTCCTGCTCTTGTTCCGAAGACAAGGACTTGTCTGAGTCTGACACGGACTCCGATGAATGGATTGTTGAATTTACCCCCCCTACTGCTACATTTGATCCATCGTTCAAAACCAAAAAAGTATTAACTTCAGATAACTCAACTCAATATGCGTTCACAGACTACAAAGTAAAGTTATTAGATAGGTTAGGAAATCCAGTGCCAAGATTCTTTAAAGGGCCTGATGGTAAACAGCAATGCAGCGATTTAGGTGGATTTTGGGACCCAAATCATAAATGGCTAGAGATTAACGTGGACGGTTTTATTGGACCTGACGGGAAATGGGCTCCACACAACTTCCTAGGGCCTAATGGAGAGCCGGTCGACGGTGAGCCAGGAAAATTCCAAGCCATGGATGGTAAGTGGTTAGTTATTGGAGTTGATGGATATGTTGATCAAGGCAAATGGAAATCCTACACTAAGACAAAAAGTCCAGTGCCAAAAAAGCGGAAGGCCAGGGCCCGGAAAAAAGCCCCCGCTGATACAAAAGAAGACAGGCGTTCCGAAGCCACGTGGAGTTGCTTCGGAAGTGTATCACCGAAACATTTATCCAAAATGGGGATTGTCGGTCATGGGCAGGATAAGAAGGTATTACATTCAAAATTACAAGACATGTTGGCGCAAGGAGAAGATGTAAGCATTCCACAGCCTAAAACAGTACCGCGGTCAAATAGGCCTAGAGGAAAACCTGGTGCTGCTCCAGCACACTCTTTTATTGACAGAACACAATGTAAGCATGCCACTCCTTCAGATAAAGGAATAGTGGCTGTAGATGGTCACGGGAATAAGACATATTTTAGATATAAAGATTTTGACAATACAAGGCCCAAAGATAGGATAGCGTCGCTTACAAGTAAGGGTATAAGTGTGAGCTCATTCCATTTGCCGTGTTTTCATTCATTTATTAGTAGTGAAATTATGAAGAAGCAACAGTATGACCGCCTGGTGGCGCTCGCTGAACAGCGTGCGGGTGCAGCGGGAGGTCAGAGCCCGGTCAGCCGAGCCGAGACCACCGCATCCACACAAGCAGACTATACCGGTGTCTATGTAGTGTAATTACTTCTGGATTCATAATATATGAAACGATTTGGTTTAGGAATTAATAAGGTTTAGACAGCTGAACTTTTAAGTATAATTTATTTGGTTTACGTCCTAGGTGAAATTTTGTAACGTTATGGTAACTTGTAAGATAAATAAATTATTTATTTGTACTGGCGTTTCATATTTTTCTGATTTTACATGTTTATGAATAATTGTTATGTCACAGGGTTTATCATTTATAAAGTGATTTTTTTATTTGGCACTTTGCGGCTGGGTCGATTATTCTTCATAGAAATAATTAGATTTTATAATGCTACTCACACACCACACACACACAATCTAACTAAAATCTTTCCACAGCTTTTACTCTGCCCTACTTCTTCTATGAATGGGTCCCACGGGACCCATCTTTGGGGCCATATACAAAGAGTTTTTTTAAAATTACAAACAACTTTGTTCAACACTACCAATCAAACTTTGCCTTTGATGTTTGGATCAAGTAAGCTATTTTTATTTTTGTTTTTATTTTTTGCTTTTTTGGTGAAACGTGGATTAACAAGGTGTTCCGAATACTGCACCGGAAGACAATGTCCTCTGTCTAATCCTTCATGGCAAACAGGTTGTAATTGTTTTTTTTTTTTTTTTGAAACGCTATTTAAATCTTTCGTAGAGACTTCATTACTATTTTCTGTAATTTCAGGTGGCTCAGGGTTGGAAGCCTGGTGCGATATCCAATCAACTTCTTAAGAAATTAAACAAGGCAAAACGGAAAACGCAACCGGAACAAAGAGTGAAGCCGACAAAGAAGATGAATAAAAAGAGGGTTGAGGATAAACCGACCCTCATCGTTTGTAAGAGGAATGGGGAGTACCACGTCGAGATGCAGGTCTCTCCCGAAGGCAGCGACATTAATCTAGACCAGCAGCAATGCAGTCCACTAGTATACAGGATCAGCAGAGAAGACAATGAGGAGAGGATTCAGAAACGGTTGAGGAAACGGCGACGTATTGTCAAGGAGGCCGTCGACAAAGTTTGGGTGGATCCCTATCATCCTGAGGTCTGTGAGAAGACCTGTCTTAGAGCCTACAGAGAGGCTATAGGACTGTCCAACCCCAACAATCCCGAGTGCACATGCAGCGAAGAAGAAGAAGAAGATGAATGTAGTTGTTGTAATGGTGAAGATGACGACAGCTCTGATTGTAGCTCATTGGATCTCGAATGGGAGATACACTTTTCCCCACCAATCGCGTCCCATGTTTAATTTTTTTATTGCAGTCCTATATGCTTTGTTTTTGAAATATATTCAGGTAAAATAAAACAAGTGTTTAAACGACGACTTTACTATCAATTTTACTCTTCGCCAGGAGGTTGTTCAGCATGTCCCAAATGACGAGGGAGAGAGTAGTGTGCGGTGCTATCCTCAGGTAGAGCGGTCCTAATCCTTTGTAGAGGCCGTGGATGCCTTCGGTTCTGTATATTTTGGATAGGCAGTCTAGTACTCCAGTGTATAGGACGGCACCGGTTGCTGCAGATCCTGAAAAATTAGTGGAACATTAAATTAGCAGTAATGATAAGTTATTGTAAACATGACAGTAAAAGCTTTAGAGAGATTAATAAGAAAGTGAAGAACTTACGACTTTTAATTCCTATACTCAAATGGCTACTTACTAGTAATACTATATTGAGTAAGATCGAGAACAGAATTTATAATTTTGTAGCTCTAATGAACTAAAGAATAGGTACTACTTAGATTTTAGTCTATACTATTTTAACTGTACGTTACTCATACAAGTTAAAAATTTTAAAGAAATCTGCTGTTCAGTACATTTTGACGAGTTTGACAGCCATAAATGTACTGAACAGCTGATTTTTTTTCGCGATTTAGGTTTGGTCCCATAATAAAAATTTCTTGTTATATTGAGTACGATGACCCCTTAAGAGGTTTAAAACGGCTTAAATTTAACCATGTAGAATAACTTGGAAACTAAAGATGAATAGATAGATAAACACAAGAGATATACTGAAGTACCATCAGAAGATCAATCTACACTCTACAGTTTAATCCTAACCCAAAAACACAGACAGGAAACATTAAAAGCCAGTATTTCACTTGACGTAAGCTTCCCAAAGTCATGCACCAGAGAGCTCCCGACCACCAATAAGCAGCGACAACGTTACCCTGATTATAAAGCCGCGTATTCACAACATCCATCGGCGTTTCGACACAGACAACGATCACACCGCATACGATGCTCGCCACGAAAGACAAAGTCAGTGGCGACTCTTCAAAATACCCCCGAGCAAGCAGACCTTCCTTGAATCTGAAAATAAACTTGGGAATGTAGTGTACGAACCCTGGTTATATAAACGGACGGTGGTGACGTCGAAGGGGCAAATTGTGAGGGCTACTACCACTCCGCTTACTGCGCTGGCGCCGAAGGCTAGTCCGAGCGGTGAGTTTGAGAAAAAACCGTGTGACAGCAGTTCTTCTTTGGCTCTGAAGTGGAAAATATTAGTTGAATGTTTGGTTCTAATATTTTCCCAGACTGACCCTTTTTTGCAGTGTTTTCTACACATCTGCGGTTGCTATTGGGCATCATGGCACTTGGGTTAATAGAGTAAGATCCCAGAGCAATCAGACATTACTTATTTTCACACGGATGAAACCTGAAGTTTTCAGTAGCGTCTCGTGTGCCTTGAATATCACAATATCACGCGCTTTGTGGAACTTGCCGAGTGACACCTGGGCAGGTACCAGGTGAGAAAGGTAACTAAAAATAAGAATTATTTAACTTAAATTTACATGACTGATTTTTATATATGCCATGTAGAATATTATTTTAAAGTAATATCATAAGTGTCCTTTAAGTGTCAGACACTTTTGATGGACCAGAGCTTTCGTCAGACGCTTTTAAGCTACCCAAAAAATAAGTGAACTTTACTTATTTTTACATGTCTGATTTTTTAATATGTTATTGAAGTATTTATTTAAAAGTTATATTCAATCAGTCAGACAAATTAGAGTGACCAAACATCCCCTAAGACAAAAATTATTCAGCCAGAAGTATGAGGGCGAGAGCACTATGCATGCGCTTCAGAGTGAGTGAGACGTCCATAATATAATTATAATATAATAGTGGTTACCATCGAGAATGTTATAAACATTTTACTGCTCTGCCAAAAAAATATTTTTCTTTTTATATACACACATCAAAAGTGTCTAGGGATCAACATATATTTTTGCAATAACTTTTCTCTTGATTGATATTAATTTAAATTTTCTTTAAGGATTCATCAAATAAAGTGTTTTCGTTTGTCACAGTAACGATAAACCAAGTCACCTTTGCATTAATAAAGAAATTTGCCATTTTCCTAATAAAGGGATTTTTGACATTTGAACCACTAACATTAAAGTTCGAAAAAAAGACTGAAATAACAGTTTTCTTTAAAATTTTATTGGGTAACTTAAACAATTAATAATCCGTGTTTCTACCGCGAACACTAACAACACAAGAACATCGGTTTGGCATACTCAAAATGAGTTCATCCAAATCACGCTGTGGAATGGCCGCCCATGTTCGTTGCAACAACAAAAAAAGGTCTTCTTGCAACTGGATACCCTCCATATTCGGCAGAGCTCTTCTCTGTAGCATATCCCATGCATGCTCAATCGGGTTCAAGTCTGGCGACTGAGCAGGCCAGGGCAGGACATTGATGTTAGCTGCGGCGAGAGTCTGTCTTACAACTCTTGCGGTGTGCGGTCGTGCATTATCATGCATTAACTGAAATAAGGGACCGATTTGCACTTGTAGAGGAACGATGACGTCAGATACAATCGTCTCAGCATAAATTTGAGCGTTGAGGTTGCCTCTGCCATCCCTAGACACTTTTGATGTGTGTATATATTTTTTCTTTTGATGCAAGTTATTTACCACCATGTAAAACTGAGTTATTTCAACAATTTCTGCGAGCTAATTACATCTCAAGCATATGGAATCATGCTAATGAAAAAAAACCAACCATTTTTACTCCTGAACACAATGGTTGGAGAATTGATGAAAACCAGTTCAACTTTCATTGGTTTGATGGTGACCAATTACCAGGAGAAGTTAGTGAATCTCTTCAAAGATTAGGTACTTTACTTAAACTTCAAGTTTAAAATTTAATATATTTGTAATTTTATATTTGTAATACTTAAATTTGTTTTTTGAAGATGAAGCTGCCAGTAACAACATATCTGACGACGATGAAGATGATGACTTGGATGGATAGTACCGTGATTGGATGAACGATGAAATCTCAAATGATTGTCTCGATAATTATGATGAATAAAAAATGATAACCCCAAATATATGCTATAAACTTATTTACTTTAATATTTATTAATTATTTCCTTGTTAAAGTTAATTTTGTTGAAATAAAGATGCAAAAATCTCAGATTGAAAACAGTTAGTATTCTTAGTACATTAAAATTTTTTACTTGCGCATGCGCATAGTGCTCTCGCCCTCATACTTCTAGCTGAATAATTTTTGTCTTAGGGGATGTTTGGTCACTCTAATTTGTCTGACTGATTGAATATAACTTTTAAATAAATACTTCAATAACATATTAAAAAATCAGACATGTAAAAATAAGTAAAGTTCATTTATTTTTTGGGTAGCTTAAAAGCGTCTGACGAAAGCTCTGGTCCATCAAAAGTGTCTGACACTTACGATATTACTTTAAAATAATATTCTACATGACATATATAAAAATCAGCCATGTGAATTTAAGTTAAGTTATTCTTATTTTTAGTTACCTTTCTCACCTGGTACCTGCTCAGGTGTCACTCGGCAAGTTCCACAAAGCGCGTAGATGTTCAAGGCACACGAGACGCTACTGAAAA
This sequence comes from Hyppa rectilinea, assembly GCA_951799385.1. Lineage (NCBI taxonomy): Eukaryota > Metazoa > Arthropoda > Insecta > Lepidoptera > Noctuidae > Hyppa > Hyppa rectilinea. The sequence goes on along the minus strand of OX637308.1, from coordinate 2,958,426 downwards.
CTTCAGGTTTCATCCGTGTGAAAATAAGTAATGTCTGATTGCTCTGGGATCTTGGACTATAAGTGTCTTGAATAGGACACCAAAATTTAACGAGTATATTTGTGTACTTACTTACACAATACACAATCTACATTCCTGGTTCTTATTATATGTAACCACGTCAGTCTATTGCTGAGCCTGCCATAATGACTACCCATTTTACAATCAATTAGTCTTGGTTCTCAAATCACGTGAAGCCGTCCTCGAGAATACTGATTACACATGCAAATGTCGTCTTGTTCAGATAACTACAAGTAGGTGAATTATTAGAATATTGTATAACTGGAACTTCCGACTTATCCTATCGTAAAACATTTTAAAAGAGTAACGGTGGAGTTTCTGGCCCATTCTTCTTTATACGAAACTACCTAAGCCTTCTTTGGCCATATAGTTGGTTCTCTCCTATCAGTTGGCGATATTATCCCTTTCTCCACGATTTATCACTGCTTGCCAGGAAGACGTCCAGTAGTGGACGCTCATTGGCCATAAAGCTTTCTTCCTTACTTGGAAAATGTGGTGAGTTGAGCAGCGCTGCCTATAGCCAGCCTCGTGCAGGTCGCGGAGACTCCCGCGAAGAAACCCCTCATACCCTCAGTCTTGTAGATCGTGACGACTCCGTCACACATTCCTGAAAGGATAGGATTTGGAGGAGAATGTACTGTGGGGAACATTTATTTTTTGTGACGATCAATTTGTGTCCTAGTAATTTGAAGGGAAAGGGCGCAATATTAAGATCAAGTCATTTATCTTCGTTATATTTAAATAATCGATGTCACTGGTCCAGCGGTTAAGGCCTCTCCTCTTATGCACGAAGTTGTGGGTTCAAATCCTGGCCTGTGACTTTTTGATTCATAAGTATTACATTCTGAATTAATCTTGGACATCACTGACATAGCTGTGTAGATACGGTTATATTAGTCTGAAATCGCTCGTGCTTGTGGAAAAACTCAATAATACTTTGCCCTACCTGGGAATTGAACCCCAGACCTGTTGCGCAGCAGTAGCGCTTGCAGCCTAAACCAACGAAGTAGAAATTTTTAGTTCCAAATCCTTTTATATTAATACTGTAACAAAACCAGCCAAAGGTGAAACCACACAGCAAAATTTGCATTTCAATTTACCTTTATATTTATGCTGCCTTCCAACAGCTATGCTAGGGTGCGCGCCTGCCTGTATCCTGGTCTTCACCACTGACGCAGGGTTGCCAGTAATTCCGCTCATGATGCCACTCACTCCTGACCAGAATATGGCCTTCTCTATGCTAATTTCGCCATCTTTGTTTTTAGTCCAGCCGTTGACCTCTGCGACGTGGTACATACCTAATCTGAAATGTTTAATTTGTTTTATTTTACGATAGCAATTCATTTAAGAAACATGGTCGAAGGACAAGAGCTGTTTCAGACCTTCGACTCCGATTCCAAAAGGTTGGAACTGCCCATTGACTTTAATTTATTGTTATTTCTAATTTCGATTTGATTACATTTCCAATTAATTATGAATTCAGTTATTAAGTAATTAATGAAATTGTGTGTTGTTTTATTTTTATTAATGTAACAATGTTACGATCCACCTGACGGAAATAAAGGTAATAATAATAATTTGCACTTTCGATTCTGAACCAAGATATAAATACTTATTGCGCGGGGAACCCCCTTCTCCCGTACTTTCTGTCGATTACTCTTTCACTTGTTGTTTTGTCGCAATTGGCATCTTTGATTTTATTACATCTGCCCTTCTCGCATCTCTCATTATCTGTTCGCGGATTCGGGTTCCAGTTCCGGCTCCGACAAACCAAATGTAACAACTCTTATTCCGAATTCGGTTCCCATAAAACCACCACCGTAACATCCTTTGATGGGGTCTATCCTCAACAGGGTCTACACATTGTCTCGTCATCACAGGAGTCGATGATGATTTTAATTTATCCTTTAAACCATTAAATATCGGTGTAGATTGTCCTGTGTTTCTTAAATCTTTTTTGTCTCATAGGTCACTAAACATAAGGGGTAGGTATTTAGTCTATTTAGTGGGATAAGGGACAAAAAAGGTTCTAGCTATGTTGTTTGTATCTATGGTTTCTGTCATCCAACCTATGTTTCCATTGTCTTCCCCTTAGTCATCCTACTGTATACCACCCCACAAGCAGTGAAAGACTAGTGGTGTGACCGACGGACTGCCAATTCTTAGGTCTCAAGTTCGAACTACTGACTTTTCGGCTTCATGTGCGTTTTGTATAAGTATTATCACTTGCTTAAAAACCGTGATGGAAAACATCGTGAGGAAACTGGCATGCCTGAGAGATATTTCTCAACATGTGAAGCTAAGTCAGTGGCCCATGGGCAGCATAAAAACTCTGACAACGGGTTAGTCACTAACCGCACGAAGAAATAAAGAAAGATCCTGGAGACTATTCTGAAAGAATCATAATGTAACGTTGTTCCTTTAGAAGTTAACAAACTAAGCCTGAAAATCACTTTAAAGATTTTTCTTAAGACTTTATGTGGACCAACCTGCTAGTAAGAATATCAACATGAAAGGGAAGCAAAGAATGATAAGCTACCTTACAGAATTCATCGTGAACCCCAGCACCATAGCAGGAGCTAATCCCTTCTGCAACGCCATCGCGCCATCGGCCCTCGCGATCACATACAACGCGTGAAAGATCCCCCGATACCGCGTATTGGCTTCAGTGCGCGCGCGCAGCTCTCCTTGTAGCTGCAGCCGGGTCTTTACGACGTCCATCGGGTTTGTGAAGATAGTTGCGCCTGCGCCGGCGAGGCCGCCAATTATGAAGTCCATTTTTGAGTTACTGTAATTAGAAGTCCAGAAATGAGTTTCTCTAATTAAATCTTGTTAAAGCTAATTAGAACTAGGATAGAACGTACCGCTTAATAATAGTAGGTACCTAAAAAAGAACAGTACATTTAATACTGACACGTTTATATTGCATCAAAGTCGACACAACAATGTTTTTCAATATTTCATAGTTATTCCTAGACACAATTACACATCCTCACATCACACCCATCTAGTTGGAGGATCCACTCTTTTTTTTACGGAGGATGAGTGAATTTTCACCCTGGTCCTTATGCCTCTAGATAGTTTGTACTTCTCCATGGCATTCACGCGCGTCCAAATTATCCCTTGGCCTTTATCTGGCAACTAGCCCAAATTCAGGAGTGACATTTGAGTAGTTAGCTAACAATATAAGGTCAATATCAAGAAACTATCGCTGCACATGTAAAAGTTTGGCAAATCGCCATCTGATCTCATAAACACTGATAGATACATGCTATTACTCGCTAGATAAACAGCATGTTTGTTATGTACACGTGGCGGTTTGAAGTTTTTCCCCCTATAGCGTGATGTGAGATACCTACTTATACTCAACGTAATATGTTGTCACTTAAGGTGAATGCGTACAGGTAGCCCGCGAAACTCGTTTTTTAGTCTCTCACTCAGGTTATGGTCTACTCTTGTGCCAAATTTCATCTACATCTGTTCAGCCGTTTTAGCGTGATAGCATAACGAACAAACAAAATCACTTTTACATTTAGTAAGGATATCATTATGATAATAGGATCCTCCACCGGGTATACGGGATTGTCCGAAAGGGTTAACGCTACTCCGGAACATAAAGGGACACGTAGATGGGTTTAAGTCAGTTAGAGTCTGACACTCCCTTCCGCTCCACCTAGAGCGCGAGGAGTCATTTGATGATTTCCCACCATAAAAAAAATGATCATCCAAATACAAAAACGGACCTACATGACTTTGTATCAACTTAACAATAAAGAGATATAAGGTTAAGTACAGCTACATGATTTATATTACACATATTATCTGCACTACAGTATCTCCGTTGATTAACCGTACTCTGACGTATTCTATTATCATATCATGACAATATGACGCTGTTCATTATCATTACATCTCGTCAAGTGACATCAATTCTCAATTCTCAATTCTCAATTCTTTATTGCATTCCACAATGTAGGCTTAGGTGGTAAATATTCGCCAAAAGAAACAATCATGGACCCTGTCGGGCACAGCAAAAGAAAGATTTGGGGAGAAAGGGACTTATCAATTACATGACTTATAATCTAACTTAACTTATATGTTTTAAAGATTTATCTTTTAAATATTCGTTGACATTATAGTAACATTTGCTTATTAATAATTTTTTTAATTTGGTCGTGAATCGATGGAGTTTTTTTTCTTCTCTTATACATTCGGGTAACATATTGTAAATTTTTATCGACATAACTAGAGGGCTTGTTGAGTGTATTTTTAAGCGGGATGTTGGTATGTTGAGTTGTGTTTTGTGTCGTAGTGTGTATCTTGTTTGTATGTCTTCTCGTGTTGTGTAAAAGTCTTTGTGTTTGTGAGCAAACTTGCATATTTCGAGTATATATAAACAAGGTAGGGTTAGAATATTCAGATTTACGAAATGGGGTTTGCAGCTATCTGTTTGTTGTATATTTTGTAAGATACGGATAAATTTCTTTTGGACCGTGAACAGTGCAAGTGCGTCTGTGCTGTATCCCCACATAACTATGCCGTAGCTAAGCCACGCATAAGCATAGGCGTAGTATGTAACGAGGGCAGTCTGTAAATTTGTGGTTTTTATAACCTCACGAAAAGCGTATAAAAACTTTGACAGTTTCGATTTAATTTTTTGTACGTGTGACTTCCAATTTAAATTCTTGTCTATGTTTATGCCTAATAATGTCTGTTTCATCATCAGCTGTTTTATGTCTCGTGAGTCTAGTGATTATGCTGACATGCAATCAAATTGATCGTGCAGTTACCGACACACCTGTCAAAGATAGCCAAGGGAATAAAAATCGGCGTAGGTATAGTCTCTGCATGTAATTTTTTTTTTTTTTTTTGGAATGTTATCTCGCAGTTCAACCAAAGGGTTGTCTACTGCTTAACCGGGCTTGCCTGTGGCTGCCACAAAAGAGGCCTCCAGCCAGGGCTTAATAAAAACTAAACCTAACTTACAAAACTAAGCGACTACACGCTAAGGGCACCCCCTGCGGGGTTCGGACCTCGGCTTAGGGCGTCGCTGGGGGGGGACAGCAAGGGACAGCTGGATCGGGGGTTTTTAAAGCTACTAGCTCAGCGGCAACGCGGGCTGGCTCGAGCAAGGGTCGGGGGGATGGGAATGGACAGGGTCGTCGCGACGGGCCTCGACGGCGAGGACGGAACGACGGAAATTTGTATCTGTGTGCTAATCTAACAGTGCTAGTAGCCGGGTTGCTCTCCTGGAGGAGAGTGACTCTGCATGTAAAATGATCTTTTATGTTTTATAGGACCATTTATACGACGTTGGTTGGTCCCGGCTGTCATTCGTGGATCTTTGACAGTCACTACGGGTAGTCGGAAGCCCGAAAGTCTGACAGCCAGTCTTATATCGTATTACCCAGTTACTGACTGGGGCTTGGAGGTTTGACAGGCAGTCGCTCCATGTAAAATACTGGTATTCAGCTGCATCCGGTTAGACTGGAAGCCGACTCTAACATAGTTGGGGAAAGGACGATTTATTCGACGAGAATCTTCGACTTCTTTTCATTCGTGCTGCTGTGGATGGCGAGGGAGACCAAAAAGAGAGATAGATGGATTGAATGGGAGATAATATTATGCAAAAAGCATCGTGAATGACTGGTTAGGGAAAGGAAATAGTTTAATTCGTCAAAAATTAAAACCACAAATCGGTCCTTCATTTTCAAATTACGAAAGTTACAAACCAATGGCTGATTCGAATACGTTATTGCCATAGATAAAAAATAGAATAGAATACAGTCGTATATCTGTACAGTCTACTAACTTTATGTTGTTAAAATTATACATATCTGTCATAACAATAAGTCATACAATAATACCTACATGAAAAATCAATGCATAATAATACATGACAGCATTGTTCTATGTTTGTATTTGTTTAGGTACTGAAGTTCGTTTCCGGTCAACCTTACTGCTGCTGCATTGCGGATATTAGCAATGGCTTAATTTAAATGTCATGTTAATTAATAATTGTAGTATCTATTCACATTATTGTCCTATTAAAAACTTTGTTAGAGATATGAACAAATGTCGCATGATTTTTTAGTTTTTATCACTTACATAAGCAAGAAATCGTTAAATAACCCCCACTACTTAACATTAAAGATAATTAATAATATTCATAACAAAAAAAAAACTTATACTCACCTTATCTTCTATAATATAATATTGGGCGTTATTTTATATCACAATCATTAAATTAATTATCTAATAAATAAGTTAAAACAAGAACCGCATGGTTACATCGTCCTAATACGTAGAATTTATTAACACAATACAAACTGTAGCGAAATAAGACACGAAATGTTATCAATCGCGCGTGACATTGAAAATACAGGTAGGTAATACGTAACAGACACGCTATTTTTATAAACAACCGATTATAACTATTATTACAATGATTGTAGAGTGAAAAATCGAACTATAATCATTTGACAGTTGAAGTACCACGTGTTTTGGTATGTAGTATTAGATGATGACGTTTATCTGACGTAAGAAACAATTTTGGCGCGCGAATGCGGAAGTACGACAGTGTTGCATAACTGTCGACTGCTCGGTGGTTGAGCGAATACTGGCGAGATTGTACGGGTTATCAAGGCCCCTCGATCGGTTCAATGGACGATTTTTTCCCAGAAATGGCATGGCTTTTGACATTGAAGAGCTCACTAGGTTTTCGGATTATGGTGTTCTAATTTCGAATTGCGTGGATCAGAACTCTAGCCCGTACCCGAATAATAATTTCATGAGAAGCAAATCTGAGTTTTTATCACGTTTGAAGAAGATGTTACGTCCCTATCTCTAGCCATATAATCTATTGTTTTGATAAAAATAAATCACAGACGTAATCATTAAACACATTAATGAGCAAAATTCCGTAGCGTAGTTAGCTGCTATTGATTAAAAATGTGTAGGTAATTGATTAATCCCGACTCGAAGGACCTAAAACTTTGGCAGATAGAAACTTATCCTTTGTTATTGAATAATTGGCCATTTTCTTAATAGACATTAAATACTTAATTAATTACTCTGCACTATAGGGTTTAGTTTAGCCACAAACACACCACAAACTATCAAATCTTCTCAATCAATCTTGAACTTAACTGTCAACTATTTTAGGTTTAAAATAATTTGCATAAAATTGACATTTTGGTATAACTAGATGTTCTGGTAACCGTACATAACAAGTTTAATCAGCCTGTCCCTTCGATTTAAGGAAATCAGGTCACTGTACTGCTGGGTCACTAGATTCGTCATAAATAGGTTAGTAGGTCACCGTTGCTTGGAAAGATCGCGGCGTTGGCAAGTAAAGGAAAATGTGTGATTTTCCTTATTCCGTGGAAAATGGTTTTAAGGCTATGACGTTGAACGTTTGCAACGGAGAACTTAGGTATTATTTTAATGTTTTTCCTGTACTTCAAGAAGCATTATAGTTAGCGAGATACATTATTGAGAGTCTACTCCTTTTTTTTTTAGTGTTTCAAGTATCCAAATGACACCTCCTGCTCTGGGTGGAGCGGAACGGAGTGTCAGACTCTTACTGACTAAAATCCATCCATGTTCCTTCCTTAGCCCTTTATGTTCCAAGGTAGCGGTAACCCTTTCGGACAATCCCGCGTAGAGAGTCTTCTCCTTACTAGTTTTTTTTTTAAGTTTTGCCTTACAGGTAGGGTTGCCAGGCTCAAAAATAGAAACGCCGGACACAGATTCATAATTAATCGGACATTTGGCCTGAAAGCAAAACACATTGGTTAAAAAAAAACCTTTAATTTGTGTATTTAAGACGTAGTATTTTTACTTACTCAGCAAAATCATAATTAAAAGTTGTAGGAAAATGCATCACATCCGCGCAAAACGGCCATGGCTCACCATAATGCTTGATTTAAATGTCAGGTAACTAGGTAAATCAATTAATTGTTAACTAACCAATGGGCTCGTGGCTAAGTAATAACAGCCGCATGGGTTGATCGATCAGGTTAATTTATGCTGAGCGCTAAGTGCTAATTGCTTTTCCGGATTATCTTATCCTTCGAATAAATTCGCATAGCTCATCGCTCCGAGACACACTAGACGACCTTGAACTTGACGACCAACTAAATCTGAATAGCCTTTTCCCAACTGTATTGGGGACGGCTTCCAGTCTGACGGCTTTTAAGGAATCGACGTACAGACGCCAGCACATCAAGCTATCCCTAACTGTCAAATTTTCTCAATTAAAAATGAACCTTATGTCTTTGTAATAAAGTTGAAATACTATCAAAGAAATTTGACAGATTGTGGTAACTTGATGTGCTGGCCTCTGTACTGTTAAACTCTTACTGACTAAAAACCATCCCGGTGTTCCCTCTCATACCTACGCCAGGGTCGCGAGATCGTACGATCCTTCCGCAACATATCCCACCCGCCTTTTAGCCTTCTATCGACACGTGCGGCTGGTTATCAATCGGCCACAGGGACCAACCTTACTGCCCCAAAATCACTTACCTCAGTCATTTATCATGAGTTAGGTAGCTGTCACCTTAAAGGTAAAATTATATTATTTTTATAAAAAAATATGCCTTTTTTTAGGGTTCCGTGCCCAAAGGGTAAAATGGGACCCTATTACTAAGACGACGCTGTCAGTCCGTTCGTCCATCCGTCTATCTGTCTGCCACCAGGCTGTATCTCATGAACCGTGATATTTAGGCTGTTGAAATTTTCACCCGGTTTTCCGGTTTTTTAAGGATAGGAAATCATCACATGAGCTGATGGGTGGAGCGGAAATGAGTGTCAGACTCTTAATGACGAAAACCAATCCATGTTCCTTCCTTAGCCCTATGTGTTCACGTGACGACTCCCGGCCACCGTAGGCGCGGGCCTGCGGACGGTGAGTAATGGGTGACTCACCGTCCGATCAGCACCAGGCCCGTGCCGGACGGCGCGTATATGTTCCACGCGCGCCTCAAAGAGATGTCAGCATATGAAGCTCCGTGATATGAAGGGGCCCTCAGGGCCAAGCCTGCCGGGTAAGCGGGATTGTCCGAAAGGGTTACCGCTACCCTGGAACATAAAGGGCTACGGAAGGAACATGGATGGGTTTTAGTCAGTAAGAGTCTGACACTCCCTCCCGTTCCACCCAGAGCGGGAGAAGTCATAGGATGATTTCCATGCCTTAAAAAAAAAAAGCCCTATGTGTTCCGGGGCAGCGCTAACCCTTTCGGACAATCCCTCTGAAAAAAACTACGAGAATTTAATATTTAGCCACAAACACCAACCCAATTGTCTCAGACTTACCTCAGTAATTTATCATGAGTTAAGTAGCGATCACACTTACCGATAATATTAATTGTTTTTCATAAAAATTACGCACTATTATTGAACTGAAATGTAATAGTATCGATGTGTTATCAGAAGACAAATTATGTAATGATGATAATAGCTTTCGTTAATAGTTGTTTCGTATCGACCTCGACAACTGGACAAATTATTATTGCGATTTCACTGCGCTGTATGCAATTTTAATCACTATTGTAAGTGTGTTTAATTGATTATTTGAAACGGTCAAAAATAAAATATGAAATCACATATTTGTAAACGTCCATAACCGTATAGAAATTAAATATTATGTGAAGATATAATTGTAAAGTTGCATAATAATACTAATAAGTATTCCATTTAATTCTAAAAATCTGTGACGTCACATTGCTATATTTCATACTAAATCACGTACAAATTCCGCGTTTTGACAGTTCATAAAAAGTAACGTTATTGATTAACTGGGTACAAATCTAGGCTGCTAATGAGCAATTCCAGATGGAAAAACCCAAAAACACTGCCCGACCCGGGAATCGAACCCAGGACCTCTTAGTCAGAGTAGTGCTTGCGACCATTAGACCGATGAGGAAGTAAATATTAAAAAACACAAAATCAATATCCATCGGACTAATATGATATACGTCATGCCCTTGAACTTAGGAAGGTCATGAACTCCTAGGATTTTGAACTTTTGTAAGGGGAGGATAATGTCAACGAAAATCACCCTCGTCATTCTGTACGTATCTGTTTTGTTTTACATATACTGTTTGTAATACTAAGGTTGTTAAGGATATTATCGCATGCATATAATGCTAACGTTGAATTATGTCTAAGCGAATGAAGCGTAGTCGTCACGTAGTCTCATCATCTGCCTAGCGTTTTCCCAACTATGTTAGGGACGGCTTCCAGTCTAACTGGATGCAGCTGAATACCAGTATTTAACATGGAGCCACTGCCTATCTGACCTCCACAACCCAGTAACTGGGCAATACGATACCCCTTGGTAAGACTGGCTGTCAGATTTTCGGGTTTCTGACAGTAAAAGATGCACAAATGACAGCTGGAACCAACGGCTTAACGTGGTTCCCGAGGCACGGAGGAGTCCCGGTATGTAAAGATGGTCAACCATCCACGGCTAACCACGGCAAGCGAGGTTTAACCTGATGGATCGGCCTGTGCGGTTGTTAGTAATTAGCCACCAGCGCCTCCAGGCGTCACATAGTGTATCGTGGATATTTTTTTGGCGCATTGTAGATGCGACGCAGGCAGACAAGTGCACCGCAGGCGAGTTGTAGGCGCTTCGTGGGCGCATCCTAGCGGAATCAAAATCGCCCGTAGGCGCAGCGTAGCCGAATCGAAACCGCGCGTAGGCCCAGCGTAGACGCAACGTAGCAGGTCGTAGGCGCGTCAAAGGTTCAGATAGGTGCAAATTAAGTGCGGCGAGTATGTCTTGCTACTTATACGCGTACCTTTCTTCCCCACCTTGTTGCGTGAACACGTGCACGTCTCATTAAATTACAATCATCATTCATTACAGTTTCTGTTACGTCGCACACACAACGTAGAACAAGTAACGCGTATAAACAGTTTTATAAAATTGATAGGGTTACCGTTAAAAACTACATGGGTAACACTGACTTAAACAAAAAAATTAAATTAAAACAAAATACTCCCATTTTATGATGTCTTACCGCTAAAACTGTTCACCGTACACAAACAATAGAAATATAACTGAGTATAAGAACAAAAACGTATCAGGTTGAAGTATTTAATTAAAAAACAACTTCAGAAACACATTAGCTATCAATATTATTAATGTTATAAACACTATTGTTTTGTTTTGCGTTGATAACAGTCGATCGATTCTGTAAAAATCTCACCATGATAACTTAGATTAGATGAAGAGAGCGTGAGAGCTGTAACGTTGCTCCAGCTAAAATCAATCTGCCCTGCCTTTTCCCAACTATGGTGGGGTCGCCTTTAATGCTAGGCATTGACAATATTGACAGGTCACTTTATCCGTCTCTCATAAATGTCTTTATTTTCTAGTTTAATGAATTATTACTAAGTAATTCTTCTTCTTTTCATGTGGTTAGTAACTAACCTGGTGTCAGTGTTTTTATGCTGCCCATGGGCCTCTGACCTAGCTTTACAAGCTGTTGAGAAATATCTCTCAGGCATACTGGTTTCCGCACGATGTTTTCCTTTACCGATTTTTAAGCAAGTGATAATTATTATCCAATTGATACACGCATGAATCCGTAAAATCAGAGGTGCATGCCTTGGGTTCAAACTCAAGACTTGGCAGTCCAACGGTCACACCACTACGCTATCACTGCAAGAAATGCTAATTTATCATCATAAAATTATCATTTAGTTTACTAATCGATTGTTGCTAATTGGACTTCTTTTTTCGTTTCATCGTGAACGGTTTAAGCCGAAATCCAGCGCTTAGCAACCCGCTAGAGGACCTAAGGATAATGTTGCAACCTTTTGCTTCCGATAATAAAGTTTCGGGTTTATAATACTAGCTATTAGCTAGCTAAAACGTTATTGCATTATATTCAAAACGTTATTGTATTCTATTCTCATCATCTCTGTAGACTAAAACGAAATTTATAAGCCATAGACAAGAACTTAGCTGCCATATCACCTTTTTCCACAATCAGTCACACCTACAGCGAAATACTCATGGGTCCGCACCCGACAAGGGTTGCCCTACTGTTCTTAGTGCTTAGATGCTGCGAAATGAGCTTCAGCTATTCTTTATAAGTCGACAAAATAACTCGGGGTGCACAGTAATTTTAAAAGAAAGTGTGTTAAAAGGTCGGGAGCCTCTGTTAGTGTATGCGTTATTTCTGATCAGGCAGCTGTGCTGACGGAGTTCTTCAAGCAAGGTGAACTCGAGAAGATGCGCGGCGACTTGCCACCAATGTATGCGTTATTTCTGATCAGGCAGCTGTGCTGACGGAGTTCTTCAAGCAAGGTGAACTCGAGAAGATGCGCGGCGACTTGCCACCAATGTATGCGTTATTTCTGATCAGGCAGCTGTGCTGACGGAGTTCTTCAAGCAAGGTGAACTCGAGAAGATGCGCGGCGACTTGCCACCAAAAAACATGGACAGGGACAAATGCTTTATACCTGAGCTGGAGAATGAGTTCCTGCAGTCCACGGTGATACCACTATTTATGTGAGTAATTAAAGTCAAACACAGTGCAATTTATTTGCCTGTGGCAATATAAAACGTGATACTCATAGATTTCCAGATTACGCCAAAAAGGTTTTACGCATCAAATTGTATTTCTATGCAAATTCTCTGATATCTTGTTTTGAGATCGCCAAGCACGAAGGAATTACTCAGACTCGTCTCCGGTCTACACGCAAAGGAAAGGTCACTCATTCATGATGAAAGTCAAGGTCAATGTCATACTTAGCGTTTCAAGGTCAAGTGCTGTTGACTAATAAATTTCCTTAGATACTTGGGCAACTAGGTCTATACTTAGTATGATTTGGTCGTTACATTTATTCAAGTTCAAGTCTATCAACTAAGTGTCGACAAAAATATTTTTTTATTCCTTTTATTAGAGATAATAAAGAAAGAAAGAAAGAAGAAGAGATAACACATTGATTGTCAAACCTCTCGAATCACTAATATATAATTTAATCCATTCGTCTAATCATGAATTATTATTTACTAGCTTCCGCCCGCGGCTTCGCCCGCACGGTGTTTTGGAAAAAGTAGTTTATATTCTTCCACAGACTTTTCATCCACATCTTAAACGGCTCAGCAGATTAACCGACGACCGAAAACATACATTCACACAGATAGACAAACGGATAGACAGTTGAAGTTACTTTCGGTTTTTATAATCTCAGGTAAGGATTAGTACGCATACTATTATTATTGAAGAGGATTACTTGCGCGGCAGGCCCAGAAAGAGATGGCAAAATGAGCTGGACTCCTTAAAGGATTGGCCCACAATCGCTGTAGACCGGGAAAAGTGGAAAGTGAGGCCTTTGCCCTGCAGGGGGATAACAGTGGCTTATAATTATAATGATAATTACCTGATATAGCGGTTTCACATGTCGTTTGGTAGCAATAAACAATAAAAACTGAAAGGATTAGAATAAAGTACGTTAGTAATGATCGATATATTTTGACGGTTCTACTTACTACAATATTATACTTCTGTAAACTATGTTAAATGATTTGATGATTGAGATTCATTTTAGGATGTAAATTAACGTGGATGTTAATTAATATTGTCAATAGTAAAGTTTTGATAAACACAATTGACATGGTTCACACCATCAAAAAAAAAAAGGTCTGATCAAATCATTTGACAGCTCTCCTTTACGCCGCCGTGGACTCGGCGATGGCGCGTCATTGCCTGGACCCTCTGGAGTCCTCGCTGTGCTCTGCGCACCGCCGACTAATAGTGTGCATTTAATGGCGCCCCACTCATATCAATCTTATCGTGATAACTTTTAAACTATTTGTCCAAATTGCTTAGTGTAAAAGACAAAGTTTATCTTCATTAAATACTAAAAGTGATAAACGTATTTAATTCGATAAGAATTAACTGAGTACTCTAAAATGTGCACTGTAAAAAAGTATCAAATTAAAATGTATTTTTGGCTCACTATTTCGTATATAATGGCTTGCACATAATAGGTAGACATATGCTGTCGCGGACTTTTATATAGAACTTTGTAAGACAAACAATCCCACAATACCTTCCCGTAACTCTAACGGTTTAGGCAGCGCACGCCCAGATAGCTCTCAGAATGCAGGAATTTGGCGACTTACATGATACTTATCCTTATATTATGGCCAAATCACGCAAAGTCTATGTAAAATGTAGCCTATGTGTTATTCTGATGTATAAGCTATATTACTGGTAAATTTCATCGAAATCTGTTCAGCCGTTTTTGCTCAAAGAAGGAACAAACATCCATCCATCCATCCATCCAACCATCCTCACAAACTTTCACATTAATTATAACGAGGGGTGAAAGGCTATTTGGTTTAAGCGACATTTTTGCAACTTTACAGGAGAGCCATTTAAAGTTTAAAATTTCCGAAAAAAAATCATAACAAAAAAACTTCTTCAGCTATTGGAATGGAGTAAACTTAATTTAAATTAATTTAAAAACGTCAAGGTGTTGATGCTTATACCATATAAAACGGACCTTTAATGAAGAAGATAAATGTCGCTTAATACAAATTGCCTTAAGCCACTATTTTTCAGGGAACGGAAAAAAGATTTAAGTGACTTCATAACTACGATTGGCTACAGGAAAAAAATACTAAGCGACTCTGCAGTATATTTTCAGAATAAGCCAAACAGCATGAAGTGACGCAGCCCAAAATTAGTCAGTCAATGGCTGTTGAAACAACCTGAATATACCGCTATCACCGAAAATTTTAGGTGCTGATATTTAATAAATAAAGAAATACACAGAATCAGTTCAAGTATTTATTAAGTCACGTAATAATAATAAAGTAGAACTCTTGTACGAAATTAAGAAGAAGAGCTGAAGAGCTGAAGAGCTTAAGCGACACTCCATGTCGTATTTTGTTGACGGACAAATGAATTAAGCGACATCGCGACATGTAAATCGTGGAAATCAAAATGATTTAAGTCACATGTTACTAAAAAATAGAAACAAGAAAAACGCTTTAACCGATATTGAATATTTTTTCTGAGAAAGGCCTACTGATTTATGTCTCGGTTCTTTAAATCATTGTATAGTTCAAGTACACTAGTAAAAAGTTAATGCAAAAAGGACGTCAGTTAATAAACTTTGGAAACCACCCAAAAATAGAGTTGTTTGAAGCGCCAAAAAAGTGCTCAGATTTAAATGAATCCGGCATCATCCGACGGAGAAAAAATTGCTGATTCCGAATATGTATATAACTCAATATCGCCCAAGATGTCGCTTAAACCAAATAGCCTTTCACCCCTCGATAATATTAGTAGGATAGGTAGGTACAGAGGCCAGCACATCAAGTTACCACAATCTGTCAAATTTCTTTAAAAGTATTTCAACTTTATTGCAAAGATATAAGATCCATTTTTAATTGAGAAAATTTGCCAGTTAGGGATAGCTTGATGTGCTGGCGTCTGTACATCTAAAAATAATGCGCTGGGCCGTAAAAAATCCGGGTCGCCAATAAAAAGTGTGATAGTTTCTTTTAAAACATATCATAAAGATTAATTGGTTATTATAGTAGAGATGACAGATTAATATTACTAAACTTAAAAGAAGACACACACTTAAGACGTATTGTACACTATTTCATTTTAATCAAATACAAACAATGAATTTGGTTGGCTAGTGAATTACTGGAATGAATCCTCTAAATAATCCAGAACAAACACCGTCGCGGTGTAAGAAATACAGATAGACAAAAAAAAAATTGGCTTTTAACTAAAATATCTATGGATATAGGTGTACTTGAAGTTATTAATAATATATATAACGGCTTCGCCCGCAATATATGTCGACAAATTATACATATAAACCTTCCTCTTGAAACACTCTATCTATTAAAAAAAACCGCATCAAAATCCGTTGCGTAGTTTTAAAGATTTAAGCATACAGACAAACAGACAGACTTTGTTTTATACTATGTAGTGATTATGTTCCTCTTTTTCATTGTTTATAAAGTTAGTTTTAAAAATTACCAAATTGTATCATTGCTTATCTGTGGTTGATTCAAATTTGTATCATTTCTGTATCCTATTTCTTGTTTTAATTCATAATGTATAATTGTTTGTTTTCCCTAATAAATAAAATAAAATAAACATTGACAACTTAGTAAAGAACCACGTGTATAGACAAGCATCGGTCATTATAGAACTACATGTTAAGGATCCGATACATTTTTGATGGGTACATAACACGTCCTCGACATGTAACCTGGACTTGACCCAAATAACTGGTACTGTCTATTGTCTATTGTCGATTTTATTGAGCTTCAGCTATTATAACACCGAGGTTAAAACGAGTTTGTCCCTGTGACTAAGTAATTATGGAGTGGCCCTGTGTGATCGAATCAGAATTATCGATTTGTAGAATTGACTACACACTAGACATCGTGGCTAAGTACTAACAGCCGCACAGGTCGATCCACCAGGTTATGCTACGCTTGCCGGGGTTGGCCGTGGATGGGTGACCATCTTTACATACCGAGACTCCTCCGTGCCTCGGAAAGCTCGTTAAGCCGTTGGTCCCGGCTGTCATTTGTGCATCTTTGACAGTCGTTACGGGTCGTCAGAAGCCCGAAAATCTGACAGCCAGTCTTACCAAGGGGTATCGTATTGCCCCGTTACTGGGTTGTGGAGGTCAGATAGGCAGTCGCTCCATGTAAAATACTGGTATTCAGCTGCATCCGGTTCAAAGTCAAAACATTTATTTCAAATAAGCACAAGAATGGCACTTTTGAACGTCAAAATGAACAAGAAATAGAATTGATTCTAGTCGCCCCTTCCAAAAGGTAGTTTCGTGTGGAGAAGAAAGCAAGAAACTCCACCGTTACTCTTTTAAAATTTTATACGTTAAACGTTAGACTGGAAGCCGACCCCAACATAGTTGGGAAAAGGCTACGCAGATGACTACACACTAGGTATCTACTCCACTGAAGTTGGAGTGGGCACATTAGTCACAGAACTAATTGCCAATGGGGTGAAAGAGCTCTCGAGGCGACTTGTCGGTAGATTCTGTAAAAATCTCAACGTAACCTTGGTGAAGGAGCGTGAAGTGAGTTATCGTTCCACCTAATGCTAAATTGACACTATTGACAGCTCACTTGGCACTATTGACAGCTCACTTGACACTATTGACAGCTCACTTGACACTATTGACAGCTCACTTGACACTATTGACAGCTCACTTGGCACTATTGACAGCTCACTTGGCACTATTGACAGCTCAGATTGACAGCTCACTTGACACTATTGACAGCTCACTTGACACTATTGACAGCTCACTTGACACTATTGACAGCTCACTTGGCACTATTGACAGCTCACTTTAAACTCACTTCACTTACGTTTTCACGGTGAGATTTTTGCAGAATAATAATAATAATAATAATATCCTTGGACATTTCACACAACGCCGTATCGTCCCAACCTAAGCAATCTAATGCTTGTGTTATGGTAACGAGATGGCTGATAAACTACTTATATACATTTTTTTTTGTAAATACATACATATCATAGATAGAAAAACACCCAGACTTGTAACAAACACTTGCAGGTCGTACAAATATTTGTTCCGTGCGGGAATCGAACCTGCGACATGCTGCGCAGCAGTCAATCGCTTAACCACTGCGCCAACCGTGTCGTCTACTACTACTGTACCTATCTGCAGAGCTTTGTGAATTGTGGACAAGTCTGTTCGAGGGTCGTGGCTCAGATCTACCTCAAGAATCAAAAATGTAAGATATACCTAAGAGCGAGCATCTTTTTGACGCCTCCTTCAGATGTGTGATACGTATTTGTCGACAAAAAGTATACAGAAAAGCTAGATCATCAGAGTAATAAATAATATGTGATGAGAGAAGCGAGCTCGAAAAAAAATGGCCTTCACGAGCTCAAAAAAAACCTCCAGTACCTACCAACTACCTTTTAGATACTAAATATGTTTTTAGTAACTAAAAGGTACATCACAACACACATATTATGTTGTGACCACAACATATGTTTGTAGACCACAACGTACATATATGTTGTGACCACAACATACGTACGTTGTGGTCCACAAAATATGCACAACATATGTACATACATATGTTGTGGTCTTGTTTGGATTTTGATTAAAAAGTATTTCTCAAAATTTGGGGCCTACGATACCGGGTATTTAATTCCCATTTGAAAATTGTTGTAGGTACTTTTATTGCAGTTAATCATACATCCATCCCTAGTACGTTTAGTCCTTGCCATTGACTACTCACTCATTTATAATTCATGGTCATTTTTGGGGTTCCGTATCGCTAAAGGAAAAATTTAACCTTTATAGGATTACTTCGTTGTTCGTCTGTCTGTCAGTCTTCCAATAACCCTATACTTAGGAATGCGTGGAGATATCAAGTTGAAATTCATAATTCTAGTGCGTGGAGGTCTACTGTCCCTAGGAGCTCTAGAAAATCGAGCTTCTAAGTCAATAACAAAATGCGGACATCTATATGCGACAAATAATGATACTCGCAAGTAAATTAAAACCTATAGAGTGCTTTCCACCCTTCTTAGCTGATATGTATGTACTACTCCTAAAAATTGGCAAGAAGGAAGGTCTCATAAGAAAGTAATGGTTCAAGTCCAAAAATTTGTAGTTGACCGTGATGTATATATATCTATCGATGTATGGGAAAACAACAATGTTTGTTTTTGGGATAACTACGACGGAACCCTTCATAATGTGTGGTCGATTTTCACTGAAGAAACCGCGCATTAGCTGCAATTTGCAGCCAATCATCCACTTCAGGTACATTATATGGAAGCAGTATGGCACTTTCCCACAGTTTGCTTGTCTAACTTTTAACCTTAAAGCAACACCAACAAAGGTGGTAAAATTTAGTATGATATAATTATGGACTGTTAAGACTCTTTTTTTTTTTGAGTGTGTATCATCAAATGACCCCTCTCGTTCTGGGTGGAGCGGAAGAGAGTGTCAGACTCGTACTGACTTAAACCCAACCATGTTCCTTCCTTAGCCCTTTATGTTCCGGGGTAGCGGTAACCCTTTCGGACAATCCCGCTGACCACTGTTACTGCCCTGCTTAGTTAATTTTGAGGTATGAAAACTGTTGTGAATTAAGTAGTTAAAAGATTGATCGCATAATTGCTTTGTATCGATAATCAATCTGTCTAGCCTTTTCCCAACTTTATAAGAGTCGACTTCCAGAGTAACGGGATGCTCCTGAACTCCAGTATTTTACATGGAGAGACTACTTATAACTTTTTGAACGTCATTGTCGCATATACGTGACAAGTAAGCGCTTGCCCTGTACGACAACGACACAAATATGTGACAGTGCGGTACAGTATCAACACAAAATAAACAATTAATTCATTACTTTTGTGAGTGTTTATTTAGATACTTATCTTAAAAATTTAAGCTCTCGTACGTATTGAATTACTGAAAAAAGTTAAATTACACCATGGATATTGGAAAATTCATGATAACAAGAAGAAATAAATTTGTAGCTTGGCGTGGAGGGCACGAGCCAGAGAACGCCAGAGCATAAAAGCACGCAGCTTTTATGCTCTGGCGTTCTCTGGCTCTGGCTCTGGCCAACCAAACGCCATGGTAAACAGTTCAATCTTATTAACTCTGTTTGCTTGGTTCTCTTGTTTGGCTTTTTGGCCTTTTTAAATATTTTTTTCACTTCACTAAGCAACATAGGGTTAGCTTCTGCCAGTGATTTCGTTCACGTGGTTGTCGGAAATTATCCCACGGGACGTACTACCAGAATATAAAGTATCTATGTGCTATTCCAGACTATTATCTATGTCTGTGCTAAATCTCGTGCAGATCTTTTCAGCCGTTTTGAGGTGATTGAGTAACAAACATACATTCATACTTTCACATTTATAATATTACTAGCTGACCCGACAAACGTTGTCCTGTCTTAACTATGATACCTACCCTACCTACCCTCCTACCCTACCTACCTTACCTAACCTACCTACCCTACCTACCCTACCTACCCTACCTACCCTATCTACCCTTCCTACCCTACCTACCCTACCTACCCTACCTACCCTATGACCGTCTCCTGGTTCTAAGCTACCTCCCCACTCATTTTCAGCCAAATCGGTTCAGCCGTTTCTGAGTTATAGATAGTGTAACTAACACGACTTTCTTTTATATAGATAGAAGTACCGATTAACCTTTCGTATGCCGTAATTACAGACAGAAAAAAACCATTGTGTCTCACATAGAACTGCGTTTTCAAGAGGTCTTTTTAACCCAGTACCTAAGTTATGGAGGTCAGATAAAGCTTCATGTACATTCAGCTGTATCTGGCTAGACTAGAAGCCAACCCCAGCATCATTGGGCAAAGGCTTGACATATAAGTTTCATTTAAAAGAGTTAAACATTTTGGTAGAGTAGAGTTTTTTCTATACAATTTGTCCCCATCCATTTCAAATCAATTATACTGAAAGCTGCTTATCCATACGCATGTGTCACCTGACAAACAATATTTTTCCAACTCGTCCGCCTGAAGGTCATCGGAGTCGATCGATGGTGGTAATAATGGTCATTACTCCGCCTCCCGCAGTCCCGCCGTCCCACCCAGCGTGACGATATTAAAGCGTGGCAGGTGGTAAGTACCCGTTAGAGTAATCCTTTATGCTTGACGCTACTAAAGAAACAGGTTCCATAGTAGCGTGAGATCTTTGGTTGACGTTTATTAGCTGTCGATCGATTCTGCAAAATGCTCACCGTGAACATTTTGGTGAACGTTCCACCTAATGCCAATAGCGTCAGTCCCTATGACGCTATTGACAGCTCACTTTAAACTCACTACTCACCTACGTTTTCGAGGTGAGATTTTTACAGTATCGATCGACTGGTATGGATAGTGCGCCTGAAGTAGTACAGAGGCCAGCACATCAAGTTACCACAATCTGTCAAATTTCTTTGATAGTATTTCAACTATACCGCAAAGACATAAGGTTCATTTTTAATTGAGAAAATTTGACAGTTAGGGATAGCTTGATGTGCTGGCGTCTGTACCTATATCATTACTAGCCACTGTCCGCGGCTCTGCCCGCGTCAATGTTGGCAATTTTCCAAACAAACTTCCACCCCCTATTCCACCACTTTACGGAGGGAGTTACATAAAATCCTTTCTTAGCTGACGTGTTCTACTCATAATCTACCTCTGTGCCAAATTTCATCTTCGTAGGTTAAGTAGTTTTTGAGATTTTGTGTTTATTCAGTGAGTGAGTGAATATATGGATGAGTGACCCTCGCTTCTATATAAGTATATATAAGTAAATTAGTCCACTTTTATTCGGAGGCAATCAATTTCTAAATTGAGGAGTCTTAGTTTCAAAGCCAAGGTCAAGTGTGATTGAGTTTATCAATAACGAAATTCTGTTTTAGTAAATTCTGGAAATGTGTTAAATTAATGACAACATTCCAGAATTTATAATGACAAGTAAAACACGAAGGTTAAACAGATATATTTTGCGTAGGTAAAGTTTACAATTTACGAAACATAATTTTTCCTTATTTTGATTTCATTTACACACAGCTAAGTAGAAGCTTTTGTAAGGTTAACAAAAGATTTAACTTTTGTTGAACTGAATATTGGGAAACTGAAATTGCAAATTCTGCTGACAATTCAGTATAATATTTAAACGTTGTGCGGTTAACCTTGTTTAATTAATTTTATTATTTTGTACATTACATTTTACTACTTATTTCGAATACTTGACTTAAGTACGAGTTTCCACAAAACGGTTTTGTACGCCGCTAATTATATCATACTGGCCACTTTTAAGATCCCGTGACACTTGCTTTGACAATTAATTTTGGAAAATACTATGAATTTGTCTAAATATCTGAAATGCCAAGAAATTAACAATCTTCGGCAAAATTGGGAAACTGCAGCGGTCACGGACCGTTGAGGGATACATGGTGCGTGGTTCGTTCAGACGTCGTGTGTTGTTGCAGCGGTGTGCTTGTGTGCGCACGTGGTCGAGCGAGGGGTTGCGCGCGTGAGAGACACACGGGGGGGCGACGTCAGCCAAGGTCGGACGCGGCTGTCGGCGGGCAGGCTCGCGCGCCGCCGCACGCCCCATGCTGCCCGGTCCTCTAGCGCCGCTCGACCCGCACAAGACGCGCGCGCTCACCACGATATACGCGCCGCGGAAACTCAACACGCGGAAGAACAAAACGGCACAAATGAGAATGCTCGACAACGACATTCAAATCAAACCGTCCCTCTCTCCATTCCATCCTCTCCCGGCCATTGGACAGAAGCTGGAGAGGTCCAACACAAAAGTAATCCTGTTTGACCTGAACAAGAGCGAATCAGGTACGTTGGACCGTTCCGTCAAAATCCGCGATGTGCCTTTAACTCCGTTGCGGATACACGGGTTCACGAGGACGAGCTCCCTGGACCATGAGGACGTGAAGAGGCCGCAACAGTTACTCAGAGAGAACACTTACGATGTTATAAAACCGTTATTCGTGACTGCAGAAAATGTTAAAGTGAGTAAGGATGACATGTCCATTACGAAGAGGACGCAAATAATACAGCCGGCGCCAAATTCAGAGAGAACGATAAAAAAGGTACAGCCAAAAGCTTCACCGAAGACGAGGTTTAAGAAAGCAGCTCTGCAAGTAGCAAAGATGTCGACGATGCCGGAGACAGGGAAGCTGCTGTGTTTGAGAGAGAGACAGACGTACAGGGTCTGTAGAGTAGAAGAGGACAAGAGTATATGCAAACTGCAGGATTTACCGCAGAGTCCTGCGCAGAATCTAGACAAGCTATCCGAGATATTCCAGGACCTAGAAATGAAAGGTCGCCACAGAGACAAGATGAAAAAGGAGAACAGTTGGTTCTAACATTTAACTAGATTAAGAGAGTGCAATCATTTGAATATGTGAACGTCTGTTGACAAACGTTGCGTTAAGTTACCTTAAAATAAAAGTTTATTTTTGTTAACGTTGAATGTGTACGAAATATATTGCTCAAAGTGTAGTGTTGTGTCCTGTTGTGTCCGTCTTGATATTTTATTAAAGTGTGTCGAAGTTTCTAATGGAGGCTCTTATTTAAATCCTTGGAAGAATAATTTATAATGTTCCCATCATCGATAATGGATGTGTGAGAAAGGTCACGTGTACAATGTAGATTCAATGTCGTGACCCTGAAAGGGTTTGTCAACAAGTGGCTGCTTAAGGCTTGCGTGATTTTCCACCAGCACTTAATGAACCTTTTAAACAATCGCCAATGTTGGCCACACTTCTACATCCATTGAGGAATGATTAACAGGTTTGATTAAGCTTTGGTAAACAAACACCGCGATGGATATCGAATTGTCAAACAGCGTGGGTGTACGAAAGCACAAAAAGCGCGATGTTATCCGTAGTTTAGTGCTTTATTTTTTTTTCCAGCAAATTATTCATTCCTGTGGTTATTTGTCGAATAGGAATGATCGATGTTAAAGTGGAATAGAATGTTTCAGACTAAAGCACATTCGTTCAAACTATTAAAAGTAAATAAGTAACACTTTTTTTTTTGAGGGTGGCTAATCATCAAATTACTCCTCCCTCTCTGGGTGGAGCGAAAGGAAGTGTCGAGACTCTTACTGACAAAACCCCATCCATGTTCCTTCCTTAGCCCTTTATGTTCTGAGGCAGCGGTAACCCTTTCGGACAATCCCGCTTAAAATAAGTTACACTGGGACATTAAATAGCCGAACTTATGTAACCAGTCTTTTTTTTTTAAGGCTGGGAAATCATCCAATGACTGCTCCCGCTCTGGGTGGAGCGGAAGGGAGTGTCATGCTAAGTCAAAGTTAAAAAATAATTATTAATTATAAGTTTCGCCATTCAAAATAACAAGGCAATAGAATCAACTTTAGTTTCCTCTTCCAAACGGTACAAGAGATGAATGGGTAAAGAAACGAATTAGAATCAAAGACAAATTGCAATCCGTCGTAGCAATTTTCGTAGCGTAGCGTCTCGCGTAGCCCGTAGAACATCTTGTCGCGTAGCAGCATCGCATCTCATTCGTAGACGTTCCCGTTTCGTAGCGAGGTCGTAGAAGACTGCATTTTATCCTTTTTAAGTTGGTCGCTTGCTCAGCAGTGGGAAAAAAAACTTGGTCTATGATCCACGAAGTAGCTGTACGTTATTTACTTACTGTATTTTTGTTATGTTTTCTTTTATCAAATCACCAAATTGAACGTTCAAAGATAACGGGTACCCTTTTCTTGTTGGCCTTGAATATATGGCTATGTTTACACAACTTTGGTGAGAATTGGCCACATTAACACCGAAGCATGCGGGTGATTAGTACGTTACAACATTTCACCTTGTTACACTTGTTTGGTAGTCGATAAATAATTTTCTTGGGTAACAAGCTTGGAGCATTTAACCTAGTAACAAGAGATAAACGTTTCACATATATCATTATGGCTTTACTTTACTCTTACTTTATCGCATTGTGAAAAAAAAAACGTAGAGAAGGTCAATCAATCTGCCTAATCTTAAGTTCTATGTTAGACGGTTATGGTTTCGGCACTCAGTCCTTCAGGGGACCATTGTGCCTGCCAAGCCTCTTCCCAACTATGTTGGGGTTGTCTTCCAGTCTAACCGGATGCAGCTGAATACCAGTATTTTACATGGAGCGACTGCCTATATGACTTCCACAACCCATAGTAGGTATGGAAATTTAATTTACGTATATACAATTATACACCAATATGAAACGATAAATGCCGATGAAAGCGTCACAACTGACCAGCTATGTATAAACTTGACAAAAAAATAACACTAATAATTTGAAATACGTGGTTGGATTTCTAAATGTGAAGGTTTCAATCAATTTGTGAAGGCCCAGACCGGCTTTAAAATAGATTTTATGGTTTAGCAGGGTTCATTAGATATGATTGGCCTTTACCGAACTGCATTATTGCGTATTATTTTGCAGCACATACTTACCTACTTAACTACATAATAGTTATTTGTTATGCAAGGCTGGAAAGTTGATTTTTGGCGCGAGTACTTTTATTGAAACCTGAGTAAGCGAAGGATTCTAGGGTGGAACCATGAGCGAAGCGAGAGTCTGTTTGACATTCGAAATCTGAGCCCAAAATTGCATTTTGCTCGCTAGCGTGGAAAGAGTTTTTTAAAATTCGAGCCTTTCTATTTAATAATTTTCTATACTAAGTCCACTAAAAACCACGGTCACCACGGCCACGGTCTAAAATAAAATATTAAATAATACCGGTCACCTTAAAAACTTCCATCACCGTGCAGAAATTATTTATTATGCGAAGATATAATTACAAAATTTGATTTAATGTTAATAAGTATTCCATTTGATTCCAAAAATTTGTGACGTCACATTGTTAATTTCATACAAGCTTCTGCCCGCGGCTTCGCCCGCGTGGATGACGCAAATTGCATACATATAAACATTCTTCTTGAATCACTCTATCTATTAAAAAAAAACTGCGTCAAAATCCGTTGTGTAGTTTTAAAGATCTAAGCATACATACGTCATATGGACATTAGGACAGCGGAAGCGACTTTGCTTTATACAACGTAAGTAGTGACAAATCACGTACAACTGCCGCGCTCAATGTCGACAATTCATAAAAAGTAACGTTATTGACTACCCTGTTAAATACCGAATTCAACACACTATATACCTAGAATTTCGTCGACCAGCTAATAACTAGCGTGATAGCAATATAACAGATAAGTGCATGCTTCATGTCAGCGTGTTCACGCGATCTGTCGAACGATGCTCTTTGCATAACCTAGATAACTATAGCGTTTGTTGACCAAATTAAAGGCTTTAAACACTCCATTGTTCGGTAACTTTTAAATTTGTTTTTTTTTAATTGTTTATTCACAAAAGACTGGCGCTTGACCACTATCTCAATACTCAATTATTTTCAGCGGCATTGTCCGAAAGGGTTACCGCTACCCCGCAACATAAAAGGCTAAGGAAGGAACATGGATGGAACATGGGTTTTAGTCAGTAAGTGTCTGACACTACTTTCCGCTCCACCCAGAGTGGGAGGAGCCATTTGCAGAATTCCCACCCTAAAAAAAAAGCTATAGGAACACGCGTGCCTACCCCGTCGGGGTGTGCTGTGATTGTTACCTGTCACCAAATAGCCATACAATGCTATTACAGTTTTGTTGGCAAACTGTCGAAAAAGTCCATTAATGTAATAACCTCTTTTGTGTTAGGTTTTCGTATTTCATTGCAACGATGAATGTTTTCATCCATGTGGGTCAATCAGGTACCTCGGGTACCTGTCTGCTAATTCTTTTGAGTTAGCTAGTTCAACGTCCCGAGGTAAGAATTCAATAGGTGTTAAGCAGTGACAGCCTAGTGGTGTGACCGTCGAACTGCCAAGTGCCATTTTTCCGCTACAAGAGCGTCATCATCATCTGCCTAGCCTTTTCCCAACTATGTTGGGGTCGGCTTCCAGTCTAACCGGATACAGCTGAATACTAATATTTTAGATGGTGCGACTGCCTATCTGACCTCCACAACCCAGTAACTGGGCAATACGATACCCCTTGGTAAGACTGGCTGTCAGATTTTCGGGCTTCTGACGACCTGTAACGACTGTCAAAGATGCACAAATGACAGCCGGGACCAACGGCTTAGCGTGCTTTCCGAGGCATGGATGAGCCTCGGTATGCAAAGATGGTCACCCATCCACGGCCAACCCCGGCAAGCGTAGCTTAACCCGATGGATCGACCTGTGCGGCTACATAAGCGTATTGTGTAATTATCACTTGCTTAAAAATCGGTGAAGGAAAATTTCGTGAGAAAACCGGGGAAGCCTGAGAGATATTTGTCAACAGCATGTGAAGCTAAGTCAGGGGCCCATGGGAGGCAGTCACCTCCTTCTGCGAAAAAGTTATGCTCGCGAAGGAGGTGGCGGGATGGGAGAGAGAAAGGTCCTCCCGTCCCAGCCGCCGCAGGAGACGCCCCGGGCGTCGGGAGCCACGTGACGACTCCCGGCCACCGTAGGCGCGGGCCTGCGGACGGTGAGTAATGGGTGACTCACCGTCCGATCAGCACCAGACCCGTGCCGTACGGCGCGTATATGTTCCACGCGCGCCTCAAAGAGATGTCAGCATATGAAGGGGCCCCTCAGGGCCAAGCCTGCCGGGTAAGCGGGATTGTCCGAAAGGGTTACCGCTACCACGGAACATAAAGGGCTACGGAAGGAACATGGATGGGTTTTAGTCAGTAAGAGTCTGACACTCCCTTCCGCTCCACCCAGAGCGGGAGCAGTCATTGGATGATTTCCCAGCCTTAAAAAAGAAAAAAAAAGAAAAAAAAAAAGGGGCCCATGGGCAGCATAAACACTCTGACACCAAGTTAGTCAATAACCACATGAAAAGAAAGAAGAATTCGATAGGTTTACAAAATTTAAGTATATGTACGTTCAGCGATAAAGGGCGTGTGGCAATTAGGAGGGTAACTAACTAACGAAGCTAGCTTCAAGTTTATTTTTTATCTAGCTGACCCGTTCCAAACGTTCATTTTCTGACTAGACTTTTCCCAACTATTTTCGAATCAGATTCCAGTCTGACGAGCCGATGCATCTGAATACCATTATTTTAGATGGAGCGATTGCCTATCCGACCTCTACTTTTCCATAATTTGTGTGCCAACTTTCCAATTTTTCATTCCTTAAAAACCTAATTCGGTTTATTACGAACATTTTAAAACAAAAACAACGCACAGCATTATTATTTAATTTTTTTATAGTTTCAAAATTCATTAGATACTGAAAGTACGATCGCCATCAAGTTATACCAAACTGTCAAATTTGTCCAAATGATTTTAAACCTTAAAACGTTCATAGTAAAATTCAAAAGCAATTGAGATAATTTGACAGTTTGTAGTAACTGGATGTGCTGGCGAGTGTATCTATTAGGTATTTATTTATTTTATTTACTGTATTTTTTTAATTTAATTAAAGATCGAGCTACTTAGAGTGCCCTTTTGACCGCTCGTACATCTAATATCGATCTGTCATAACTACATCATATCGTAGCCTCCATTTTCATTTCAAGTAATAAAAAACTATTAAAATATTTATATTCAGGCGCCTCCAGTTAGACTTCAACCCGACCCCAACATACTTAGTTGGGAAAAGGCTAGGCAGATGGAATCATTTCAAAGTAGATTTCAAATAATAGCTGTGATTTTAGTCTGAGCGAAGTCCATATCAGATTGACGTGTTCGTGCGGAAATAGACAAAGGTCAGGCGTGGGAAACACCTGCACTATGAGTAAGTAACTAGGGTTTTTTTAGCTATCGTAAAACCAAATTTTGATTTAGTAGATAAACCTAAACACTGTTATAATGTATGTAATTTAAAATCAATATGTTGTAAATCTCTAAATGCACTTTATTCTGGCTTTTACTGTGTGTATACGGACGGTTCTAAAGGGAAGAATTTTTGTGGCGCGGCCTTTTACGATTCACAAATAGATGTTTTTTTAAAATTTAAAGTATTAACAAAAGTGTCAATAATGCACTTGGAGCTTATCGCTATTGCTGAAGCTTTGGCATATATCGAGTCTTTGGACGGTGATCAGTTTGTCATTTTCACTGACTCGAAAAGTGCTCTTCTTCATCTGATGAGATGCACAAGTTCCCCATCAGTTACAGGGCTTCCACTAGCATTTACTATTTTAAGTGAGATTACTGAATTTGTTGCCAAAAATAAAAAAATTGTATTGCAATGGATCCCTTCCCACGTTGGAATAGAGGGTAATGAAGTGGTTGATCGTTTAGCAAACGAAGCCGGGTCCGATGGACAAATGTATCCATGTTCTCCCTGGCATACCGAGGTCTTACCCCTACTTAAAGACAGATGTTTTCAATCTTGGTCAGAATATTTTGATAAGAGGTCGTTAATGAAAGGTATATGGTACAAAACGATTCAGCCATCTCTTCCACGGACTCTTTGGTTCAGCGAGGGAGGGATGACTAGACAGGAAGTGGTGACGACTTTAAGGCTCCGATCCGGTCACATACCGCTTAATAGCTTCGGATTCATGATGCGCAAAGTTGATTCTCCCAATTGCGTTGTCTGTGGAGTTATAGAAGACGTGCATCATATCCTGTCGGAGTGTGTTCGTATTGGAGACCTTAGACGCCAAGCTTTTGTCAATAGCTTTAATGTAGGCTTCTATAATAGCGTTCTAGCCGCACCATTAACAGATGAGGCTAGAACACTTTATCGTATCATTATTGTAGGTATAAGGTTGCGGGTAGATTAATTCTCAGATTTAATAACTTGTATATATTCTTTACAGAAAAAACCCTGTAAATAAATAAAGATTTAAAAAAAAAAAAACTAGGGTTTCGAATGTGAAGGCCCCGGAATAGTGTGCATGATTCATGCCAGGTTCTGAAAGTAATATTTACAGTAATAAGTTATTTTTCACCTCACAGGCCCCGAAAGAGTCTGTTTGTCATTCGAAATCTGAGCGTAAACTGCATTTTTGGAAAGAGTTTTTAAAATTCAAACCTTTCTATTTAATAATTTTCTATACCTACTGCCAGCCGACTGAAAATGCATGACACGGTGTAAAATAAAATAGATAGAGTACCGCTGACCTTAAAAACTTCCAGCCGTACAGAAGGTTAATATTTTGCTATGTTAATAGGTATTCCATTTGATTAAAAAAATCTGTGACATCACATTTGAATATTCCATAAAAATACTTCCCTGTCAAATATCCAATTTTAGTAATTTAAGTTTATTTTTTTAAATAAAATAAATACAAATACACCTTGCATTTTCCTCGCTGCAGTGAGGTAAAAAGTTGTGTGTTTCGCACGGCAGCAAAGTTTTTCTGCGTCTCGTAACTTTGAGTAATAATAGTAATAAATACAAGTACTCGTGCCAAAAATCAACTTTGCAGTTTTGCATAACAAATAACTATAAGAATGTTGGGAATAATAAATCAATTTTTGCGAGGTTGGACTTCAGTGAAAGGTCGATCGATACCCATATTATGAAGAGTCGCAGGCAAACCGCTTATAAAGAATTTGTCGTTAAATGTCTAATCTAGTTTTGCATTATCGCATTACTGACTGGGTTGTGAAGGTCAGATGCCTATCTGACCTTCACAACCCAGTCGCTCCATGTAAAATACTGGTATTCAGCTGCTTCCGTTTAGACTGGAAGCCGACCCTAACATAGTTTGGAAAATCCTAGGCAGACTGATTTGATTTACTTATAGATATTATTAAAGAAAGCTTCAACTCTGATGTGTTTCCAAATAAATTAATTTGGTCCTTGGCAAAACTGTATAACAACGACTTGCCACGTTTTGTTTTAGGTTTGTGCCAAGTTATAGGAACGAGCATATCGAAATTTACTGGGCAATGTTTATCCTAACTCCGGGTTAGGTAGGTACTACTTGCCCGACCTGGGAATCGAACTCAAAAGCTCATGATCACGCTCAGCGCTGGATTTACCCTAGGGGCAGTCGTGGCGAGTGCCCAGGGCGGCAAATTTTTTAGGGTGGCAAAATTTCGAAAGTGAAAAAAATTGTTTTAGTCTTATCAAGATACCTCAATATAAATTAAAAAATTCTATTAATTAATACTTTTTTGAAGTTATTTTGATTATTGTGACAGTTGTCATTATGTCGAGTTTTATTAAACGCGTTTTTACATGACAAAGATTGCAATAACCCGTGTCAGTGGCGGTTTTACAGATTTGCCGCCCGTAGGCTATTCAGTTGTGCCGCCTACAAATTTTGATACCATAGTCCACAGTCAAATATCAGTTTTCTATCAATAAAATTCCAACTTTATGATTTGTGCTCCATCATCCTCGTTACATCAACTTTTCCCGTATCATTGTGAACTATGGTACTGTGTTAGATCCTCTCTAGCTACTCCTCAAAGAAAGATCTTACGATCACTATCGTGGCGTGCCCTAAATAAATATATCTTTTCTTAATTATTTGTTAGTATTATAATTTTAGTTGAATTATAAAAGCATTATAATAATTTTTTGTGTATATTATATTTTTTTTAAATATACAAATCGAAATAAAAAAATTATGAACTAAATTTGCCGCCCTAGGCTCCAGCCTACTCAGCCTGCTGATAAATCCGCCACTGACCCGTGTTATGTCACCGAAAGTTAATATTACTTATATTAACTTTCGGTGACATAACAGGTCTTATCAAGATTGCTCAATATAAATTAAATAATTATATAAATATAATAATTATCTGTTTTATTGATAATTCAATTCATACATTATTTGTGAATTACGCATTATTTAATTATTATTATTATTTTGGCACTTTTAGTAAAAATTTATAGAGTCTGGAAAATGAAAGTAGACACTCGAATTATTTAAAAACTCCTCTTATCGTATTTGATTATGGATATAGAGATTCAATGATCGCACAGAAAGTTAAAGGTGTCAAGACCTTTTTTTAGGGTTCCGTACCTCAAAAGGAAAAAACGGAACCCTTATAGGATCACTTTGTTGTCCGTCCGTCCGTCTGTTGTCCGTTTTTCTCAGGCACGCGTGGAGGTATCAAAATGAAATTTATATCTAATACTCAGGTCTACTGTCCCTTGGAGCTGTGAAATAATCAAACTTCTAAGCCAAAGCAATCAAAGGATACAGCTGTTTATGCCGCAAATTTTCGAAACTCGCACGGGAATCAAAACCTACAGGGTACTTCCCGTGAACTTAGAATCTTGAAATTTCGTACAAAGTAACGTGTTACAGTGCAGATAAAGGAAAAATTGCGAAAACCGGAAATTTTTACTTACATCACATAATTAAAAAAAAATATTTTTTTCAAAATATAAAAATACCATACTATGACTCGATTCTCGTGATGGGTGAACTTTTACTTATATACCTACAGGTTTGTACGGAACCCTCGGTGTGCGAGTCCGACTCGCACTTGGCCGGTTTTTGTTTAATTTAAGCACTCGCTGAGTCTCTGCAACGAAAATGTGGAAAAAGCTCAGATTTATTTCTCATTAAAAAATAATTATGAGCTTTTCAGAGCAATAAACGTGATCCTTTAATTTTTCAAATATCGATCGAGTGAAACAAAAAAACGGCTGGCTAATTTGGCTCTTTGCAGACTTTATGTGGACATATTGAACTGTTAAAGGCACACTTAACATTATTGGTTTTCTTAATATTTTCGATGCAGCAAGGCTAGTCCCTATTAGGCTGATCCGGGGGTACCGCACGATCTCGGTCAAGGCGGCAAGCCTCCTTGCCGGACTGCCGCAGTGGGATCTGGAGGCGATAGTCCTCGCGCGCCTGTACGCGATCTCATGGTGGCCTGGAAACAGCGACTGTCGCAACCCAGCGCAGGGCACGACACGATAGTGGCGGTAAGGCCCCTCTTTGAGGAGTTACGCGGGAGGAAACGCCCGGGTGTCACCACTGCGAGGATCACCCAGATGACACGGTTGAGCATACGGTGGAAACATACCCCGCTTGGGCGGAGCACCACCGTGTACTCGTAGAGGCGATTGGCTTGATTTTTTTGTTGCTGGTTTTTATAAGTTAGCTCAAAAATCGCTGACGCTACAAAATTTTAAAGTTCTAATCCAAAAACCTCAATTTTTTTTCCCTATACGACCATCTCGAAGTTACTGTGTGACTGAGGCACGTGATCGTGTGTCTCAAGCAATTGACTGTGTGTCCGAACCACGTGACTGTGTGTCTGAGGCACGTGACAGTGTGTCTGAGTCACGAGACTTTGTCACTGTGTCACGTGATTGTGTGTCCGAGCAACGTGACTGTGTGTCTGAGGCATGTGACTGTGTGTCTGAGTCACGTGACTGTGTGTCTGAGTCACGTGACTTTGTTTCCGAGTCACGTGACTTTGTCACTGTGTCACGTGATTGTGTGTCTGAGCCACGTCACTTTGTGACTGAGGCACGTGACAGTGTGTCCGAGTCACGTGACTTTGTTTCCGAGTCATGTGACTGTGTGACTGTGTCACGTGATTATGTGTGTCAGACCCACGTGACTTTGTGACTGAGGCACGTGACAGTGTGTCCGAGTCACGTGACTTGGTCACTGTCACGTGATTTGTGTCCGAAACACGTGACTGTGTGACAGAGGCACGTGATCGTGTGTCCGAGGCACGAGACGGTGTGTCTGAGGCACGTGACTGTGTGTCTGTGTCACGTGACTGTGTTTCTGAGACACGTGACTGTGGCACGTGACAGTGTGTCTGACGTGACAGTGTGCCTGAGTCACGTGACTGTGTGTCTGAGGCACGTGATCGTGTGTCCGAGGCACGAGACGGTGTGTCTGAGGCACGTGACTGTGTGTCTGTGTCACGTGACTGTGTTTCTGAGACACGTGACTGTGGCACGTGACAGTGTGTCTGACGTGACAGTGTGCCTGAGTCACGTGACTGTGTGTCTGAGGCACTTGACCGTGTGTTCGAGGCACGAGACAGCGTGTCTTTATCACGTGACTTTGTTTCTGAGTCACGTGTCTGTGTGACTGAGGCACGTGACAGTGTAACTGAGTCACGTGACTTTGTCACTGTGTCAAGTGACTGTGGGTCTGTGTCACGTGACTGTGTGACAGAGGCACGTGACAGTGTGCCTGAGTCACGTGACTGTGTGTCTGAGGCACTTGACCGTGTGTTCGAGGCACGAGACAGCGTGTCTTTATCACGTGACTTTGTTTCTGCGTCACGTGTCCATGTGACTGAGGCACGTGACAGTGTCTGAGTCACGTGACTTTGTCACTGTGTCACGTGACTTTGCTTCTGAGTCACGTGACTGTGGCACGTGACAGTGTGTCTGAGTCACGTGACTGTGTGACTGAGACACGTGACCATGTGTCTGAGTCACGTGTCTGTGTGACTGAGGCACGTGACAGTTTGTCTGAGTCACGTGTTACAGACACAAAGTCACGTGCCTTAGACACAAAGTCACGTGACTTAGACACAGGCACGTGACTTTGTGTCTGTGTCACGTGATTGTGTGTCCACCCACGTGTTTGTGTGTCTGAGGCACGTGACAGTGTGTTTGAGTCACGTGCTTGTGTGTCTGAGCCACGTGACTGTGTGTCTGAGGCACGTGACTGTGTGTCTGAGTCACGTGACTGTGTGACTGAGGCACGTCACAGTGTGTCCGAGTCACGTGATTTTGTCACTGTCACGTGATTGTGTGTCCAAAACACGTGATTGTGTGTCCAAAACACGTGACTGTGTGACAAAGGCACGTGATCGTGTGTCCGAGACACGTGACAGTGTGTCTGAGGCACGTGACTGTGTGTCTGTGTCACGTGACTTTGCTTCTGAGTCACGTGACTTTGTCACTGTCACGTGATTGTGTGTCCGAAACACGTGACTGTGTGACAGAGGCACGTGATCGTGTGTCCGAGGCACGTGACGGTGTGTCTGAGCTACGTGACTGTGTGTCTGAGGCACGTGATTTTGTTTCTGAGTCACGTGTCTCTGTGACTGAGGCACGTGACAATGTGTCTGAAGCACGTGACTTTGTCACTGTGTCAAGTGACTGTGGGTCTGTGTTACGTGACTGTGTGACAGAGGTGATCGTGTGTCCAAGGCACGTGACGGTGTGTCTGAGGCACGTGACTGTGTGTCTGTGTCACGTGACTTTGCTTCTGAGTCACGTGACTTTGTCACTGTCACGTGATTGTGTGTCCGAAACACGTGACTGTGTGACAGAGGCACGTGATCGTGTGTCCGAGGCACGTGACGGTGTGTTCTCAGACACGTGACTGTGTGTCTGTGTCACGTGACTTTGTTTCTGAGTCACGTGACTGTGGCACGTGACAGTGTGTCTGAGTCACGTGACTGTGTGACTGAGACACGTGACCATGTGTCTGAGTCATGTGCCTGTGTGTTCAAGTCACGTGCCTGTGTCTAAGGCACGTGACTTTGTGTCTGTGTCAGGTGACTGTGTCTCTGAGTCACATGTCTGTGTGACTGAGACACGTGACCATGTGTCCGAGCAACGTGACTGTGTGTCTGAGGCACTTGACGGTGTGTCTGAGGCACGTGACTGTGTGTCTGTGTCACGTGACTTTGCTTCTGAGTCACGTGACTTTGTCACTGTCACGTGATTGTGTGTCTGTAACACGTGATCGTGTGTCCGAGGCACGTGACGGTGTGTCTGAGGCACGTGACTGTGTGTCTGTGTCACGTGACTGTGTGACAGAGGCACGTTATCGTGTGTCCGAGGCACGTGACGGTGTGTCTGAGGCACGTGACTGTGTGTCTGTGTCACATGACTTTGCTTCTGAGTCACGTGACTTTGTCACTGTCACGTGATTGTGTGTCCGAAACACGTGACTGTGTGACAGAAGCACGTGATAGTGTGTCCGAGGCACGTGACGGTGGGTCTGAGTCACGTGACTGTGTGTCTGAGTCACGTGACTTTGTTTCCGAGTCACGTGACTTTGTCACTGTCACGTGATTGTGTGTCCGAAACACGTGACTGTGTGACAGAGGCACGTGACCGTGTGTTTGAGGTTCGAGACAGTGTGTCTGAGTCACGTGCCTGTGTGTTCAAGTCACGTGACTGTGTCTCAGGCACGTGACTTTGTGTCTGTGTCACGTGACTGTGTCTCTGAGTCACGTGCTTGTGTGTCTGAGCCACGTGACTGTGTGTCTGAGGCACGTGACTGTGTAAAAACAGCAAAAACACAGTTCTATAAATATTAAATTAAGGAAAGAGCGTGTTTTTCTAATAAATAAATTAAAAAACTATCATATTAAATTAGAAGATAGTTAAAAATATTTACCAAATAGACACACATCGATTACAGTCTGAAATTGATGTACTTGAAGAGTCACTACATTCACTTTATATTAAGTATGTGAGCTCTCAAAACCAAATTAAGGAACACATCCTTGCTGCAAATGAATTAGTGGAAATGTGTAATGATGAGACAGACAGAGTGGACCCACGGACTCTCAGCACCACTAAATGTATGTGTCAAACAAAATCCAACTTGAGGCTCTCCAGCCTTTTTTTTTTTTTGATCTGGGGGGAAAATACTCATGGATGTCCCCCGCCCCGGGGAGGGCGGAGGGGTCTGTCAGACTCTTACTGACTAAAAACCACCCCGGGTGTTCCCTCTCACACCTTCGCCGGGGGTCGCGGGAATCAAAAAGAATTCTTCCGCAACCCCCGTGGCAGCGGGCCTCGTCTCGGCCGAGCGGGAGTGAGGTGTACGACACTCCCCTCGTACCATCTTGGAGGGGCGCGCGTGGAACACTACGCGCCGCCGCCTCGGGTCCAGATGTTGTTGTGGGGGGCGACGGACTAGCCCCGCGTCCGTCGCCCCTGGACCCATTTAGGGGGGCTGGAAGAGGGCATTGTCTGCCCTCCTCCGACGCCCGGTGCGCCTGCTGCGGGCCGGGTTGAGGGAGGTGATCTCCCGCTCCCGCTCCGCAGCCTCCTTCTGCGAAATGACTTCCTCGCAGAAGGATACCACCGCGTCCCAGGCCTGTTCACTGCCGACCATGGCGTTAACGACGGCCGGCAGCGACAGGTCGCTGCCTACTTCTGAGATGAGGGCACGGCGCGGCTCCAGCCATGCGTCACATTCTGCCAACGTATGCCGTGCCGTGTCCTCCCGACAGTCGACGCAGTGGTGACACCGAGCGTCTGGCTCCCTGGTTATGCGACACAGGAACTTCCCGAAGCAACCATGCCCCGAGAGAACCTGTGTCGCCCGAAAGGTCAGGGAGCCGTGCCTTCTACCGAGCCACTCGCTGAGCACCGGTCGGATCGCCTCGATGGTGTTGATGCCGGCGGTAGGGCGTGAGAGCCTGTCCCGCCAGTCCGCCACCAGGACCTCGTGGAGCTGAGACCGACGCAGCTCCAATTGTTGCTGCATCGGTCGTTCGCCCCGCGCCCGCATTTCCTCGCGCCACCGGAACAGTGACGCGAGGACCTTCGCCTCCAGGTCCCAGGGCGGGGATCCGGCCAGTGCGCATGCCGCCTCGTAGGAGATCGTGCGATATCCCCTTATGACTCTGACGGCCATAGCTCTCTGTGGCTTACGCAAGACAGAGATGCTCCCGGCCGTCAGGTCAGCCGCCCAGATCGGTGCCCCGTAGAGGGCCATCGATCGCACGATCCCCACGTAGAGCCGCCTGCAAGTGGCGCTCGGGCCCCCCAGATTGGGAAGCAGCGTTGAAAGTGCCCCGGCCGCGCCCAACAACTTGGGCGCAAGCCGCCGGAAGTGGGGGCCAAAGTCCCACCGGCTGTCGAGCACCAATCCTAGGTACTTCATGGTAGGCTCGACAGCGATCCGGACCCCCCCGACCACAATGTGTGATCCCGGCGGCGGCGCCCGTCGGGGACCATGGAACACCATGGCCTCCGACTTGTTGAGGGCCACCTCCAAGCCGAGGCGCCGAATGCGGCTCACAACTTGTGAGACCGCCGCCGTCGCCAGCAACGCTGCTTCCCTGTGCGAGCTCCCCCGGGCCGTGACTAACGTGTCATCAGCGTAACACGTCAGCTGCACGCCCGGCTGGAGCTCACCCCTCAGCACCCAGTCGTAGCCGATGCTCCACAGGAGCGGTCCGACGACCGATCCCTGCGGAACACCGCACGACATGGGGTGCTGGTGACCGCCATCACGTCCCACGTAGGTGACACACCTCTCCGACAGATAAGCCCCAACGATGCGACGGAGGTAGAGAGGCACTTGATGAAAGCGCAGTGCCTCTCTGATACAACTCCAGGGCAGGGTGTTGAAGGCGTTGGAAATGTCTAACGACACCGCCATCACCACCCCACCCCGAGACACCGTTTCCTCCGCCAGGACTCTCACCCGCGATATCGCATGAATGGTGGAGCGCCCGTGCCTGAAGCCAAACTGGCACTCGCTCAAGTCCGGCCCTTCTCTACACAAGTGACCGACGAGGCGGGTTGCGATAATTCGCTCAAACATCTTGCCCACCTCGTCGAGCAGCACAATGGGCCGGTACGCGGACGGCGAGTCCGCGGGGCGCCCCGCCTTCTTGAGCAGGACTAGCCGGCCGGTCTTCCATAATGTTGGAAACCGGCCCTGCTCAAGACACGCGGTGAAGAGTCCTCTCAGCTGGGGCTCTAGCTCCTTCAGAGCGAGGGCCAGCGCGATGCCGTGGATGCCGTCTGGCCCCGGAGCCACATTCATGGCCCGGAGCCGCATCACGGCTGCCCTCATCTCTGCCTGTGTCACCTCTGGGACGTCGATGGCGTGTTCCTCCTCCGGAGGCTCTGCGGCTGTGGGCATAGCCATCGGCGGCGGAGTGTGCTCCGCTCTCGCCGGGAAGAGGGCTGTTACTACCTCCTCCAGCAGCTCGGGCTGGAGGCTCTCGGTGAGTGGGGGCGCGGCGGCTCTCAGTTTCCCTCGAACCGCACGATAGGGGCGCCCCCACGGATCTCCGTCGAGAGTCTCCAGCATCTCCCCCCTGGCCCGCGATCTCGCATCGCCGATGGCCAGCCACAGAGCCTGCTTAGCCGCGCGGTACACCTCATACAGCGCGGCTTCTTCGTCAGGGACCCGACGACGTCGTCTTCGATAGTGGGTGTACGGGCGCCTCGCCGCGACGCACGCTACACGTAGCCTTGCGATCTCGGCGGACCACCAGTACACCTGGCGCCTTGCTGACAGCGTGTGGACCCGGGGCATGGACGCGTCGCAAATGTGCGTCATCGCCCCGTGGAACCACAGCGCCTCTAGTTCGACGTCGACGGGTCCGTTCGTCGTCGACTCCCGGATCCAGGCCTGGACAATAGCGGCCTCATCGAGAAGTTCCCTGTCGATGCGCTTACGCGCCCAGCGCGGGCCGTCCATTCGCGGGGCCGCTGGACTGCGGCCGCTGGCGGTGTGGGCGGAGACGTCAAAGCGGATGTATCGGTGATCCGCTAACGTCTCCACCTCCACGACGACACGCCAGTCGCGCACACGGCATGCGATAGCAGGGCTAGCGAACGAGACGTCCACTATGGAGCCACCCCGCTGCCGCACGCACGTGTGAACCGACCCCCGGTTCAGGACGACCAAGCCAGTCGTCAGTAGCCACTCCTCCAGCGCCTCGCCCCTAGCATCGGTCACAGAGGATCCCCACGCCGATGTCTTGGCGTTGAGATCCCCCAGCAACAGCACAGGACGAGGGTGGAGTCGGCCTACGACGGCACCCAACTCGACAAGGAAGTTCTCGAAGTCGGCGAGGCTCTTGTTGGGCGAAAAGTACGCACCAACCACGCCAACGCCGTCCGCGAGGGCGGCTGTCCAGCCGTGTCCCCGGGACGGGCTGACGAGAGCCCCGCCGATGATGGCCACCAAGCCGTCGAGGTCACCCACCCAGTTGTCGCGGGGGGGGACGAAATACGGCTCGGTGACCACCGCCACGTGGATCGACCACTCTGCCATGCTCTGGAGCAAAAGATCCTGAGCTCTGGCAGCGTGGTTGATATTGCCCTGGAGGAAATGGAACAGCGCCATTTATACGCAGTCCATTCCCTCCACGACACCTATCCTAGGCCGGGAGTCGACCGAGGGGCTGCCAGACTGAGAGGGGGGTAAAGAGCCCCCCGCAGCCTTGGCACCCCTTCTTCTCTGCCTGTTGGCGGGGCCGCCACAGGACTTACCACCCGCTCGGTGCCCAGCGGGCCTCCCTGCAGCTGTACAGAGGCTGCAGTTTGGCGCCGCGGAACACTGGGCCGCCTTGTGGCCGGGCTGGCCGCAGCGGAAACAGAGGTCGCTGCGGTCCGTCTCGCAGGTGCACCGCGCCCGGACATGCCCTACGTCCAGGCAGCGGAAACACCGCAAAGCCCTGGGTTGCATCAGCCTCACTCTGGCCGCAACCCACCCCACCAACAATCGCCCACCTTCGGCGACTTTGTTCGCCGCCGCCACCGGGCACCGCACCCAAATCATGCCGAGCCCGGAAGCGTTGGCGCGGATGTCGCCCGTCCGCACGTTGTCCAGCGGACACCCACCGGCACGGGCAATGGCCGCCTTGACCTCGGCCTCAGTCGTCGAGTCGTCCAGGCCGTCGATGCGCAACTCTGCAGTCTTCATCGGCCTGGACACCCGGACGTCCTCGGGGTTGAGGACCTCCCTCAATTTGGCGGCCAATGCGTCCGCCTTCTCGCCGCTAGAGGCACCGGACACCTCCAGCAGTCGCGCCCCCGTCATCGCCGGCTTCAGCCTGAAGCCGGTCGGTGTGCCAAGGTCAGGAAAAGCGACCTTGGCCTTTGCCTCAGTGAGGACCGCCTTATATGTGATGCCCCGTTCGACGGCTCCGGGCAGCAGCGTAATCACAACTGCCGCGGAGCGTGGGGCTCTGACCTTAGGCGGTCCTTTCGGCTTCTTGGGCGCCGGTGCCTTTGTTGGTGCCGGTGCCTTAGCGACTGCCGGTGCCGGCGGTGCCGCCTTTTTCTTGCGGCCCCTCTTGACGACCGTCGTCCAGGCCTCTGTCAGGCCAAGGCCCGGGCGCGGCCGCCGCAGGTGCC
The DNA here is from genome assembly GCA_951799385.1 of Hyppa rectilinea. Classification (NCBI taxonomy): domain Eukaryota; kingdom Metazoa; phylum Arthropoda; class Insecta; order Lepidoptera; family Noctuidae; genus Hyppa; species Hyppa rectilinea. The sequence continues at coordinate 2,917,765 of OX637308.1, read as the reverse complement.
GCCGTCTGGGTAGCGGGCGTGGGCGCGCCCGCGGTTTTTCCCGCCTTCCTCGCCGCGACTGGTGGCGGATTGGCAGACCCCTCCTTCCTCCGTCTATCCGCAGCAAGCGGAGGGCGCAGGTTCTCGGCCGGGAGGAGCCTGGACTCAAGCGCCTCCAGTCGTGCTCCGACCATCTGCCCGCACTGCATCATGCAGATGCGGGCAATCTTCTCGACCTCTGCATCTGCTAGTGCAGAGGTCGACGGCGGGGCCGGCGATGGGGCCGGCCGAGGAGCCGTGACGCGAGAGGCGCCAGCGGCGGTGGGAGCTGCCCCCTGGGCGGCGGCAAACTGCCGCTTGAGCTCCTCGAGCTCGGATCTGAGACGGCCATTCTCCTCCCACAACTTCGCCGTCTCCTCCGAGCTGGTGTTATTAAGGAGGACCTCAACCGCCTCCTTTATGTGCTCCGCCGCCTCTTTTAGGGCACGCGTGAACGTGCCCTTCAGGTTGCCGGATCCGGTGGCAACCCTCAGGACGACGTCCACGCCATCCAGCGCCTGGCGACTAAGCGCCACCGCCGACCCACTCCCCCCAGTCATTCGAGCGGCGCGCCGCTCTCGGGCCTGTCGGGCCAACTCGCTGACTTCGTCAGCCACGACAGCCCTCCGCTGCGCCCGCTTTGCCGCGCTTGCTTCTGCTCGGTTGCTACCGAGCAGAGACAAAGTGGAGCCTCCGCTGACATCCGTCAACGGGGCCCCTGGGTCGCTCTCCGGGCCCTCCATGCACTCCACTGGAGCTGGAGTGTCGGGCCACAAAAAGCGACCCCGAACGTCACGGGTGGGGGCTCCGCCCGCCACCGCGCGACCCCTACCACTGCGTGCCGTGTTCGGCACTTTGGCAGCCGCCAAGTTCTCCTCACTGGAGGAGAGACTCCGCTTTCGAGATCTGGATCTGGATCTCGACCCAGATCTCGAGCTGCCTCCGCGTAGGTCTCCTTCGAGACTGGAGCCTCCTCGGCTCATGTTGCCGTCTGCGACGGCAATCGGCGTTATCACCACGCGCAGGTCCTTCAGGTTCTCCTGAAGGACCTTTTCTCGCTCGCCGGTGGTGTCGGCGTTTGGTCTGTGGGTGCCCCCCCCCCCAGATACGATGGGGCTGCCCTCGTTAGAGGGGCGGGATTCTGCCCGAAGGGTACCCGCCTGGAGTTTGTGATCCTCAACAGACTTTTTCATATTTTTCCTTTGAAGGGTGTGGTCCCTTTCCCCTTTTCCCCCCCCTGCGCTAATGACCGGAAACCCTCCGGCCATTCATCCCCTCGGCATGCTAGACCTTGGGATTGGGGTGATTTTTTAAAGAGGTTTTCTTCCTCTCCCACCTTCCGCCTTGCGCCCACTAGACCGACCCTCTGGAAGCAGAGAGGACAGTGGACGCAAGGCGGACATCGACGGACTGGCCGTCCCGCCCCTAGCCAGGTTCCCTTCACCGACCATCAGAGATGATCGGTGATTGGAACCATGACCCTTCCCCGTTTGTGAAGATTAGCCGTCGGCCCCAACTGTCCACCAAAAGCCGGTGGGCAGTGGGGGCCGCCGTTGCCCAGGGTGCGCCACGAGGAGGCTCTTCAACCTGCACCCCGAGGCTCTCCAGCCTGAGGCAACGGAGGATCCATCCCGGTCCTCTGTTATCAATTTGGATTCACCGGTTAGTGTAAATCATTCATTACAAGTAGTCCAGACACAAGCTAACTCTCTCCCTTGCAGTAGTACAGAGTGTAGGTCCTCTATTATGTTTTCAGATAGTTTTGGAAAAGGGTTAGGTAAATTACTTAGCAACAACTTGAGTCTTTCTTCTCAAAACTTTTGTATGCCTCAGACTTCATACAAAAAAATTATGACTTCAATAACTAGTAATGAATATGATCCTAATGTCATTATAACAGTTCTTATAGGTAATAGTTTTAATATTAAAACATATGACATTGCTGATAGTGTAACTGAACTATTAAAGTTAAATTGTAAGAAAATTATTCTGTGTGCTTTTCCCTACTTTGAGCACTTGTCAAACAGGCAGAACAATAACATTCACAAGTTAAATAATTACATGCACTTCATAGTGACAAGTTTATATTTTTTGACACAAACATTTTTGTTGAGAAATTAAGGTCGACTAGGGATACTGTGTATCTGCCCATTAGTTTTAGACGTCAAATAGCTAGGCTATTAGCTTTTAAAATTAACCCAGACATAAGTAATATGTCGAAGTCATATTTAATTAGCACCACAATTAGTAATAGTAGTAATGTTAATGTGGTTAGCTCACATTCTTTAAACTAGTTTGTAAGACAACAGGAGATACCACTAACAGTATAGTTTGGCTTAATAACAAAAAGGTATCTTCTAGCTCCAAAAATAACTGTAAAAAAGGGGCTAAGCAGAAATCCTTGACATTATTTCATCAAAATATTCAAGGTTTTTCTTCCAAACAATTAGAGATTGAATTGTTTTTAGAAAAAACAATGTATGACATTATTTGTTTTACTGAGCACTGGTTAAAAGATTACGAAATGTTGATTAATTACGAGAATTATAGTTTGGCCAGTTGCTTTAACCGTAAATCAATGCTGCATGGTGGTTCACTAATCCTAATCAAAAATTGTATTAAATCAAAAACTCGTGAGGACATAGTTGAACTATCAGTTGAGCATAGCATTGAATTGTCTTGTGTTGAGCTGGATAAGCATGTTATAGTGTGCGTTTACAGACCCCCTAATTATCAGAACTACTCAATATTTGAGGCAGTAATGGAAGATGTTTTGGCAAAACTTGCTTCCAGTAATAAATCAGTAGTTATCTGTGGTGACTTTAACATTAATATTTTAGAAAATAATTCAATCACGAGTAGATTATTAAATTTGTTTAAATCATTAAATTTGTCAAATGTGTTTGTAGAACCCACCCGAATAACTATGTATACTGCTACTTGCATTGATAATGTTTTTTGTTGCTGCGACTATTTAGATAAAGCTATCGTTAATTATCTCCCTTCCGATCACAGTGGTCAAACTGTAACTTTTGAGTCCAACACACCAATACAAAAAATCCAAATACAATCCAGACCCATAACAACTGTTAATTTAAATAAATTTAATATCGCCTTAAATTGTAAGTTAAGTGCTCAAGCACTTTCTTTAAAAAATATAAATATTTTGTATAAGGAATTCTTTACGGTAGTGCAAAACGAGTTTAATAATTGTTTTAAGAAGACCACTAAAACTATCATCCCAAAATTTTTATTTAGTGACTGGGCCACTAAAGGACTCAGGAAAAGCAGGGAAAGACTTTTCGAGCTTTAAACACAATGAACACAGAACACAGAAACACAGAATGTTTTAATAAGTATGTTGCTACCTACTCAAAAATGTTTAAGAACACTTGTAAAGCAGCTAAAGCCAAATACATTAGCAACAAGGTTAAATCAGCTGAAAATAAAATAAAGACGGTTTGGAAAATTATCAATAACGAAACGAACAGAAACAAAGGGCATAGCTCTGATTACATACTGGAGACGTCATGTGGTCCCATTTGTGATAGCAAAGAAGTTGCTCAAGAATTTGTAAATTTCTTTACCAGTATTCCACTAAAAACTACTGAAACCTTAAATTCATCGCCTTCCCTCTCTTTTACTTTAGTAAAGGCAAACGTTTCCGCCTGCTTGATTGAATTCAACTTTAAGCATATTAACCCCATAACAGTAATTAAAACTTTTAAACTAATCAAAATAAAATTAACCGAAGATCTTTGGGGAATGTCCACTAAAGTCTGCACCTCGATCATTGAGACGATAGCACCTTACTTAGCCTTAATATTTAATTTATGTGTGGATCAAGGCATCTTCCCGGATTTAATGAAATACAGCAAGGTAATACCACTTTTCAAATCCGGGGACAATAAAGATACCAATAATTATAGACCCGTATCCGTGCTGCCGGTTTTCAGCAAGATCTTTGAAAAGATAATGCTTAACCAAATGCTTAATCATTTTTACACTAATAAAATCCTTAACGATCAACAGTATGGTTTCACCAAAGGACGTTGTACAACTGACGCCGGTGTGACCTTATTAAAACACATTTTCAATGCGTGGGAAGAGGCTCAAGATGCCATAGGAATCTTTTGTGACCTCTCCAAGGCATTTGATTGCGTTGATCACGAAACCTTGCTGTTGAAGCTAGAGCATTACGGACTTGGAAAACTTGCGCTTAGTTTAGTAAAATCTTATTTAAATGACAGACAACAGCAAGTTCAAATAAAAGGTGTCAATTCACTCGGTTTAAAAGTAAAAATGGGTGTGCCTTGTCAATATATCTATGAAAACATCATGTATGCAAGGAAAAATCTACATCTTTTTAGTAAAAGAGGTGAAAGACACAATTATTTCACTAGAAATAGGGACCAATTAGTTCAACCAGGTTTCAGGCTGGCTAAAGTAGATTCATCTTTCATGGGGTACTGTTTAAAATGTTACAATAAAATACCTCCCAACATTCTTGAACTTAATGAAACAAAATTTGAATCCTGTATAAAACGCACACTATGCAGCCAAGCATATTATAAATTGGGAGATTACATCGCTGATAAAAACGCTTGGGTCAATGCTATTCCTGCTCCACAAGGGCGTATCACCTAATTCATTAGACTTCTTAAAAAACTGTTGGAGCTGCGGAAGATCAACAACAATAAAAACTATATTTGCATTGTATAAATTCAATTTCTTAATATTGTATAATTGCTTAGCACATAAGTGAGTACTATGTACCTAATATAAAGTGACCATTTACTGGGTACGTCTTTCATTGACTTGAATGTGCTTTGGCGGCTGAGAGTATGTCATGCTCACTTTAATAACTCGCTGATGGTGGCGTGTGTGTTGGATCATTTAGCTACCTTCAAAATGGTTGAGCTGAATGGTGCTAATCCATGCGTCATGTTCGTGAACGGGCGCTGTCGGTAGAGACTGGTCATCTCTTAGCGGCCATGGCTTGTTTTAATTAAATTTTTGAACTTTTTTTTTACATTATTTTATATCGGATGCTTTCACCGTTCTGCATCGTTCTCACATGTATAATAATAATAATATGATCTATGTAACCAATATTTTGTAACCATATTCTGTTTAAAAGAGTGTCCATGGAGTTTCTTGCCCGTTCTTCTCCATAGGTACCTAGGTACTGCTTTGGAATGGGCAACTAGCTTCATCTCTCTGACTGACCGACACCTTGACAATTCAAAAGTGCCTGTAATTGGTTTATTTGAAATAAATACTTTGAGTTTGAGTTTATGACTGAGGCACGTGACCGTGTGTTCGAGGTTCGAGACTGTGTCTTTATCACGTGACTTTGTTTATGAGTCACGTGTCTGTGTGACTGAGGCACGTGACAGTGTGTCTGAGTCACGTGACTTTGTCACTGTGTCACGTGACTGTGGGTCTGTGTCACGTGACTGTGTGACAGAGGCACGTGACAGTGTGTCTGAGTCACGTGACTGTGTGACTGAGACACGTGACCATGTGTCTGAGGCACATGACTGTGTGTCTGAGTCACGTGACTGTGTGACTGAGGCACGTCACAGTGTCCGAGTCACGTGATTTTGTCACTGTCACGAGATTGTGTGTCCGAAATACATGAATGTGTGACAAAGGCACGTGATCGTGTGTCCGAGGCACGTGACAGTGTGTCTGAGGCACGTGACTGTGGCACGTGACAGTGTGTCTGAGTCATGTGACTGCGTGTCTGAGGCACTTGACCGTGTGTTCGAGGCACGAGACTGCGTGTCTTTATCACGTGACTTTGTTTCTGAGTCACGTGTCTGTGTGACTGAGGCACGTGACAGTTTGTCTGAGTCACGTGTTACAGACACAAAGTCACGTGACTTGGACACAGTCACGTGATTGTGTGTCCAAGCCACGTGTTTGTGTGACTGAGGCACGTCACAGTGTGTCCGAGTCACGTGATTTTGTCACTGTCACGTGATTGTGTGTCCGAAACACGTGACTGTGTGACAAAGGCATGTGATCGTGTGTCCGAGGCACGTGACTGTGTCTGAGGCACGTGACTGTGGCACGTGACAGTGTGCCTGAGTCACGTGAGTGTGTGTCTGAGGCACTTGACCGTGTGTTCGAGGCACGAGACTGCGTGTCTTTATCACGTGACTTTGTTTCTAAGTCACGTGTCTGTGTGACTGAGGCACGTGACAGTTTGTCTGAGTCACGTGTTACAGACACAAAGTCACGTGCCTTAGACACAAAGTCACGTGACTTAGACACAGGCACGTGACTTTGTGTCTGTGTCACGTGATTGTGTGTCCAAGCCACGTGTTTGTGTGGCTGAGGCACGTGACAGTGTGTCTGAGTCACGTGACAGTGTGTCTGATTCACGTGACTGTGTGACTGAGGCACGGACCGTGTGTTCGAGGCACGAGACTGTGTGTCTTTATCACGTGACTTTGTTTCTGAGTCACGTGTCTGTGTGACTGAGGCACGTGACAGTTTGTCTGAGTCACGTGTTACAGACACAAAGTCACGTGCCTTAGACACAAAGTCACGTGACTTGGACACAGGCAGGTGACTTTGTGTCTGTGTCACGTGATTGCGTGTCCGAGCCACGTGTTTGTGTGTCTGAGGCACGTGACAGTGTGTCGGAGTCACGTGACAGTGTGTCTAAGTCACGTGACTGTGTGACTGAGGCACGTGACCGTGTGTTCGAGGCACGAGACTGCGTGTCTTTATCACGTGACTTTGTTTCTGAGTCACGTGTCTGTGTGACTGAGGCACGTGACAGTTTGTCTGAGTCACGTGTTACAGACACAAAGTCACGTGCCTTAGACACAAAGTCACGTGACTTAGACACAGGCACGTGACTTTGTGTCTGTGTCACGTGATTGTGTGTCCAAGCCACGTGTTTATGTGGCTGAGGCACGTGACAGTGTGTCTGAGTCACGTGACAGTGTGTCTGATTCACGTGACTGTGTGACTGAGGCACGGATCGTGTGTTCGAGGCACGAGACTGTGTGCCTTATCACGTGACTTTGTTTCTGAGTCACGTGTCTGTGTGTCTGAGGCACGTGACAGTGTGTCTGAGTCACGTGACTTTGTCACTGTGTCACGTGACTGTGGGTCTGTGTCACGTGACTGTGTGACAGAGGCACGTGATCGTGTGTCTGAGGCACGTGACTGTGTGTCTGTGTCACGTGACTTTGCTTCTGAGTCACGTGACTTTGTCACTGTCACGTGATTGTGTGTCCAAAACACGTGAACAGAGGCACGTGATCGTGTGTCCGAGGCACGTGACGGTGTGTTCTCAGACACGTGACTGTGTGTCTGTGTCACGTGACTTTGTTTCTGAGTCACGTGACTGTGGCACGTGACAGTGCTTCTGAGTCACGTGACTGTGTGACTGAGACACGTAACCATGTGTCTGAGTCACGTGCCTGTGTGTTCAAGTCACGTGACTGTGTCTAAGGCACGTGACTTTGTGTCTGTGTCAGGTGACTGTGTCTCTGAGTCACGTGCTTGTGTGTCTGAGCCACGTGACTGTGTGTCTGAGGCACGTGACTGTGTGTCTGAGTCACGTGATTGTGTGACTGAGGCACGTCACAGTGTGTCCGAGTCACGTGATTTTGTCACTGTCACGTGATTGTGTGTCCGAAACACGTGACTGTGTGACAAAGGCACGTGATCGTGTGTCCGAGGCACGTGACAGTGTGCCTGAGTCACGTGAGTGTGTGTCTGAGGCATTTGACCGTGTGTTCGAGGCACGAGACTGCGTGTCTTTATCACGTGACTTTGTTTCTGAGTCACGTGTCTGTGTGACTGAGGCACGTGACAGTTTGTCTGAGTCACGTGATTTTGTCACTGTCACGTGATTGTGTGTCCAAAACACGTGACTGTGTGACAAAGGCACGTGATCGTGTGTCCGAGGCACGTGACTGTGTGTCTGAGGCACGTTACTGTGGCACGTGACAGTGTGTCTGAGGCACTTGACCGTGTGTTCGAGGCACGAGACTGCGTGTCTTTATCACGTGACTTTGTTTCTGAGTCACGTGTCTGTGTGACTGAGGCACGTGACAGTTTGTCTGAGTCACGTGTTACAGACACAAAGTCACGTGCCTTAGACACAAAGTCACGTGACTTGGACACAGGCAGGTGACTTTGTGTCTGTGTCACGTGATTGCGTGTCCGAGCCACGTGTTTGTGTGTCTGAGGCACGAGACTGTGTGTCTTTATCACGTGACTTTGTTTCTGAGTCACGTGTCTGTGCGACTGAGGCACGTGACATTGTCTGAGTCACGTGACTTTGCTTCTGTGTCACGTGACTGTGTGACAGAGGCACGTGATCGTGTGTCCGAGGCACGTGACGGTGTGTCTGAGGCACGTGACTGTGTGTCTGTGTCACGTGACTTTGCTTCTGAGTCACGTGACTTTGTCACTGTCACGTGATTGTGTGTCCGAAACACGTGACTGTGTGACAGTGGCACGTGATCGTGTGTCCGAGGCACGTGACGGTGTGTTCTCAGACACGTGACTGTGTCTGTGTCACGTGACTTTGTTTCTGAGTCACGTGACTGTGGCACGTTACAGTGCTTCTGAGTCACGTGACTGTGTGACTGAGACACGTGACCTTGTGTATGAGTCACGTGCCTGTGTGTTCAAGTCACGTGACTGTGTCTAAGGCACGTGACTTTGTGTCTGTGTCAGGTGACTGTGTCTCTGAGTCACGTGCTTGTGTTTCTGAGCCACGTGACTGTGTGTCTGAGGCACGTGACTGTGTGTCTGAGTCACGTGACTGTGTGACTGAGGCACGTCACAGTGTGTCCGAGTCACGTGATTTTGTCACTGTCACGTGATTGTTTCCGAAATACATGAATGTGTGACAAAGGCACGTGATCGTGTGTCCGAGGCACGTGACTGTGTGTCTGAGGCACGTGACTGTGGCACGTGACAGTGTGTCTGAGTCATGTGACTGCGTGTCTGAGGCACTTGACCGTGTGTTCGAGGCACGAGACTGCGTGTCTTTATCACGTGACTTTGTTTCTGAGTCACGTGTCTGTGTGACTGAGGCACGTGACAGTTCACTGAGTCACGTGTTACAGACACAAAGTCACGTGCCTTAGACACAAAGTCACGTGACTTGGACACAGTCACGTGATTGTGTGTCCAAGCCACGTGTTTGTGTGACTGAGGCACGTCACAGTGTGTCCGAGTCACGTGATTTTGTCACTGTCACGTGATTGTGTGTCCGAAACACGTGACTGTGTGACAAAGGCATGTGATCGTGTGCCTGAGTCACGTGAGTGTGTGACTGAGGCACGTGACAGTTTGTCTGAGTCACGTGTTACAGACACAAAGTCACGTGCCTTAGACACAAAGTCACGTGACTTAGACACAGGCACGTGACTTTGTGTCTGTGTCACGTGATTGTGTGTCCGAGCCACGTGTTTGTGTGTCTGAGGCACGTGACAGTGTGTCTGAGTCACGTGACAGTGTGTCTGATTCACGTGACTGTGTGACTGAGGCACGTGACCGTGTGTTCGAGGCACGAGACTGTGTGTCTTTATCACGTGACTTTGTTTCTGAGTCACGTGTCTGTGTGACTGAGGCACGTGACAGTGTGTCTGAGTCACGTGACTTTGTCACTGTGTCACGTGATTGTGTGTCCGAAACACGTGACTGTGTGACTGAGGCACGTGATCGTGTGTCTCAAGCAATTGACTGTGTGTCCGAACCACGTGACTGTGTGTCTGAGTGTCCGAAACACATGACTGTGTGTTCGAAGCACGTGACTGTGTGTTCGAAACACGTGACTGTGTCTGAGTCACGCACGCTAACCGCACTAGCGAGCACTAGACAAATAAGGCATTTTGTTTACATCTGATATCCATACATTGACGTAATACGTTTGATATCCATAAATGATAAGTAGGTACCCTATTAATGCGAGCGACTGTGGATGGATCGATAGTAAACAACGTAAAATGTATTGTAGCTAAAAATAGTACTATAGCTACACCTACTTATACTATAAAGAGGTAGAATTTGTTTTTAAGTTTGTAAGTAGGTACGCGGTAATCTTTGGAACTACTGATCGAGATTTCGAAAATTCTTTCACTTCTTTGTGTCGCTGACACGACTGTATTTCGGGTCTTGTTGAACCAAACCTTTGAAATATCCATAGCGTCGTCGGTGGCAGTGCAGAGATCATTGGCATCATGTTTTGGGACACAGGGCAGGAGCATAGTAGAACATAGCGTAAAACCGATACTGGAATCGGAACGAATTGAAAAGTTGCTTCACAACAAACAACAACTTTTTGAAGAATATTTACTGGGTGTAACCGAAAAAAAAGGGCATATCCATTTGTGTGTATATATCTACCGAAATCGTGAAAAAAAAGCTGTTCCCTACATTTCGACGAAACACGTGAACAAAAATGTACAGAACAGCTGTTTTTTTTGAGATAGATTTGGAGTTGGTGCCATAGAAAAAGTTGTTCAGTTTGGTGGTCTGTAGCATATCCTTTTGTATGTATATACCCTTCCGGCTACACCATGTAATAATAAAACGACAGATTTCACATTTAATTACGTTTATTAAAATTATCATAATAACACAATTCATAATACGATACAACTTTCAGTGCCTAATATCCTTTCTTAGACTTAATATAAACTTTCAAAAACCTTACGTTGCTAACTCCTTTTTAGGGTTCCGCAGCCAAATAGAAAAACGGAACCTTTATCCATCACATATCAGATGTTACTCTCATCAGTCTTCTTGCCAGTCAAATACTTTTCAAAATTCGTGGGCACATATTATGCACTTATAATTACTTCTAGATACCTGTCCCACCGCGCCGTCGATAAACGAGAAGCGAGTATCGATAAATTACAATAACACGGCGCGCCTCTCCAAATTACTGTCTCAATGTTTATAGTCACATCCTTACGAAAAAGTTTGTATGTAGTTGTAAGTATTCGCCTTCAGTAGCAGGCCGGCAGCGAACATGCGTTGTGAGTCTTGGTGGCGCTTTGTAATAACTTCCACAAATACATTCAAACGTTTTGAATTTTGGGCGGGCTATGTTATCGTAGTTTATCTTAACCTACAGCTAGCAACTAAAAACGAGTTGGCGAGAGCGCCACGATTACTCGCTGGTATGTGCCAAATTGAGTCTCAACTAGTGCTCTGCCCGCTAAACGAGTGTCGCTGGGCGAGTATTCTTTTGATAGCTCTTGTCGCTGCGACAAAACAGTACTCGCCAGCGGTGCAGTTAACGTACACCGATCATACATACATATAATTTACTTGCATGTATCTTGAGCGAGAAAATCGTTGATAGGTAATCGCTTCCTCATCGCTGGTGGGACAGTGGGCTCATGTAGGATCTCTTTTCCATCTACAATCTACGTACTTACATACATCAATAAGCATAAAAGTGCTGCACAAAATGTGAAATCAAAACCACACCAAGGGCTTAAAATGACTAAATTAATGCTGCTAATCGCTACAGTTTCAACTACAGACACCAATATACTTGTATAGGATGATAATGTTTTTGAGAAGTATTAAGATGTACATCACACAAACGAAAAAACAACCCAAAAGAACACTAAGGTTGCGCTAAGCTAAGTCAGAGGCCCATGGGCAGCATAAAAACTCTTGACACCAGGTTAGTCACTAACCACACAAAAAGAAGAAGACTAAGGGTGAATTTCACCAATGAACCTAAACGCAATCAACGCACAAACCCCGTTGTCACAATTTTATGTGGAATATTGACTGACAGGTCTTGAACGCCGTTTAGGTGTGCTGATCGCGTTCAGGTTTATTGGTGATTCACCCTTAGTCTTCTTCCTTTTCGTGTGGTTAGTAACTAACCTGGTGTTAAGAATTTTTATGCCGCCCATGGGCCTCTGACTTAGCTTAGAGCACCCTTAGTGTGCCTTTGGGTTGTTTTTCATTTATGTGTTTGGATGATAAAGTGACAGAGATATATAAAATGCACATTTGTTGAGTCTAGTACTGTACAGGTGGTACAAAACTTTTGTCCGACCCGAAAGCGGGTTGTTCAGCGTCGATATCATATTGGCTTCAAAATTAGAATTAATTACTTTTACCCCCCATTCAAAATGTTCTGTCACATGACTACATTTTGTATAGGAGATCAAAATTGTTAAGTTTAAGCTAAGTAATATGTATTCGTATATGACACTTACCCCCTTTCTGGGCGGACACAAGTGATTTTACACCCTGTATTTTAAATTAACAATTAAATATGACATACATTGTAATACAGTTTTACATTTATATTTTTTTTCTTTGGAATAAACTTATATCCCAGTCAGCATACTTCCACCCCCACTGTTCTGCAGTTTGGCGATTTCATCTTTGAACTTGGAGATGGTTTCTTTAGCCAAGTGCAGCTTATCCTTCAGATCTGATATCTCAGTGCGCACCTTCGTTTGAGCTGAAACGATCTTTTTCAGGGTTCTATCTTTCTTCTCCTCAACTGTAACAAATTTGAATAGGATCTATCATCTAGCTTCATTTTTCTGACTGACCCCTAGACAATTCAAAAGTGCCTGTATTTGGTTTATTTGAAATAAATGCTTTGAGTTAATCAACCTTTTGAACGCAGAGCGTAAATGCAGCGACGTCCCCTCCCACGCCAAGCCACAAAACATTACGTTTTTGTCGTCTTTAGCCGAACGTGGCGGTTTGGGCACGTTTTTATTTGTAGGCTAAGCCCAACCGTGGAACTCAAAAAGCCGGTGTTCTTGTGCACGAGTACGAACTAATAAGGTTTAAATTCGTAAAACACGTAATTCCTTTTGTACTCATTTGACAGGTAAAAAGGATCAGCTTGGGTTTAATAATAATACAAAAATTGGAATAGCACATCATCTTATTTTGATTTACAAGGAAACAGTTTTGTTTGATCATCTGTTAGTGTCAAAAATGCATAATATAAAAGGTGGGTTGTAAAATAAAATACAGTCCAAATATAATATTTGCTATGTTCAGTTCCAAATTCTAAGCATTTCTTCATTCTTCATAGAAAATCGCCATACTGCCCAAGAATGGCATTTAAAATAATCAAAAACCACCAATGAACGCAAATGGATCTTATAGCACATTTAGACTGCATTCAAGACCTGTCAGTGTCAATATTCCTTGGAAAATAATGACACAGCCTTTAAGCAGGGTTTGTGGTGATCCTGTTCAGTTACATTGGTGAAATCCACCCTTAAAGTTATGCATGATAAATTAATAAATGATCAAACAGACTATTATGGAATTTAATTAAATTTTATACTCAGGGAGTTGACGAATTCTTTTGAAGAGCATCAGTGAGTTATGTTAAACTTACAATCAGTATCATGGTTCCAGGGTCCATTAGTGATGGGCTTCACACTGTTGAGCAGGTGTTGCATTAGCTGGGTCGGCTCCTGGAAAACTATCTCCTCATAGGACTCACTGACGAGGTTCCGGCCCACTGTGGGTTGGGCACTGGCACCCTCTGTAGCTGGTGACTGGAACAACTTCAGAATGTGGTATAGGGTGACCTGGAATATATCTTTTTGTTAGTTTTGATAGTTATTGTCTCCTGTTTGCCTAAGTAAGATAAAATTGCCAAAGAAATTAAATGAAATGTATGTGTGTGTCTGTGTTTTGTTTCTGTAAATAGAGCTTTTAGGACACTTTTACACATCAATAATTAAAAACTAGATGGCATCGGCATTTCTTAGCTGATTGATCCCTGAGAAGAAATGACGAAACAAACTCAAAATAGAAAAAGAACTGATGTCATGGCCTCTTTCAAAGTTCAAACATTATATTATAAAGATTTTATGTGAATCTAAGAATTCTTTATATTAATATACTCACAGGCCTCTCATTGGGATCATGGAAGTATATTTTGATGACAATCTCAAACTCTCCCCAGCCAGTCTCCGTTAACTCATACGGAGGCTTTGTTATTATCCGGTTGGGGTTTGCGTAACTCTCATGGAGTTTGAAGTGTATCTTCTTGATATACGCTGACATGTCCTCGTTGTCATACGGCTTGACATACACTGTCCATTGGTGAGTATGGCCGTCCTCTTCACGTTTCTTACCAAAATATCTTGCAATGTTCCCATATACTACGGGTTTCACGATAACTAGACCCTGAAATTGATATTTGTACAATGGAAATTCTAAACTACTATAATAAACACTGTTTTTGGACTATCCAGGAAGTGTTGAAAGATTTCACGCCCGACCTAAGCTATGGGCATTTATGTACTACAGAACTGTCAAACCATTGTGTATTTAATTGAGAAGACGTATTATTTATCGACTGCAATAACTCATTGAAGTAATAGACTAGATATGGGTATGTACCGTATAGGTATACCGGCTATTATTTTACAAAAAAGCTATGTTTAAATTTATGGATGACAAGAGTTCTCAAAAAGCCATAATAAATAAAAGTTAAAGTAAAATACCTTGACTCTTCCCCCAGAGTCGGGTCCGAAGTCTGTTTGCAAGCTCATATCCAAATCTTTTTTGGCCGACAGCTTGGAAACTGTATTTTAGCTCTTTTGTATACAAATATAACCTCACTTTTGTGAGAGCTTTGTACAATAGTCAATACAATAAATGTCAGTGATGTCAGTCAAGACAATAATCATTACGAGTCTATGACAGTACGTTTTTTTTTTTTAACGGTTTGGGTTCGTGGAGTTTAATAATTTAGAATAAAGATAAATATAAAAAGTAATACAGAGACTGCAACGATTACCCTTTATATCTTCAATATCTGCTGTAGAAGTTTTTAAATATGTACTAAATTAATCGAAGGTTGAAATTATAGGTAATGAATAAAAATAATGAATATTTTTAGTCTAGACGTCACGATCGCTACTGCTGAGGGTCATTCTCAGGTCCGTCGAAATACTCAAACTCAAACTCAAAGCATTTATTTCAAATAAACCAATTACAGGCACTTTTGAATTGTCAAGGGGTCGGTCAGTCAGAAAGATGAAGCTAGTTGCCCATTCCAAAGCAGTAGGTACCTATGGAGAAGAACGGGCAAGAAACTCCATGGACACTCTTTTAAACCAAAATATGTTTACAAAAACTGGGTTACATCACTCATGTTGAAGTAAGTCGCGCGAGCCGTGGCGAGCGGACGTGCGCGCGGAGCCTTGCAGCGCTCCGTGCCTATTGTCTCGAGTGACGCGATACTTTTTATAAAATTACCCACATCAGTTGTATTCATAAAAGTGTGAAGACTATGGGAGGCCCTTTAGGCCCTCCCGGACATAGTGAAACTAGTGAAATGGACACGAACAGCGCAATTGTGAATAATAAAAAGAACAGTGAGTTTAAATTAACTAGTGTAAGTGAACTTTCCCCGGACAATGAAGGACAATACGCAGTTGCATGTTGGTACTGCACAAAAATAAACGTAGTTAAAAAGTTCCATGAGTGGCAGGGACTCCAAACTAAGATTAAACAATTAACTTGTAGATTGTGCAACAAGAGAAGTGCCGTAAAATGTTTTATAAAAACTTCAGCAAATATTTCAAATGGACACTTAGTGAACAGTGTAAACGAAATTAATATATATTCGTGTAATATAAATTTCTGCAAAATAAATAAAATAAACTGTCGCAAATGCAACGGGCAGTTAAATGTTAAGTACATGCCAATTATTGGACTTGAAAGTGAAGAAAACGTGACCTGTGAATGTGGCATAGTGAACAAAACCGTATCGAAATATATAGAGGTACCCAGGACCCAAAGTACTAGGGCTGATCCATCGCTGTGTGGGCCGGGCCGCCCCACTCGCCGAACGCCGCGTCACGCCTTTAGTGGCGCGATTGCTGCGACGGCGCCCGGCGGGACGCTGACCGCTAGCGCCGCACAACTGAAACCGAATGACTCTGCTGCGCGAGCTAGCAATGTTATCCCCGCTGCGCGCGCGCGCGATGATATGACCATCTCGACGCTTCTGCCCGCCGAATCCGCTACTCAGCTCGGTCACGCGACGGAGCAGGCGCGCACCGCCAGTCCGACCGTCGTCGCCCCGCAGCGACAGCCCGGTATAACAACAAGCAACCGCTTCTCCTCGCTTCCCACCGAAGAGGACGACAAAGACGAGTTGGAAAGGGAAAAAGACTACGCACACGCGATCTTTACCTCACCCAAACCCAAGAAGAGAAAGAGAGGTGTCGTCACTCCTAATTCGACAGCGACCCAGCAACAACCGAGACTGATCACACCATCCACTCACATCCCCGACATAATCATAACAGACGCCAAGAAAATCAATGAACCGGAATACCTTAGCAAAATTAGAAAAATAACCACAGAACATGGAGCAAGACACGCCATGGCTAGCAACAAAAGAACCATCACGATCCGCGTATATAACGCGGATATGAGGAAAATAATTATAGAAGAGTTGAGGAAACTTGACGACGGGCTCCGCTTCGTGGCACGCGTCCCTAAAGCCCAGCAGACCCATCAGACGAAGGTTGTGCTCATTACGAACATCTACGATGAGACTAATGAGGCATGCCTTGAAGAAATGGAGAGGTGCATAGGTGTGAGACCAATCAAAATGAGAACAATTAAAGGTAACTTACAGTTATTTATCTTCGATGGTGCCCACTCATACGATGAAATTGCCACGCTTATGAAGACAACAAAGCATGCGTACTTCGGGGCCTTCAGCATGAAGCCTCAAGAATACAAAGATGATCCTAGGAGAGTAGTGCAATGTAAGAAATGTTTCCTCTTCACACATGCGACATCGGCGTGTCACGGTGAGAAGAGACACCCCACCTCCACAATTCAAAACGAAGAAGGCATAGATATCGAAATATGTTCAGCATGCAAAAAACCAGGCCATGGTGCCAACCAAGCCAAATGCGAGAAGTTCCAGAAGGCAGTGGACCGTCAATTGGCACAACATGAAGAAAAAGAAAGGAAAAAAAGAGAGGCAGCTGAACGCAGACACGCAACATCGAGATATCGTCGGGAAAACGCCTCGTACGTGAACATAACCTCTACTTCACAATTTCCACCGTTGCCCAAACAGGAGCCAAAATCACAATCACAAACACAGCGCCAGCCACCAATCCAACTACAGGAACACACAACAAACAAAGAAAACAGCATGGAGCCCCTAGGGCAAGAGCTACAAACAACTATGAAACAAATATTACACCAGCTGCAGCTACAACACGAAATCCTCATAAAAAATTCTCAACAAATAATCCGAGAAATCAATATCATATGTTGCGTATACTGCACCTCAATGCTCAAGGATTGAAAGGTAAATTCCTCGAGCTAAAATCCTTAGCCGACCGTCACAAACCACATATAATCGTAGTCAACGAGTGCCGGGTGGATTTTTCCAAAATCCGCATGAATCTCCTGAACTACGACAAGATCACGCACTCGATCGCTTCGCATCTAACTACAGCCATGTACGTGATGCGAGGAATACGCTGGAGTCAAACCGACGTAACCCCAGGAACCGAAGAAAAAGACCGCCTCATCGAAGGCGTCGCTATCAATCTTACTTATGATCATCTGACCGGAGATTCCATAAAAATTAAGGGGATATACATACCGCACAGATCAGAGCACTTCGGTGCCGCAGCGCTTAATGAGGAGCTAGAAGACATCATAACCGAAGCTCCAAACATCACTATCGGAGACCTGAACCTTAAAATGACCGCACTCAACCAGACGAGAGACGAAGGGGCGGGAATATTCGTCCGCGAACTCTGTAACTCTGACGTTTGCACCATACACCATACTGGCCTACCCTCGCGACCCAACAGTGCGGGTTATGGCATCCTTGACGCAGCCATCTTCTCGCACGATGTGCAAGCTTTCAACACCATAACATGCCGACAAACAACACCGGTTGGCTCCGATCATGTGCCCTGGCTACTGGACCTAAGCATAGTGGTGGACAGAGAAAAAACACTGGTAAGAAATACCCGTGCTATTGCAAACAACGAAGACACCAGGCACCAGTTCCAACAAACCCTATGGAATAAAACCACACACCTACCTAAGGAAATCACAACCGACGCAGAATGCGAGGAATACGTAGTAAAACTAGAAAAAGCCATCATAGAAACCTTGGATGAGTATGAGCCACTACATGAAAACAACAGAAGAGATCAACTTCCAGAAGATGTTAATGAATTGATAGACAAACGAAACGAAGCAAAAAGTAAAGCGTGGCGACTGCGCTTCAACCAGGACAGAATAACGGAACAAAAAAGAACCTACAATCGTCTGAAACGCCAGGTCCAACAAGCACTCGTGGAATATAGCAGCGAAAAATGGGCCCGAATAATAAACGATCCACAGAACAACAGAGCTCAGATGTGGCGAATTCAACGCAACCTGAAGGCTCCAGTACAGAGACTCCCCCACATTGAAGGTTGCAACAGTGAAAAGGAAACCATCGACGCTCTGGTCGACGCAGCGATCGTCACAGAAGCCGAGATAAACAACGAAGATAAGAGCACAGAGAAGACCACACCGTTCAAGCCTCTCGACCCCACCTCCATAGAAGAAATCAGATTCGCACTCAGACGCTTTAAAAATAAGAAAGCGCCTGGCCCGGACAAAATCAAATCAGACGCTCTGAAACTCGGAGGCGACCCCTTCCTCATCAGGTACAAAGTGATAGCTGACTACCTGTTACTGACAGGTTATTATCCCAACAGATGGAAAATCGGAGAGTGTATCTTCCTGCATAAAGCAGGTAAGAATCACCGGGACGCCAAATCATACCGACCCATCACTCTTTTAAACATCATGGGTAAACTACACGAACGCCTACTCTTGTCACGCCTGCAACAGACGGCCGACAGACTCCAACCGCCGTTCCAACATGGTTTTACCAAAAATAGAGGGACAGGCACACAGATTCTACGCACTGGCAAGTTTATCACGGATGCGCTGGAAGCAAGAGAAAGTGTGGCCATGGTCCTGACGGATCTTTCGAAGGCCTTTGACTCAATAAACCACGAAGGTCTCACGAAGAAGCTTCAAACAGCTGACGTCCCGAACAACATCATCAAAATAATAGAGAATTACCTGAGCGGTCGCATAACCTACGGACGCTTCAGAACCACCAATGGCGATGAAAAACCGGTGCCACACGGGGTCCCCCAGGGCTCTATCCTGGGTCCGGTCATCTTTAACCTGTACGTACACGACGTTTGGGACCAATGGGACCGTATCCGCGGACTCAAGCTCTCCCAATACGCCGATGATCTGTGCATCCTTAACAGGTCTCCCGACCCAAACAGCGCGACACGCCGCGCGGGCTGGGCCGCCGACACCGTCATCGACTACTACCATCGCTGGGGGCTAAAATGTAACGTAGAGAAAACGGAGTGTGCTATGTTCACACATAAGAGAAATTACCACAGAACCATTCGCATCAAAGACGAGGCGATAAAATATCAAAATAATATAAAATATCTGGGCGTACACTTAGACAAGACCATGACCATGGGCAAACAGACGGATTACGTCGTGCAGAAGGCGCGACGAGCACGCGGTGCGCTAGCCCCCATTATAGGTTGGCACGCCAAGACAGATATCCCTGTGAAACTTGCTGTCATTCAGGCCTGCCTACTTCCTATATTGGATTATGGCGTGGTACAACTGCTCTCACGTTACAGTAAGAGCAACCTACAAAAAATTGAACGACAATATCGAATGGCTCTCAAGACCAGCGGCCAATTCCCAAGACGCCTAGAAACCACATTACTCTGGGATATGCTCGATTGGGATCCATGGCACCTCCGTGCACAAGACTTAAACGAGGACATGCTGCGCCGACTCCGCGAGATGCACATCGAGGACTTAGAGACCCCTGGTGACGCCTACCTCGGATACGGACAGCACAACCCCCTCCTCACTAACACTAGGCTAGGTGACATCCAATATGTACCAAAAAAAGACAGGAGTCGGCTGCTCAGCAAGCGAACAACCGCCCCACGTCCCCATACATTTTAATAAATGAATTAGCTGTAAATAGGATAGGGCAATATACAACAACACTATAAATTTATATAAATCGATTCTGTACACACTAATAATCTCACAGCACACACTACACGACACCTATACAGATCTCTCTCAGACAGACATAGGTAGACTGTAAGTAGCTGACACACCCACAGGCCGAACACACCATCGACCTGTGGACATAATGTAACATGAACCAGGGAAATAAACGTATTTCTATTCTATTCTATTCTATTACTCATGTTGAAATATACACGTGAGAACGATGCAGAACTTAGTAAAAGCGTCCATAATTACAAGATTTTAAAAAACAATTCAAAATTAATTTAAATATTAAAACAGCCGTGGCAGCTAAGAGGTGACCAGCCCCTACTGACGGTGCCCGCTCATGAACATGACGCATGGATTAGCACCATTCAGCTCAACCATTTTGATGGGAGCTAAATGGTCCAAAATACCGCCACCACCAGTGAGACATTACAGGGAGCATGACATGCTCTCAGCCGCCAGGGCACATTCAAGTCAATGTAAGACGTACTCAGTAAATTGTAGCTTTATAGTAGGTACATAGTACTCACAAACGTGCTATGCAATTATACAATGCTAAGAGATTGAAGTTATATAATGCAAAAAGTTTTTGTGAATCTTCAGCAGCTCCAGGAGTAATCTCAGATGCTAATCAATTAGTTTAGGATATTAAAAAAAAAAAAGAAAGAATATTCAATAATGTAAACAATTGGAGCAGCTCAATCCCAAGCCCTTTGGTCTTCAATAAAGTCTTTGACAGTATAATAAGCATTCTGGCACAACTTGCGTTTAACGAACGATTTGAATTTATTAAGGCTTAGATCTTGAACGTGGCTTGGAAGTTTATTATAAAAGCGTATACATTGACATCTGAACGAGCCTCCTATTTTTTTGAGCCTTGTAGTGGGTACAACAAATTTGTGTTTGTTCCTAGTATTCTTATCATGAATATCACTATATTTTTTAAACAATTTTATATTTTTATGGGCATACAAAAGATTTTCAAAAATAAACTGTGAAGGTACAGTCATTACATTTATTTCTTTAAATTTTTCTCTCAGAGAGTGTCTCGGACTTAATTTATAAATTGCTCGAACAGCTCTTTTCTGTAAAACAAAGATAGTCTGAATATCGGCGGCATTTCCCCACAATAGAATACCGTACGACATTACACTATGAAAATAGCTAAAGTACACTAAGCGGGCTGTCTCTGTGTCAGTTAAAGTACGAATTTTTCTAACAGCGTATGCTGCGGAGCTTAGTTTTTTTGACAATTTATCTATATGTGGCCCCCACTGAAGCTTAGCATCCAAAGTTAAGCCCAAGAATACTGTGGTATCTTCAGGATTCAATTCTTCGCCCTTTACCAACACTTTGGTTTCCACCTGTCTAACGTGGGGTAGCGTAAACTTAATACATTTGGTTTTTTTTTCATTAAGAAGTAAGTTATTAACATTAAACCAATGAACTACCGTTGCGATCGCACTATTTACATCGTCAGTAGCCGGCTGCTGACGTTTAAGTTTAAACAAAAGTGAAGTGTCATCTGCAAATAACACTATATCATGACTATTTTTTATGAGGTAAGGCAAATCGTTAATATAAATAAGAAACAAAAAAGAGCCAAGAATCGAGCCCTGTGGGACTCCCATTGTTACTATAGATCCGGGAGATCTTTTTCCATTAACGTCAACGCTCTGAATTCTATTACTCAAGTACGAAGTAAGAAGATCCAGAGCGGTGCTTCGGATCCCGTAATGGCGGAGTTTCCTGATTAATGTTTCATGAAGAACGCAATCGAATGCCTTAGACAAATCACAAAAAATCCCCAAGGCGTCGCATTTATCTTCCCATGCATTGTAAATATGTCCTAAAAGTTCAACACCGGCATCGGTAGTTGAACGACCCCTTGTAAACCCGAACTGTTTGGTGTGTAATAATTTATGTTTGTTAAAAAATCATTGTAATTGCTCTAGAATTAATTTCTCAAATATTTTACTGAAGGTAGGTAGTATTGAAATAGGTCTATAGTTAGTGGGGTCTGATGTACTACCTGATTTAAACAAAGGTATTACTTTACTATTTTTCATTAGGTCAGGAAACTCCCCACAGTCGATACAATTATTAAAGATAAGAGCTAAATTAGGTGCTATAATGTCAATAACAGATTTAGCAACTTCTACAGAATTACCCCACAAATCTGCAGTCTTTTTTACATTTAAAGTGTGAAAGGTTTTAATTATGTCTCTACAAGTTACTCTACTCAAAGTGTTATTGGGTTTTTCTATCTGGAATTTCTCAGTAGCAGCCCAGAGTCTGGGATATGCCCGGTTGATAGCAATAGACTTGCTCTATTATTTGGGGCTACATAACTGGCAAAATAAGGATAACATGCTAGATACACTTCTGTCTAACCTTCTTGGAGTATCATTACAAGCTTATTGTTATGGTATGCCGTGCTGCCAGCAATTTTAAATGTTACCATATATCTGGTATTTCTTTATAGGAAAAAGGCCAGCGTTTAGAGCAACGTAATTGCTCTATTAAAATACGTATGCTTGCAATGTTTCAAAGTAGGTAACTATCTAAAATTATATTTTAGCCTAACCTCAAGTTTATAATGGGTGTCAGTAGACATTATCCATAGGTACTGGTATATTAATGCAGTATACTTTTTTTTAACAGAAATACGTTGTATAAATGAAACACGCGGTTTATTTGCAATATTTATTATTACATCTTATTAGAAGGCAAGTGAACAATGGTCCAACAAGCTCTTTTCTTAATCGCGATATTACATTTAAATAATTAACATTAAACTAACTACATAATTGCACAGGCTCTAAGATATAATGAGCACAGTGAACAATCACAACATTAAGAATTGAATGTGTTGTCGTCACACGACGGCTACGGTGCAGGGTTCGCTGGTTAGGCCGTTTGGCAAAAAATACACCAATATTATAATCTTAATCTATTACATGCATCTATAAACATCGATGGGGATCATAATCAAGGATCTGATCAGAGCACATTTATTAAAATTAGGTATAAGCAATCATTATCCTCGTGTGACGTTTAAAATTTGTGGTCCTCGCGTGTGTTTTCTAAATCTGCCAGTAGTGGATCGCTCTCCTCCTTGAACTTCGACGAGCGTGAGC
The DNA here is from genome assembly GCA_951799385.1 of Hyppa rectilinea. Lineage (NCBI taxonomy): Eukaryota > Metazoa > Arthropoda > Insecta > Lepidoptera > Noctuidae > Hyppa > Hyppa rectilinea. Next base: position 2,894,483 of record OX637308.1, on the reverse strand, counting down.
CGTGTCGCGACGCTGATACTCTCTGCGAGAACGTGAGCAGGGGCGTGGGCACAAGAGAACTGCATGGTGTGGCTGGTGCAGAGCGCGATGAAGTCCGAGTTCCGGGTGAGATACGTGAAGTCCTAACGGGGTAAGCGACCGATAATGGCATGAATAAGCTCGTTTTTCTTTGCCTTGGCGTTTTTTTTACGCTTTCAAGGCGTCTATGACGACGTTCGTCACTCGTCCTCCTCAAAGTGGATTCCCTGGACGTTTGTGTGGGGCTGGTAGGCTGCGGGGGTGACTCTGGTGGATCAGGTTTACCGGTGTAGAACTTCCGCAAGCTGCCGTATGCTTCGTGCATGTACATATTGTTGTCGTCGTCTTCATCGAGGTTCTGTTGCATTGGTGGGGATGACCCGAGCCTCGGCTTGCACCCTCCATCGCAGTACATCTCGCAATCGATAAGCTCCAATTCAAGGTCATAATTGGAGTCCTGCAAAAAAATGATAATGTGGCAATTTGGTTATCATATCTTTTATTAATGTTAGTCGTAACCTTAACTGTGTTGTTAGTTTAATCTTTATCTCTACGTTTCTCGTTGTCACAAAATAAATATCCAGCAGTAGATTAAACCTACTAACCAAGGGTTGGACTGGCGAAGTAATAAGATTGTCCCGGAAGGCGGCGGGTGGTTCACGGGGTCTGGTGGGCGTGGGCTCGGTGCGGGAGCGCTGCGGGGCAGGGGCAGCCGAGTTGCACTGCTCAGTCAACGAGGACAGGGATCGTAGCAGCGGTCCGCACCCCACACCGCAGTCTTCGTAGTTGCTCGCGCACGAGTACGGTGGTGGAATAATTGAATTTGCCTGAGGACAGAATGGTATTCCATCATTTTCGCCCTAATACATCCATAGTTTAACCTTTTGTACGCCAGAGCATAAAATCCCGCGCGTGACCTCCACGCCAGGCTATAAATTTATTTCTTCTTGTTATCATGAATTTCCATGGTGTCTTTTAATTTGTTTCATTTCATTAAATACGTACGAGAGCTTCAATTTTTAAGATATCTATCTAAACACAAACACAAAAGTAATGATATAATTGTTTATTTCGTGTTTTAGCGTACCCGCATTGTCAAATATTTGTGACGTTGGGGCAAAGAGTATAGTAAGTATTAACCTGCGTTGGGCTTAGAGCATTTAACCTAGCGTTGGGGTATAGGCTTTAGGGCATGCGCTTGCTTGTATTAAATTAGCTAATAGACAACCAAAAATAATCATGGCGTTTAAAAGGTTTAAAACAACGATAGAGAAGGCCATCTCTATGAAAAGCGGTTTATATTTTATTATTATTTATTTATTTAAATTCAGACATAGTCCATAATATTGACAACAATTCATTCAATAATAAAAATTAAAAATAAAAATTTAAAAAATATCAAAGTTACAATTACAAAATTTATATGCAACTGTAAAATCACGCTGCCGGTTCCACTCTTTTGTCGTAAGACCAACTGATAGGTCACCGGGATCTTTATAGTTTATAATTATGATACTTTTGGTAATCACTAGACACCGCCCTCAGCAATTAATATTATCTCTACGGTATAATAAGTTTTCCAACTGGAAATTTAAAATACCATGTCATAGACAGGTAGATGAAGACTGAAGCCCCACTAATGATAACAAAAGGCTTTGTAAGTACCTACCTGTGGAATTCTTACCTATCTACTCTAACCGGTTTTATCTAGTTACTGCGACATACATAAGCTAATGAGTTAAACTCAGTTAAACGCGTTTAGCGAATAAACCAAGTTTAAGAAATGTCAATGTCTTTAATTTCTGTGAAATATTGACACTGACAGTTCTTGAAGGCGGTTTAGATGTTCTAATCGCGTTCAGTTTCATTGATGAAATTTTCACTTTAGAAGTGCATAATTAGGTTACCATCAATACCGTCCATCTTCGGAAATACAAACGTTGACGCCATGGGCATTGTAACATTTTCACTGGCACACGACCGGTTCAAACCAGTTCATACATTACATAGTGACCCTCAGAGAGCCAATCAATCGATCAATGTACTTAGTTGAAATGTCAGATTCAATATTCACCTCATTTGCCGCGTTGCATATGAAGCTGGAGTTGAGAGACTCTGCAGTACTCGTCGCTGATAGAGAGCCTGGAATTACGGAGAACTTTTAGAACTTCCTGTGATTTTTATTTATTTATTTATCTTTATTTCAGGTATAACGAATAAATTTGTTAGTATAATAACTTAATTACGCCACCTCATAGAGACACCCGGCAACCGTACATGCACTGCGCACAGGTCCCCATAAGGCGGCCTTCAGTCTTACTAGCAACAATGCTCAGAAGACCACTGTCGCTGCCCCGCATCCGACGCAGTAGTGAAGCCTATCTTTTACGAAGAATCGCAAAGAAGTCGTCTTTACGTGCTGCTGCGAACATCCGTGAAGCGCTACAGAAAAGAGGCAGCGACAGCAATATCCAAACATTTTTTTTTTGTTCTTGAACAAATTACTGACAGTGGTAACGTTAAGTTTGGCAAGTCGCAACACTCCCTCGCGTTTCTTAAAAGCGTTTTAGACAGGGTCCAACATTTTTAGACATCGCAACCGTTTGTATTGACACACGTTTTTACAACGACTGTTTAGCTGTGAGTGAAGTAATTAGTCTATTATTACTACTAAGTAATTCAATTAGGATGAAAACTGGTTGCGCTATCTGTCTCGTCAATGTAAGCTCTGAAGCCGATTAGATGCTGATCACTTTGGTGGTTTTAATTTTATTATTTGGTATACAGTAAGCTTCTTACTCACTAGAATGATTGTAATTTTGGTTAAAGTCAGTTAAAAATTGAAAAATGGGGGCATTTAATAATATACGCTCATCAGTATTTCGGGATATCGCCCAACGGTTAGTCGACTCTATACGTGATCAGAGGGTTGGTAAATTTTAGGGTAAAAAAATCAGCTTTGACAGCGGTGGGGATGAATTTTTTGACGCTCTATGAGCTCTTCCCTTTTTTACTACTTGTACGTAATATAGACTTATATTTTGTAGTTTTAGGTTGTACAGTGTATTTAAGATTCGTGCTTAATTCCTGAAAATAAATACGAATTTAATAAATTAATTTATATAAAAAAAGTGCAAAAATATACCTGGGGCACGAATTACATAGTTTCTGAAGTAATGAACCATGAGATAGTTTCCGGCTTTGCCATCTCCTTCTCCGCAAGTGATGACGAGAGGGTACAGATCTGGCTTAGATGCAACCTGCGACAGTCGTAAGACAATGTTAGAAATAAAAGATTTTTAAATTATTGAAATAAAAACAATAGGTACAATCAATAGCTAAGTCTATAAAAAAGCAATTTAACCCCATATCATTCAAATTTTTAAAGAATTCTTCTTTTCGTGTGGTATCCAAGCTGCCCATGGGCCTCTTGAGCTTCACATGCTGTTGAGAAATATCTCACGATGTTTTCCTTCACTGATTTTAAGCAAGTGATAATTATAAAATAGAAAGAAGAAATAATTTTAAACATCGAGACAGTTAGCAGAAAACATGCAAACATCGAAACAGCTAGAGCATGCCTGAACCTGTTTTTATTTATGTTGTCCTGCATACACGTTGTTATTTTTGTATGTGTAGACGTGTATGAGCCCAATGACTTTTCCCAAAAATGAAAAGTTAGTAGATCAATCAAAATAAAACTGGCGAAAATAAATAAACCTCCAATTGTAGTAGTTTCACAATAAATCACTTCAGAATATGGCGGTGGTGCCTGATGGAAGGATCCGCAGCGGCTGTAGCGAGGCGGAGGATACACCGAGCCGGCTGAGTCGTGCTCCGAGGTGGGCCGACGCACGCAGCACGCCATCGAACACATGTACACCCCATGAGTAGAAGACCTCTTGAAGAACAGGCACCAGATGCAGCAAATCAAAATACCGCCGAGAGTTCCCAGAAGAAAAAGCACGGGCCTGTGAAGTAACAAACAATAATAGAAATAAATGGCGATAAGAAAGATGGCGACAAGAAAGATGGCGATAAGAATAAGTGGCGACATCTATATCGCCACATCCGAACTATGCATCACATTGAGCTCACTCAAGATCCTACATCGCGCAAGCAAAGTTTGCCACGCGACTAGCAGTTCCGTTATCCAATCCAGCCTATCGGTTTTTTTTAATATTTAAAATTCTCACCATTGTGCATACCAAGCATAAGTGTATGGTAAGCTGTGCTCCTTGAGCGGTGTATCGTCGGAGTCACGCGGAAGCGGCGCGGGCTGGCTGTTGTTGAGGTGCATCTGTGTCATGTTGACGCGCCGCGGCTTTGCCATGCCGGTGCCGATCTCGCAGCAACCTAGGTCGCAGCACACCCAGTGTGGAGGGCATAAATGCCCTTCTCTGCATTCCGCTTCAGACACGCACTAGAAAGAAACGGGAATTGTAAACCTTAAAGCTATTCGTTGGCTTTTGGTTCTGGTGAATGGGTAAGGTCTTCGCTGCAAACTGATTGCGTTATTATATACTCGCTATTAGATACCTACAGAGGCTAGCACATGAAGTTACCAAAATCTGTTAAATTTCTTTGACAGTTTTTCAACTTCATTACAAAACTATAAGGTTCATTTTCTAATGGGAGAATTAGAGAGTTTGGAATAGCTTGATGTGCTGGTTTCTGTACATAGAAAGAATGAACCACGCTGTCGCACAACTGAATAGTTAATCTATTATTTCAGCAGAATTCTTCATTCACTAAATAATGTAGGAAGGTACAGAGGCCAGCACATCAAGTTACCCCAAACTGTCAAATTTCTTTGATAGATTTTCAACTTTATTACAGAAACATAAGGTTCATTTTCAATTGGGAAAATTTGACAGATAGGTATAGCTTGATGTGCTGGCGTCTGTACCTAATAATTGTATAACCTATCTTTAATAGCAAAGCAGGCATAAGTAAACCCTATTGAGGAGGGATGCACCTAAGCTGAGATGGTACGATGGTTTTCATTGACATAAAATATTTCAACACAGCAACTAAAAATAGTGAAGGAAAACATCGTCAGAAAACCAGCATGATCTAAACCAAAAAATTCGAAGACTTCTGACATCTACCAATCAGCACTGGGCCCGCGTAGTGGAATATTGGGTCACGGAATGAGGAGGCCTGTGTTAGCAGTGGCAACATTACCAACAGGCCTTTTTATTTTATACTTTTGTAATAATTGCAACTTTTAGGTGCCTTTAAGTAAAAATAACAACAAATAAATAACAGAGATGGTCCCATATATACATGTTATTGACTTTACATGGGTAGTTATTAAGTTATTTAGCAACCCTGAGTCTAAAAGCCAGTCACTGCGTCATTCTTGTTCCATTTTCGAACAAACGAGTAATGTTCTATCGCATTCAAAAAACGAATTTGTTCAAACTGTTTATCCCAATTTCCCGCCCATTTATATTTCAATTTGATGTCGATATTTTAACGCAAATGAATTGGAAAACGCGGCGAACCCACATTGATTGATAGAAAGCTATTAGCTCTCTGACAAGAGTATGAAGTGGCCTCTTACATCACGCGAATATGACCTCTAAATACGACAGAATGCAGACTGGCTTTTCATATTGAAAGCATTTTCTAAAAGATGCTTCAAGAGGCAGACTTCATTCTAAAGGCCTTCTTCGTGCGAGTCAAAAGCTTCTGGTCGTTTTCTCATCTGGGAATAGTTTACTTTTCATGATTCTTTCGTTATTTCTCTTTGCGACGCCTTGGTTTTGATAGCTTTTAGATAGGTAGGTAGAAATAGAAATAAACCAAATTACTGTTTCAATAATTGTAGTCACATCCTTACGACAGAGTTTGTATGTAGTTATCCTCAGTAGCAGGCCGGTAGAAACCGTTGTAAGTCTTGGTGGCGCTTTATCTTTGGAGGGGCGGGCCATGATTATCATGGTTTATCACTACTCGGTCTCTATGTATTCTATATATCTATACATATAATAAAACAGTAAAAAAACTGTGTCTGTACATTGAATATATTAAAAAAATAATAATTGAGGGGGGTTTAGAATCAATAATAGAGCACGAATCCAAAAAAAAAATTTGTCTGTTTGTCTGTATGTCTGTTTGTCTGTTTGTTTGTACACGCTAATCTTCGGAACTACTGGACGGATTGGAATGTTTTTTTTTTGTTGTATAGGTATTAAGTTTGGGCAACATATAGGCTATAATTTATCTTGGAAACTTGAACACCTGATGCAGAACCGCAACAGACCAGCTAAACTATAAGAGATACAAAAATGATACCCTAGCAAAAATTGTTTCACGTGATTAGCATTTTCTGCTGAGAGAATAAATTTGAAGATCTGGAACACCTGATGTGGAACTCCAAGAGCCCAGCTACACTGTAACATATATAGGAATGACGTCTTAGCAAAAGTTGTTCGGTCTGATGGGCATTTCCTGTTGACTTATAAAAATCGAAGATCTGGAACACCTGTTGTGGAACTCCAAGAGCCTAGCTACACCATAACACATATAAGAATGACGTCTTAGCGAAAGTTGTTCAGCCTGATGAGCACTCTCTATTGACGTATAAAAATTGAAGATCTGGAACACCTGTTGTGGAACTCCAAGAGCCTAGCTACACCATAACACATATAGGAATAACGTCTTAGCACAAGTTGTTCAATCTGATGAGCACTCTCTGTTGACTTATAAAAATCGAAGATCTGGAACATCTGTTGTGGAACTCCAAGAGCCTAGCTACACTATAACATATATAGGAATGACGTCTTAGCAAAAGTTTTTCGGTCTGATGGGCATTTCCTGTTGACTTACAAAAATCGAAGATCTGGAACACCTGTTGTGGAACTCCAAGAGCCTAGCTACACCATAACACATATAAGAATGACGTCTTAGCGAAAGTTGTTCAGCCTGATGAGCACTCTCTGTTGACTTATAAAAATCGAAGATCTGGAACACCTGTTGTGGAACTCCAAGAGCCTAGCTACACCATAACACATATAAGAATGACGTCTTAGCGAAAGTTGTTCAGCCTGATGAGCACTATCTGTTGACGTATTAAAATTGAAGATCTGGAACACCTGTTGTGGAACTCCAAGAGCCTAGCTACACCATAACACATATAGGAATAACGTCTTAGCACAAGTTGTTCAATCTGATGAGCACTCTCTGTTGACTTATAAAAATCGAAGATCTGGAACACCTGTTGTGGAACTCCAAGAGCCTAGCTACACTATTACATATATAGGAATGACGTCTTAGCAAAAGTTGTTCGGTCTGATGGGCATTTCCTGTTGACTTATAAAAATCGAAGATCTGGAACACCTGTTGTGGAACTCCAAGAGCCTAGCTACACCATAACACATATAGGAATGACGTCTTAGCAAAAGTTGTTCAGCCTGATGAGCACTCTCTGTTGACGTATAAAAATTGAAGATCTGGAACACCTGTTGTGGAACTCCAAGAGCCTAGCTACAACATAACACATATAGGAATGACGTCTTTGACGTCTATGTTGTTCAATATGATGGGCATTTCCTGTAGACTTGTAAAAATCGAAGATCAGAAACATCTGATGTGGAAATCAAAGCTATCACTAATTTAACTGTGTAAGTATAAAATAACATAAACTGGGAGTGAACTATAGAAATGACGTCTTAGCAAAAGTTGTTCGGTCTGATGGGCATTTCCTGTTGACTTATAAAAATCGAAGATCTGGAACACCTGTTGTGGAACTCCAAGAGCCTAGCTACACCATAACACATATAGGAATGACGTCTTAGCAAAAGTTGTTCAGCCTGATGAGCACTCTCTGTTGACGTATAAAAATTGAAGATCTGGAACACCTGTTGTGGAACTCCAAGAGCCTAGCTACAACATAACACAAATAGGAATGACGTCTTTGACGTCTTTGTTGTTCAATATGATGGGCATTTCCTGTAGACTTGTAAAAATCGAAGATCAGAAACATCTGATGTGGAAATCAAAGCTATCACTAATTTAACTGTGTAAGTATAAAATAACATAAACTGGGAGTACCTGCACGCGGTGAAGGCGGTAACAGTTTAGGACTGATTTTCGATGACGATGGTATATCATTGAAAATTTGACTCTACTGGCCAAAACTCCTATTTATTTTTTATTTTATCGTATGAATATGCCTTCGGGCTTATGTTGTTTGAGTGTTTAATTTCCTTTTCCATTTATCTTCGTGACACGGTAGCCTACCCGGTAACGCAGGGGCGCAGTCATTTTAATTTAGATTTTTATTAATCAGGTATTTCACAATAAAACTATGACCATGCCTAGAAAGAGGTCAAATCTTTCCCAATGTTCCAAGAGAGCTAAAAGATTGAGGATCATAAAATCCCAAGAATCTACCGAAGAGCGTCAGGAGAGACTTGATGCTGTTCGAGAACATTAGGGTGCAACTCGCTCCGTGGAAACCTCTTCGGGTCGCGAAGCACGCCTGCGTTCTCAGCGTATTCATTAGGTCTCTAGAGACCAGTGAAGAATATGATGCGCGACTGACCGCTGATCGTGAACGTCATGTATTGTCTCGCGAGTCAGAGACGTTCACGGAAAGAGAATTACGCTTGAGTTCCAAGCGTATCTACGCATCGACTTCTAGGTCTCTAGAGACAAGTGGGGCACGTGATGTGCGACTGACCGCTGATCGTGAACGTTATACCTATTGCATTGTCTCGCGAGTCGGAGACGTTCACGGATAGAGAATTGTGCTTGAGTTCCAACCGTATCTACGCATTGACTTCTAGGTCTCTAGAGACAAGTGGGGAATATAATAATGCGGTTACCAAAATGAAAACGATGACAAATGGACTGTATGTTTTGGTGGTTGTTGGAATGAAATAAAACTAAAGCTCAGTGTGATAAAAGATTTAAATGGGAAAAATGATAAAAAATAACATAAACGGCGACCCCGTTGTCGCTGGCATAAGCAACAGGGTCCGCGTACGAAGTCGCGGGCAGAAAAAAAATTAAATTAGTCAAACATGATGTAAAACTGTCGGTAACTATCTTTGAGTCGCTATTAATAATGTATTTTAGTTAGGTACTCGTATTTTGTAAATTGGTAATAGCCATTTAACACTTGTTTTTTTTTTAAACTAAGTACGTAAGGTCTTATGCCGACAGTTCTGAGAAGAAATACTAAAACAAGCTCAGAGGTCAATCAAAACCTCTTTTTATGCGCATCACATTACATTGGTCTGATCCTAAGTCGCTTCCGGTGAAATTTTAAATTCATTAAATTTTATACAATACTAGCACTTTGCCCGCGGCTTCGCTCCCGTGGTCTTTCCCGTGGGACCCGTTATTTTTCCCGGGATAAAAAGTAGCCTATGTTACTCCTAGAAAACTAAGCTTTCCAACGGTGAAAGAATTTTTAAAATCGGTCCAGTAGTTTTTGAGCCTATTCATTACAACCAAACAAACAAACAAACAAACAAAGTTTTCCTCTTTATAATATTAGTATAGATTAATGTATGGACGTACATAAAAAACATCCAAAATTAGGGTGCGAGGCCGACTCGTTGCCATGGCAACACACGTTGTTTGTTACGCTAGCTATTGTTTTGTTAAAATATTTTCAGTTTCTGAACCTTTAAAATACTTCATTTACTTATAAAATGAACCAAGAACTTATAAAATGGCCTTCTTAAAACCATAATTCTTCTCTTCAAAAATTTTGTACATCATAATGCAAGACTTCATTTGGAAAAATTCAGTCACGTTGTCATCTATAATTTTCAATCCGCCCACGTTGAACTCCCACACGCCCCGAGCGAACACGGCAAAGGGCATAGTTTATACAGCCATAAATCAATACTCCATTGCATCCTTGTTAATAATACAGGTGGGCAATGATAAAAATAGCTTTTACGTAGGAAGATTTAGCGGGAAAACCGGGCGAGCTGCACCGCGCATGATTTCTACCGATCGATCGCTCCATCAAACCAGGCACAGACAAAGCTACAAGTGCTAGCCTAGATCAGAGCTAAAATTAGCCCTTAATATTTTATTTATTATGTAGGTATTACGAGGGGATATTGTGGCTTAGAAACTGCGTTACAATAAGGAATTATGATGTGAACTGATTTTGTAGACATTTGTCTTTGGCGTCTTTTGTTAAATATTTACAGAACGTAGTGTGACATTTCAATTACAGATGTTTCAAAAACATTGTATATGACAGGCTAGTTATTTATAATCTTATTGACTTTTTAATTAGACCAAGCAAAAAAACAAAGCAACAAAAAAAAACGAAAAAAAAGAAAATCAAAATACTTACAGGAGCAGGTTTTGTCATTAAAATCCCGATCATAGAAAAAGCATATAAGACGAAAATCATTGTGGATGTAATGAGCAGCAATTTCTGGCACGACATGGAGTAATTAATCACATCGTTAATTACAATGAACGAAAGTGCACTGTGCACTAACACCTAAGTCACGGGGTGGCTGTAAAGGCTATGTTTTAGCCGCCATATTGACATCTGTCCTAAACGCGGGCGCGCGTGCCACTGGCTGGCTCTCTTTGACGCTATGCCGACGCCAGTGTCGTACGAAATGCAAAGGCGGAGAAGGCTAAGTCCAACCAATGCTACACTGTAATAAGGATGTTGTGGCACACGAGTGACGTTGCCAGGGTGGGGGAAGGGGCACATTTGTGCAATTGTTTTTATGAAAAAATATATTTCTACTATCGATATCGGTGGTGGAACCTAACGTAACTATTATATTTTATTATTTTTCTACATAATAACAACTTATACATATTTAAATAAAATGACTATCTAACTAAGTATATACAAATAAATACAAAAACAAAAAGGACACTTAGGCGTCGAAGCACAGGAGTTGCGCGCCCGGGCCCTATGACTCTAGAGTTTCGACCCTAAACGGCTTAAAACTGTAGTTTACTGTATTACCCATCGGATTACTGTATTTACGCCGCTTGAGGGCCTCAGCAGTGGCAGCAGCGGCGCCAGCACAGTCCGCCGTGCTAAGAACATGAGATGGTGTAAGGGTGTCGACACAGGTTGCGTCCCACACCAGAGGCCTACCCACCTTCCAGGGCAACAATGTCATGCCGTCTGGTCGCTTACCATCGTCACGTACCAAGCCGTTTGGTTCTACTACAGCTGGTACGCCGGCGGTGGCAAGGGCTCGACGAATAATATCGTTGATGCTGGCGTGGCGTGATATGCGACCTGCACTCCTGCCACAGGACAGGCCATGGTGCTCGAGACTGTCGACAGCTTCGCCGCAGTGACACCGATCCGGACAAGCGGATACACGTGTCAAATTACAAACAATCGCAAATTATCTGTCAACTCTATTATAGGTGAGCGCGTTTACCTTTATCTCAGTGGCCACACAAGCGATGACTGAAGAGAGCAACCGCTGAGTAAACAAATGAAAGAGAGAACGCCACGAGTCACCGTGACGCGACTTGCGGAGTGACAGACGGAAACAATGGCCTAGTTAGTGGCCCTCCTGTCTCCATTTACTAGTGGTTCGATACATCCCCTGCCACCCCCGTTATAAATATAGATGCTCCCGCGAACAAACGTGGTCTGAAGCACTGGCCACTTGCTTGTTTCTACCTACACACATTTGGCGCTGAGAATGAGAAAACTTTCCTCTAAGTGGTTGTTTGTTACGGGAACATTGTTCGAAACATGTTCCGAACTTGTTTGTATATTGGCTCGTGTATACCAGGACTCTAGGAATGGTAGGCAATAAATTGTTATGTACAGTCAACAGCAAAAGTAAATGATCAAAATCAGAAATTCAATACTAATTAACGGAGTTCACAAATATATGGCAGCTGTACTAGTAGTAAATGTTTGGTATAATTTACATTCACAAACTTTTGAATCACTCTGACGCCACACAGGACTGACGCGAACTCCGTTCTTTAGTATTGAATTTCTGATTTTGATCATCTACTTTTGCTGTTGACTGTACAGTACTGATACGAAGTAGGTGGTTTTGCAAGGTATAAAGGTCGCAGGAGGACGCATTACGACGGCCATAAAGGATGGAATTACGTACAAATTACAATGTATGCGTTCTTTAGTTTTATCGTGTGTATGGGCACAAGTTATTCTTTTGTTTTATTTCTATACATACCTACACATATGTACATTTTTAATTTTTTTAATAAAAATATAATACTTAGCAGTAGCCCACCGATATCGGGACCATAGTCCAAGCTACTGGTGGTCAGGGCTCTTGAAAGAGGAACCTCCTAACTATACGCACCGAGTCCAAGAGTACCGCTATCTGGATCAAGACCTTGATCCAACTGGCTAAAGAGAGCCTCTTCAGCTGGTCGAGGCTCTTGGCTATTATGCTATTGGCCGTCACGACTATCGGCACAATGATTGCTGTTTCCACATCCCACATGTCGACAACCTCGCGAGGCAGGTCAGGATACTTCTCCTAGTTCATCTTATTCAGCTTTCACGAGTTTGGGAATAAGTTATTATTATTACGTTGCTTTTGGGAAGCACCATAGGCTAGTATTGAATATATATTCCGAAAAAAGGTTTATATAATAAAAAATAATAATTCATTATTAATATTTCAAATACATAACTATGAAAATAACTACAACGCTATTTCGTAGTCAGGTTCTACGACACACGTCGGTTGTTATTTCTACAGAACGTAGACAAACCATATTAAATCAATTGCATGATAATTAATAATATATTATAGGTTTGATTTAAAAGATTCTACTAAGTAAAATAACACCTTCATTTTGTAGGAAAACAACCCAGTAAATTTTGAAAGTTTCACTGCTGAGTAATATTCTAGGCCTTATCTCTTTCGTGTCATGTTTTCCTGGTCCGTGCAAATCTCTCATCTTGAATACCAACAATGATTAATTTACCTGTCATTGTTATATTTGTTTTTCTTTTCAACTTTTGGGTGTAGTATTTTTATTCTAGGTACATTTTCACATAATATTTTATAATTAACTAGCTTCCGCCCGCGGCTTCGCCCGCAAAATATGTCGACAAATTATACACATAAACCTTCCTCTTGAATCACTATCTATTTAAAAAACCCGCATCAAAATCCGTTGCGTAGTTTTAAAAATTTAAGCATACATATATGTATAGGGACTAGCTGACCCGACAGACGTTGTCCTGTCTTAACTATGATACCTACCCTACCTACCCTACCTACCCTACCTACCCTACCTACCCTACCTACCCTACCTACCCTACCTACCCTACCTACCCTACCTACCCTACCTAACCTACCTACCCTACCTACCCTACCTACCCTACCTACCCTACCTACCCTACCTACCCTACCTACCCTACCTACCCTACCTACCCTACCTACCCTACCTACCCTACCTACCCTACCTACCCTACCTACCCTACCTACCCTACCTACCCTACCTACCCTACCTACCCTACCTACCCTACCTACCCTACCTACCCTACCTACCCTACCTACCCTACCTACCCTACCTACCCTACCTACCCTACCTACCCTACCTACCCTACCTACCCTACCTACCCTACCTACCCTACCTACCCGACCTACCCTACCTACCCTACCTACCCTACCTATGCAAAAATGTGCAATAAAAATATTTTTCTCATACAAACTTTGCCACCCCTTGTAACCATTTTAGAGGTTGAATTTCCAAAAAATAATATGCCTTTGTCATTCTCATGAATGCAAACTATCTACATACCAAATTTCAGCAAAATCGGTTGGGTGGTTTAGGCGTGAAAAGGTAACAGACAGACAGACAGAAAGACAGAGTTACTTTCGCATTTATAATATTAGTGTGGATATAGGGACAGAGAAAGCGACTTTGTTTTATATGTAGTGATTTATGACAAAACATTTTAAAAGAGTAACGGTGGAGTTTCTTACCCATTCTTCTCCATACGAAACTAGTCGGAAGGGACGACTAGAATTCTATTTTTTTGTTCATTTTGACGGTCAAAAGTGCCCTTTTTTAGTGCCTATTTGAAATAAATGTTTTGATTTTGACTTTTAATTTTATTGGGTTCCTTACAAAATACCACACAAAAATATGAATAGTGCAAAGTGGGACCACGTATAATTAGCACCATAAAACCCGATGTCCTCGTACATTTACGTACTATCCCAGTTGTCTGCAAACTTAGCCTTGACCTCTGCCGCACCCAGATAAAATTTGGCGCAATGAAAGTCGTATGAAGTACATAAAATATTTTATTCTGGCGCCGCGCTGGCTACGGCGTAGCGATGCTCGTAGCACCGTAGCCACGTAGTAAACTTACTGAATTACTTATTCAATGAGCAGTTTGTTGGAAAAAATATGTCCAAAGCAATTCCCTTGGGATGGAAGGTTGCGCTGTTAGAGGAAATTGGGGTTTTTCATGTAGGTTCTCTATAAAAAAGATAAGTGACATTTATTTCTTAGCGCATGTAATGTGCTGTAAGATGAAAATATGCCATCTCACTGCTGGGCAAAAGCCCTTTCGGTTGATAAATCGAGTGATTTTTTAAGGTGGGAAATCATCAAATGACCCCTCCCGCTCTGGGTGGAGCGGAATGGAGTGTCAGACTCTTACTGACTAAAAGCCATCCATGTTCCTTCCCTTCTCTTTATGTTCCGGGGTAGCGGTAACCCTTTCGGACAATCCCGCTGAAACTCCGGGCTATTACTAAGAAATTCCTTATGGAACATCTAGTAACACTTTGTCCGACCCATAAATCAAACCCAGGGCTACACGCTCAGCAGTGACGTTTGCGACCACGAGACCAACGGGGCTGCCTTCTTCTAATAGTACCAAACAACTGATTTGGAGACCAGGTTTTCCTTCTATTAGTACCCCAAAAATTCTACCTATATGTCTATAAGTAACTGACGTTACATAAATACTTACGTAAGTAGGTAACTATGTAAAAAATTATAAAAACAAGATAGTGTAAAAAATATGTCCCTATCAAAGTTTAAGATAGCTCGCACCTCCTTATTAATAGATAATTGTTATTATACTGTTCCAGATTTTATAAATGATAAATAATGATAATTTTTAATATTTCTATAGTTTATTTTATTTCATTTTTAGTTAAATTTTTTACTAAATATTTGTACGCCTTCACAGCAAAACAACGCTCAAATATGATAACCTAGCATCTCTATGTAAAATACCTACGTTTTACAAATAAAAAAATACTCTGATTCTAATCCAAATGTTTCTAAATTCCCGGTTTCTCAATCTGCCCATAGATTTTGCCGCGCACCCTTTAATTTCCTCCAAAGGGATGATTTATCTACGTCTTTTAGTTCATTATTTACGGTGCAAGTAGGTATCGACATGTACTTAGCACCGCATCGCTTATCGTGACTTTGGAATCTACGATAAATCAATAATTGGGAGAATATTGTCCACTACTTAACCGGACTTGCCTGTGGACGCCATAAAAGAATTGTAGCCTCCAGCCAGGGCTTAATAAAAACTTACAAACTTCACGCTAGGGCACCCCCTGTTGGATACGGTCCTCGGCTTGGGGCGTCGCTGGGTGAGGACAGCAAGGGACAAATTGGTTTGGGCGTAAGCCTCGCTGCGCCGTCGACCATCTATTTATATTGCGTGTGAGCTTTAGAAAGGCATAGTTCTAGAACATTCGAGTATTAAATTAACTAGAATGATCTAGAATCTGACTTAACTCTAACCATCTAGAACATTGCGGAGGGGTCCAGAATGTTCTAGAATAATCGTCACGAGTCGATGAGGAACCAACCGTGTAGTTCCGCTACTCGATTACAGATGGCACTAGCGAAGCGTTTCCTGTCTCACCGTCCACCGTAACAATATTTATAGTTTTGTATTTTTCACGTGAATGTTGCATGGCCATAAAAATGTCTTGTTTTGTCTGGGGAGCAACCATAGCTATACTTTCATCAGTATGATAAAAAATGTCTTGAGCCGGTAGCCTCTTGATCGAATCTCTATGCTACGCCTGGCGTAGCGCCCGTGCTACGGCGTAGCAACAACGAAACGTATGAAAACGTGATCGATCGACCCGTGCTTCTGTTTATATTTAGCCACAAGCCCCTTTCATTAGACGGATATTGTTTATTATGCTTTTTATTTGTTTTCAGTTACCCATAGTACTTGGAATATTATTATTAACACATTAATTCACATCTGCCTAGCCTTTTCTCAACTATGTTGGGGTTGGCTCCAGTCTAACTGAATGCAGCTGAATACCAGTATTTTACATGGAGCTGTCTTCTATCTGACTTCCACAACCCAGTACCTGCAATACGATACCCCTTGGTAAAACTGGCTGTCAGATTTTCGGGCTTCTGACGACCCGTAACGACTTTCAAAGATGCACAAATGACAGCCGGGACCAACGGCTTAACGTGCTTTCCGAGGCACGGAGGAGTCTCGGTATGTAAAGAAGGCTAGTATGGTCACCCATCCTCGACCCCCCAGCAAGATGGGACAAAATTAATTCGCAATCCGATATTACCTACGTTAATTGGTCAGTCGAAAATAATTGGTTAATGTTTTTTTTCGTCGTCGTTTTCGTTGTTTTGGTTGTTGTTGTTGTCGTTCTATCTATAATATGTATATATTTACAAAAAAAAATGTATATAAGTAGTCTATCAGCCATCTCGTTACTATAACACAAGCATTAGGTTGCTTAGCTTGGGACGATATAGCGTTGTGTGAAATGTCCAAGGATATTATATTATATTATATTATTCGTCTGGTTCTACGACTCCGTAGATTTTATATATTTCTGATACGGTCACACTGGGAGACTCAAAGCATAGCTCTCTCTATTACGCTTTGGGTGACATCCAGCCTTCTAATCAGGTTCAACAATGATCGTTAACAACTTCGAGTGTAGTCTCTGGGGGCCAACCACCACCTATAGCAGTGGAGATGGAGCTATACGCCTTGTGTAGCTCCGTCTGAAAGATATTTCTCAACAGCATGTGAAGCTAACTCAGAGGCCCATGGGCAGCATAAAAACTCTGACACCAGGTTAGTCACTAACCACACGAAAAGAAGAAGGTCCGTCTCAATCTCAAACTGAAATAAACATTATTTCTATGGGTGGCCCAGTAATGACTCAGTAAGTCCCAGTGGTAACTGCCAGAGTTGTAGGCCGTTTGGGTCTGAACACATACGGGTGCTTTACTTTGTCAAAATACTTTCATCATCACTGCTATCAAAATGGTGAAGGAAAACATCGTCAGGAAGCTGGTATGTCCTAGAACCAAAAATTCGAAGACATGACTGTGAATCTGTGATATCCACCAACTTGTACTGGACCCACGTGGTAGATTGTAACCATATTCTGATTTAAAAGAGTGTCCGTGGAGTTTCTTGCCCGTTCTTCTCCATAGGTACCTACTGCTTTCGTATTCCAATTGCTTATTGGCAACTAGCTTCATCTTTGACTGAACGACCCCTTTTTTATATGGCTGGGAAATCATAAATGACTGCTCCCGCTCTGGGTGGAGCGGAAGGGAGTGTCAGATTCTTACTGACTAAAACCCATCCATGTGCCTTCCGTAGCCCTTTATGTTCCGGGGTAACGGTAACCCTTTCGGACAATCCCGCTTACCCGGCAGGCTTGGCCCTGAGGGGCCCTTCGTATGCTGACATCTCTTTGAGGCGCGCGTGGAACATATACGCGCCGTTCCGTCCGTCTGGTGCTGATCGGACGGTGAGTCACCCATTACTCCTCACCGTCCGCAGGCCCGCGCCTACGGTGGCCGGGAGTCGTCGAGTTGACCCCTTGACAATTCAAACGTGCTTGTAATTGGTTTATTTGAAATAAGTGCTTCGAGTTTGAGTTTGAGATTACGGCCTACTCCTTCACAGAAAGGAGGCCTGTGTACCAGAACTCCAGCAGTGGGGACATTATGGGCTGATTATGGGTAATGGAAATGGAAATGGGAAATGGATAGTGTAATTAAAACGACAATGTTTTTATGGTCGCCTTTAATGTTCATCAAAGTTCTACAATAATGATTACACACATACATTAAGATACATTGATTGATCATACATTACGAGTATTCCACTTATGTAATAATAATTATGTGTTATTTTTAACACATTTCCTTAATGTTAATTTCTTGCTTGACAACGAGATTGGTAGTTCGCGGAGTACATCGCTACTTATTTAATATTATGCATAATTATAAACATTCATACTTCCAAAATTGCCTGTCGGCGTTCCTATTACACATATTTAAGTTTAACTTACTATTTATCTTATTATTAATTAATGATGCAATAAGTAAAAAGCACAATAAAATAAAATAAATACACGGTTTTGTATCGAGCTGACCCGAAAATACGTTAAGACATAATTATTTAACTTAATATTTAAAAGATAAAACACTAATTAATTACGGTTTCATGATTACCTTAACGACTATAAACATTGATAATGAATTGATGATTAATTAATCTCTAACACTGACAATAATAATAATATGATTAAAATGCGGTTAAATATATTTGGCTTTCGCCCCTATATAACCTGATGTTCATTCGACATTCAATCTTCATTCCGAAAAATACACATGCAATATGATGTCATTCATTTTGCATAGTAAACAATTTATTTATCACACATATTCCGCCCTTATCATCCACCCTGATCAGTCCGCATCATTCACCCTCATCCGCCTCCATCCACTCGCATCCTCCTCCATCCACCTGCATGCTTCTTCATCCCCATCCATCCACCGTTTAGTTATCGCCACAGCGGTGCTTCCACAAGTTCTTAATCATTTGGATGCGGCTCTGGACGGTAACAATGTGCTCCTCTAGCTCACGAGACACTGCATGGAGACGGTCTAGTTGGTGCTCCATGATCTGCTGCCCAGGCTCGCCCTGATCTGTAGATAAAAATCATAGGGTTATTGGCGTTTATCTTATTTCTTGCAATGCGTAATTTTTTTCGAAAGGATAGAGGGAGAGGTAGTCCATTTGTTTGATCGTGTTCCGTGCAGGAGTCCCATCACCGAAAAATCTAGCAGTGTATATATTCTACTAACACTAGCTGCTCCGGCGTGGTTTCAACGGCTGCTCGGCTCCTATTGGTCGTAGCGTGATGGTACATAGCCTATAGCCTTCCTCGATAAATGCACTATCCAACACAAAACGAATTTTTCAATTCGGACCAGTTGTTCCAGAGATTAGCGCGTTCAAACAAACAAACTCTTCAGTTTTATAGTATTAGTATGGATTATGCAGAGGTAAAAGTTTGTAAGTTTCTAGGTATGGGGTAATTTTCGGAACTACAGATTCGATTTCGAAAATTCTTCCACTTATATGGGAAGTTACATTATCCCTTTTTTTTTTTTTTTTAAGGCTGGGAAATCATCCAATGACTGCTCCCGCTCTGGGTGGAGCGGAAGGGAGTGTCAGACTCTTACTGACTAAAACCCATCCATGTTCCTTCCGTAGCCCTTTATGTTCCGGGGTAGCGGTAACCCTTTCGGACAATCCCGCTTACCCGGCAGGCTTGGCCCTGAGGGGCCCCTTCATATGCTGACATCTCTTTGAGGCGCGCGTGGAACATTATACGCGCCGTACGGCACGGGTCTGGTGCTGATCGGACGGTGAGTCACCCATTACTCACCGTCCGCAGGCCCGCGCCTACGGTGGCCGGGAGTCGTCACGTGGCTCCCGACGCCCGGAGCGTCTCCCGCGGCGGCTGGGACGGGAGGACCTTTCTCTCTCCCATCCCGCCACCTCCTTCGCGAGCATAACTTTTTCGCAGAAGGAGGTGACTGCCTCCCACTCCCTCTCGCCCCGGACCATGGCTTGCACCAGGGCCGGGCGCGAGAGGTCGCCGCCGCCGATCGCCCCTACGAGGACACGGCGGTGCTCCGCCCAAGCGGGGCAGGTTTGCACCGTGTGCTCTACCGTGTCCTCTGGGCGATCCTCGCAGTGAAGTTACATTATCCCTGAGTGTCATAAGCTATATTTAAAAAAAAATCCAAGCGGACGAAGTTGCTGGCGAAGTACAGAGGCCAGCACATAAAGTTACCACAATCTGTCAAATTTCTTTGATAGTATTGCAACTTTATTGCAAAGACATAAGGTTCATTTTTAATTGAGAAAATTTGACAGTTAAGGATAGCTTGATGTGCTGGCGTCTGTACTATTAAATCTCCTGTCTGACTTTATTCTCACGCAGTTGGGTAAAAATAAAAAGAGCGACTTCTCTTCTTAGTTCTATCAATACATAAGGAGGCTTTTGAAACTTGTGTCAGTTTCAGGGACTTCGTGACTGCACTTGCAGATTCGTTGGTATAAGTCTAAAGTACCTACAACGAGATCGGTCATAAGACATTTTAAAAAACAAGTCGACTTTTTTTATTTTTAAAGAATACTTGATTTTGCCAGCGGCTTCGCCCACGTGGAAATAGGAAATGATTCCAAGAGAACCATACATTTTACAGGATAAAAAGTAGCTTATAAATGTGCTATTCCAGATTATAATATATCTCTGTACCAAATTTCATCCAAATCAATTCAGTAGGATTTGCGTGAAAGAGTAACAAACATCCAAATTATCCTCACAAACGACCACGTATAAAATAATATTAATAACACAGTAGGATGACATTTTTTGGACGGTTTTATACTAAGTATTAAAAAACAGTTCCTTGCTACCGTTGAATTTTGCGTACAGTACCCGGCGATAACTATTGCACCACGAATACCTCGATAAAATACGCAAATTTCGCGAATCAGGAAAAAATATCGTCTACATGGATGAGTCTTGCATACATACATCCCACACCACTAAAGGGTCAAATCTTCGAGTGATGATAAGAAAAAAAGAGATAACGCTCTACGAAGCCGAAATTTGCCGATTGTCTATTTCCAAAGGCGATGTGCAATATTTATCGCCGGGTACTGTAAGTTGTATAATATAAAGTATTTGTGCTCCTGACAGTACTCAATTAGTGTTGTACTCACCAACATTTTCATCAAAGATTAACTTGAGTTTCTTTGTCACGTCAGCTGGATCTGAAACCAAATTGTTTATAATAATAATAATAATATTTTAATTCAGATTTCTCCATATAAATTGTTGGTAACACGAAAATACTTAAGAGCTAATGTTAGTAAACAAAACAAACATAATAAAAAAAATAAAAAAATGATTTTAGCACAATCAGACACCAGAACGCATGTATGCTACTTCACTGCGTGTACCTACTTCAATGAGTTATTTTTAATTTCCCAACTTGAAAAAGAAAGGACCTGTAGTAAATGGTATTCTGTATAAATCTCTCCGTGATAACGTAGTTGAAGTGAGTTTAAACTCAGTTGCCAATCTCTAGCATTAGGTAGAACAAAAACTAAATTCACCTAAGTTTTCACGGATCAATAATCATGGTGTGGAAATTTTTACAGAATCGACCAACTGAGTTTTTACTGTTTGAAGGTTTATCAAACGCTCACCAAAAGGCCCATCTTCCTGCACGTGAATGGTCCTCTTCTTGGGTCCACCTGGACAGGCATTCTCATCATTTGTACCATCAGTTATATTCATTAACTGAACCTTTACGTTAATACCATTATCTGAAGCGCCAGCGATATCCTGCCGGGGCTGCTCAGCTCCGAATTTGGCGGTGTATGTCACATCCTAGAGAAAATAATGTCATGTTCACAAAGGAAGGATGGTTTAAAGTGTTCAGAGCTGATTCAATGGGGTTGCGGAACTGTTGCTTCTTGATTTACCACACCTCGTTACCTAGAACTTTGTTGGCAATAGGCTCATGGGTTCTATGGGTTTCATAATATTTCGGCTGTCCTTCGTGGATTACAGGCGTGTTGTTTTATGTCTGTTACATAGATGAGTAACTAACTAATGTCCAACCTTAGTGGCCTTCCTGGTAAAATTATACACGGCTAAATAAAAGATTGTGTTGTTTCAGGAGCCGTACAATATCTGTGTGGGTGATATCATATTTTAAACTGTTCTATACACTGTGACAATTATACCAGGTCCTACGGTAAGAAAAATGTGGTTTTGGTCTTGATATTATTTAAAAGGTAAACTTACGACAATGTCTTTGGCCTCTTCCTTCTTCATAAACTTGTAGAACCGCCTCTCCAAGCGAGTCAGTTCCTTAGCTTCTTTAAGAGTGATGGATTTTTTTCGCTTGTTAAATGCTAGGCGTTTTTTGGACATTACGTCCGCCCCTTTCTTTACATTTTCGGCCCAGTAACGCAACACCTGTAGCAGAAGATTTAAAATGCTAGCCTGATTGAAATTGATCCAGTATTTTCAATCTAGGAACTAGGATAAACAATGTCGATTTCACCATATTCCCCTATCGTATAGTCGAAGGTTGCGGAAGGATCGTCTGTTCCCACGATCCCGGACCGGGAAACCGGGGTTGTTTAGTCAGTAAGTCTGACGGACCCCTCCGACCCCCTAAGGCGGAAAAAAAACAATCTAGCGTTTGAACCCAACAGCACTGACACTGCTATCGGCTAGCTTAACCCAGCGCCAGATACTGTTGGACTGGATTGATGAGTGTCTGTACATTGGTTCAATATCGACCCAGCAAAGGTTTGAAATACTGGATCAATGTCAATCAGCCATTATGGAGGGGATCGTCAGATCAATAACGTGATAGGTAACAGGGACTAAAGGAACTTAGTGAAATAAAAAAGAATATCTAACATTTGTTGTATGTGAAGCTCATGTTTTATTACACTCGTCATTCCCCTGCCCTTATCCCAATTTATTTGGGGTCGGCGCAACATGTCTTTCTCTTCCATACTTCTCTATTAGTCGCCATCTCGGTAGTCACTCCCTTTCTAGCCATATCATCTTTCACACAATCCATCCATCGTTTCTTTGCTCCCTCTACTTCTATAGCCATCCACATTCATACTCACAACTTTCCTGACAACATTTTCCTCATTCCTCCGCATAACATGCCCATACCATGACAACCGATTTCCACACAACTTTTCAGTCACCGGTGTCACTTTCAGAGTTCCTCTTTTATACTCAATACGTATTTTATCCATTCGCGTAACGCCACACATCCCTCTTAGCATTTTCATCTCAGCTACATGCTCATGTTTTATTACACTACACTTACATATTTCCAGCTCTGAGTGTTAAGCAGAGCGCCGTCGAGACATTCGTTTAGTTTATCGGAGAGGTTCAACCATTTGTGGATGTTCAGGAATGAGATCATGTCGGACTTCGAGGCATTGTACAGCGACGGGTCGTGCTCGACTGCCGTTAGCAGTATGCGTAGCTGGGCTACCGTCACTTTCGGCTTGGCCCTGGCTCTGCGCTCCGCAGGCGAGGCCATCTGGGGGTAAAGAAAGAAAAAGGTTTATTTGTATTTCTTTGTTTTCCGCAATAACAAAAATAATATACAATAGATGGAAACGTCTCCGCTCTTTTTTACAGGTCGACTCCGCTCATCTTTGCTCTCCTCCGCCTCAGTGAAAACGCACCCTTAGACTGACATGTATCTGCTATACTATACCTTTATATTTAAATTAAAGTATTAAGTCGTCAAAGAAATATAGATTTTTCTATTATACGTGAACACCACAACATTTAAAAATTTTAAATGCACAATAATGTGGTTCAGTCAATCCCACTCAAATCTTGTAACATTAATTACGAAAACCTCGTACTGCTACGGAGTAAATATACTGTCAAAGTAGACCTTCTACCATGGACATGCAGTTGACTGTACCTGCATTAAAACAACACTATTTCTTGACTACAACTAGTGGAATCTAGAGTATAAAAAAACTCCATTTGGATTTGGTTTATATTTTGGGGATCACCCTACTTCCGTTGCTGACCGTACTTATGGATCTATATGGAAAGGTCAAGAACAAAGGATGTCTACAGCGCATTAAAAATATATAAACCACCTCAATGCCGCAAGTCGTGGGTATACTTACAGGTATGTATAAAAAATATTCACACACTACACACTAATAAAAATAAATAATAAGCAAAAGCCTTAACGCTATTTCCGAAAAAATATGAAAGGAATAGCTACCCTTGCAAATGGCCGCCCGCCCCACGAATATGACCGAGAGCGGGGGTGGGCGGCCATATAATTTATCCTATAATATCTAAATCTCACGTAATTCCAGTACCTATTTACTAGTTATAAACCGCAGGGCACACACATATTATTTTTAAATCATAAAACACTGGCACATCGAAAACAAGTAAATAAAAGGATATAGGTTTAGATAAAGAGGAAATTTAATGGAAGAGTAAACCCGAATTTATATTTGGAGAGAAAAAAAACAGTTCTTATTTTTATGAAATTAATTAAATTAGAGAAATATTGAAAGTAATTAACATTTATTACCTTTATGTTATGCGGTGCAACACGATGCAAAGGGCAGCAGCAGTGGAAAGAAATCGTAACTATCGGAGATTTATCGATCCAAAAGTGAAGGGACAATGCACAACATTTTTATTGCCTATGTTTGGCCATTGCCAAAATATTGACCCAACTTGTTTCTCTGATTACCCCACAGTGATAAAAACGGAGAAGATAATACCGAGCCATTGTCATTTGTGACATATAAGCATGAAAGTATTGTGGAAAAGTAGGAAAAGGTTGAAATCATGAAATGTTGACATGTAATTAAAATGTCAAGCTGTAAAAATACTTTTGTTCTGTAATTTTTGTAATCAATATTAGTTTTAAAATTACCCCATAATTTGAGATACAAAGTTACACTTAGGTTTTGGGTTATAAAATAATATTCTAATATTTTTTATAGTTATTACATTCAGCAAAAACCGAATTAGTCGATTAAACAAATTTATATTTTATTACTATTCGTTTATGGTACAGATAACATCACCAAGGGCCAGCCAGCTGGTGAGTTGTCATTGTCAAATTCATGTGTGGTAAATCTGTCAAAAAAAGGAAAAGCGAAACCGCAGTTTAGTTCCAATATTGCACAAAGTAACATGTTTTTTTAAATTAAAAATAGATTGAGGTAGACTTTATAGCATGAGGTGGTGTTTATTCGTTTTGTGTATGCTCATTTTGGGCGCAAAGGCGTGGGATGATGGTGACTTAGAAGTGTTCGACGTGGTCGAAGAAGTTAATCAGAACTTTTACGAATTAATAGGTGTTGCACAGGTAAGAGCTAAGTTTCGGTATTCTCACCAATTGCAGATCTTCATTGTATGTCGGTTATAATAATAGGTTAGTTCATCGCTTGAAGCTCTCAAGCGATGAACTAACTAACTAGAATAGTACTTCTTAAGTTTTGTTTTCCTTCGTCTGATTTTGTCGTTATCGTTAAATATAAATGCAGATAATATTCTTGTATAAGATAATTGAAATCTTAATCCAAGTATTAATTAAAATAGTAAAGTGATTTTTAATACCTAATAGTAATGGTTTTCACATGACTCATAACTAACATGGTTTATTAAGCTGCACACATAATATGCCATTGTTTCCCATTTAAACTCTCATGGTAATCAACATACAAGCCAAATAGACATAACTGAGTCCTTTTTTAAGCCTGAACTAGCTTTAGACTAATTGATCTGGTGCCAAGTATTATTGTAGAAAAAAAAAGTGACAATTCTACAATATTATTGTCTAATGTAACATTTGCAGGATGCTTCACCATCAGAAATCAAGTCTGCATTTAAGAAGCTCACATTGAAACTCCATCCGGATAAGAATGACTCCCCTGATGCAGATGTTCAGTTCAGGAACCTGGTATCTGTGCACAACATACTGAAGGATCCGGGGAAAAGAGAAAAGTATGTGGTTTCAAGTTGTTTCAGAATTTATATTAACACAAACACTGCCACAATCTTGATCTTGAAGTTATGTTTTCCGCACTCAGTCCTTAGGCGGACGATTGTGTGTGGGCCATGGCAGCCTTCGGTGGTTATTCCCTCACACTACACCACTGTCACTATTTTTTGTCAGGTGCTATTCTAAGCTCAGTGCCTTCAACACACATATGTGTTGCTAAAATCCCTACTGTATGCCTTCGACACGCATTGCAATGTATGGGCAATAATCACATATTTGTGCTGAAGGCACTGACATTAGAATGGATCAAAATTTATTGACCATGTTTGTGTGTGCGGGGCACTGTGAGATGCTGCACCAGTTCTGCCTAGCTAAAGCACTAGGAAGTGGTCAAGGGAGGACATTTTATGGGACTGTTTTATGCTATTTTGAAGTCCAAAAAGTTCTCATTTGCAACCTAGTTTGTATAAATGACTTTTGATTTGCATAACAAAACAATACAAGAGAAAAATCTGTTCTGCATGATTTAAAAAAATGGAACCTTTATAGGATCCATATGAAGGTTTTATAATTTTTTTGTTTCCAAAGGATGAACTCAGCCCTTTCGGCAGACAATGATGTGTTTTGCCATTGTTTTGTATCCATGACTTCATGTGTCATAATTATGTAAATGCCTATTTTCTATTGTGAATGTTAGTCATCATTCAACTTGTAAAATATTAAATAAAAAATATTAGACACATAAAAATTTAAAGATAGCAGGACAACCTGGATAGATTCCCTAAAGACTGGAAGACGGACGCGCGGGCTCGCGAATGATGGAAGAAGTGGTTGGAAGCCTTTGCCCAGGAGTGGGACAGTGTAGGCAAAATAAAAAATTAATCAACATGCCTGTTACTTATGTGGAATTGTGGAGATTTAATGAAATAACCTTTGGAACATTTATTAGGAAATTATATTAAAACATTAAGCTATAATCGCATATACGAAGCTTGTTTAATAGCTAATACTTAACACAAACACTACCACTATTTTTGTACTATTTTAAGCTCCTTGCCTTCAACACACATACGTTTTTGTGGCAGTGTATGGATTAAAGCAACCGTTTAGTAATGAACATGCTCCATACCATGGCAACTTTAAATTCATTAATCAATCTTAATATTTCAGGTATAATGAGGTGCTCAAGAACGGTCTTCCAAACTGGCGCTCCGCCATATACTACTATCGCCACGTGAGGAAGATGGGTCTGGCTGAAGGCTCCATCATCCTGTTCGTCATCATCACATTCAGCCAGTACGCTGTTGGCTGGGCTGCCTATGCTGAGAAGAGGTTTACTGCCGTAAGTACTGTTGCTCTACAGGGTTATTTGTAAAACACCAGAAACCTCTTAAGAGGTCATTGTACTCATCATTATGAACAACTTTTACTATGGGACCAAACCTGAAATCGCGAAAAAAAATTCAGCTGTTCCCTACATTTATGTTCGTATAACTAACTCGTCAAAATGTAAGGAACAGCTGATTTTTTTTTCGCGATTTTAGGTTTGGTCCCATAGTAAAAGTTGTTCACAATGATGAGTACAAAGACCTCTTAAGAGGTTTCTGGTGTTTTACAAATAACCCTGTATAGTTTATGTTGTTTGGAATCTGTTATATCTACGCATGACGAATATAGAATATGTTTACTGCTCACTAAACAAACGCTTCCACATAATAGGTATAGTGGACAGTTCTCTGTGCAGTACTTTCATGGAGGGTTAGGAAACTTTAGTGCATGTTCACACATTCTTGATAGACAATCCTAAGAGCAATTTGATCAGGGTGTTGATGAAGTTGTGTTTATTAATTTTCCAGGAACAAATACTGAACAGCAGAGGCAAAAAACACTCCAAAAAGTCGGGCTTCGACCAGGGCCTGTCAGAAATCTTGGACCAGCTCCCCAAACCCAGTGTTAAAGACACATTGCCCTTCCAAATACCGAGGTGTGCGTGGTGGCTGGTGACAGCCATACCTTATGGAATCATAGAGCTTAGGAGAAGATTGAAAGAGCAAGAGGAAGAAGCTAAAAGGCAGAAAAAGAGGTATGTTCTATTTTGAATAAGAAGTTTGTGTATGTTCGAAGTAAATATATTCCTTATTCAATTGACGACACGGCTGGCGCAGAAGTTTAGCGATTGACTGCTGCGCAGCATGTCGTGGGTTCGATTCCCGCACGGAACAAATATTTGTACGACCTGCAAGTATTTGTTCCGGGTCTGGGTGTTTTTCTATCTATAATATGTATGTATTTACAAAAAAAAATGTTGTATATAAGTAGTTTATCAGCCATCACATTACCTTAACACAAGCATTAGGTTGCTTAGCTTGGGACTATATGGCGTTGTGTGAAATGTCCAAGGATATTATATTATTATTATTATTAAATGCATGTTTCCAAAGTGATGTTTTTCCATTTGAACAAAATAACAACTTAATAAAAGTTTGTTAAGTTGAATTCAGAATGACTAGTAAGTAGGTACTATTGAAAATTTAAAACATTCAAGTCAGTTAGTGTTTATTGCAAACTGAACATTATTATGTGTCCATTAAAGTTGTTTTCCAAAAAAACACATTTTTGTTTACATCTTTGGAAACAAATTTTGAACTCGAATACTCATTATAGTACGAGTCATCATGTCCATCCCTATTAGCCAAACACTGAATCAAACCACTTAATTTTAAATGACCACTTTAAATTCGGTGCACGAAATAATTTAAATCGGGTCGCAGTTGTTCAATACTAGCGGCATTGCAATAGTTTCCATAGTAACGCTTGGATGACTTTCGTTAGAAAATTGCAGACAATTGAATCAATATTATTAACGAAAGCCACGCAATAATAGGTGCTATAGTTGTATTTCAATAATATACATGGCGGCTACGGATTGCCAACTGGATGATTAGTCAAGGGAATACGGTAATTGCTTTGATACTGTAATGTGTAACGAAGCGTATCGCGACTAATTTAGTTAAGTTTTGTCAGCACTAGTAGTACTAGGTATGAAAATTTTTATTTTTGTCGCTTATCACTGCCTATTCTTTTCCCAAAACGTGACAAGTCTTTGTTATACACTTTTGCCAAGGAACAAATATTTCGTAACCAACATCCGAGTTGTTGCTTTCTTTGATAATACCTTTAAGTCAATCGAATCTATCTGCCTAGCCTTTTCCCAACTATCTTGGGGTCGGCTTCCAGTCTAACCGGATGCAGCTATATACTAGTTTTTTAATGGAGCGACTGCCTATCTGACCTCCACAGCGCATAGAGTAACTGGGAAATACAATACCTCTTGGTAAGACTGGCTGTCAGACTTTCGGGCTTCTCACGACTCGTAACGACTGTCAAAGATCCACGAATGACAGCCGTGACCAACGGGTTAACGTGCTTATCACTAATTTGATAAAATTGTAGGTATGTTTGCTGTTTTCAAGCACGTAACGAGTTATTAATTTTATTTTAACTTTTTCAACATGTGGCGTAACGAAAACGGCATTATGCCGTGTTGACCCCAATGTTGTTTAATATTAAAACAAATAGTTTTGACACTTGAAACTTGAGACCGTACTCTTACAAATTGAACATACGCAAGGACCTTCTTTCCAACAGGCTGCTCCACGAAACCTCCCGACTTTATTTGTATTGTGTCCCGCTTTTGGGCATAAGCTACATTTTGTGCGGTCTCTCGCCACGTTGCCCCCGCAAACTTGATCAGATTTGTCATAAAATTTGAAGGTAAAATCGCAAGTTTTTTTTTTCGATACATATTAGAGATGGGCTATGAATTTAAACTAATCGCGTCGTCACTAGTTATTCAAACACTACATCCCAATTAAAGCTCTAGGCAAACTAAAGTGGAACTTGACAGGCCGATTATATCAACCAAATAGTCGGCTTTCTAATCATTGCCAGAGCTTTGAGCTTTACTTTAGCCAGTTTCATTGATTAAAGTAAGTTCCTATCATGATCAGGGAAGAAGAAGAAAGAGCCCGAGCTGACCGGGAGGCGGCCGCAGCGGCTGAAGCCAAAGCAGCCGGCGGCGGCGTGCGCAAGCGCCGCGGGTTCGTGCCGCCCGTCCGGGACCACGACTGTGTGCTGGACCCGGCCGACGAGCCGGAGGGGGGACCTGTCGTTGTTGCTGTTAAACAGGTAACATATATAATTTATAAAAAAAACCGAGGTACGAAGGAGTCTCGATATGTTAAGATGGTTACCCATCCAACCACCAACCTCGGCTAGCGTAGATTAACCTGATGGATCGATTCGAGCGGCTGTTATTACTTAGCGACGAGCTGTTATTACTTAACTAGCTGCAAATATCACACTGATATTACGAAATTCTGTTCTGGTTTGGTGTAATGGGTAAAATAATTTCTCCAGTATTAAACTAGTTGTTTTTTTTTGTTTGTGAACAGAAGTCCGCAAACACAAGTCCCATGTTTATTTCCCATGAAAATTGAATCGACGTCAGCCGGCCACTTGCACTGTATCACACATAAAGCCTGTCATTTATCATCTCTGGCATTCAATGTGGTCAGTCCTAGGGTCTACTACCACCACCTCAAAAAGCAATAATATTTTACTATTACTTCGGTGTGAAAACAAGATGAAGCTACACAGGAGGTATAGCTCCACCTCTTTCCCAATGTGAAGCAATATTGGTTGGCTGCAGTTCTGCATTGACTATTTGACACGGTCAAAAATAAAATACGAAATCACATAGAAAAAAGAACCGCTCGTCTTAAAAAATCCATCACCGTACAGAAATTAAATATTATGGGAAGATATAATTGTAAAATTGCATTTAATGCTAATAAGTATTCCATTTGATTCTAAAAATCTGTGGCGTCAAATATTTCATACAAATCACATACAACTACCGCTTTTTGACAATTCATAAAAAGTAACGTTATTGACTAGGCCTGCCCTGTCAAATACCCAATTGCACGTTGAGTTAAAGATCGATTGAAATGTATCGTTTTTTTTCTATCTCATGTTCCAGGCCACCGCCCCTGTGGTGACCGGAGGCCTGTGGACGGACGACGACCTGGCGGAGCTGGTGCGGCTGGTGAAGAAGTACCCGGGGGGGGCCGCCGAGCGCTGGGAGCGGATCGCGGAGGCCATGTGCCGGAGTGTGCCGGAAGTGACGCATATGGCCGCCAAAATGAAGGTACCTACTACCTATTCAAATTAATTTTTTAACCTTTTGAACGCCAGAGCATAACGCGCGTCCCCTCAACGCCAAGCAACAAATTTATTTCTTTTTGTTATCGTGAATTTCCCAATATCCATGGTGTCTTTTCATTTGTTTTATGTCATTAAATACGTACGAGAGCTTCAATTTTTAAGATATTTATATAAACACTCACAAAAGTAATGATTTAATTGTTTATTTCGTGTTATCGTGTCCCCGCATTGTCATATATTTGTGACGTTGTCGTGCAGGGCATGCGCTTGCTTGTCACGTATATGTTGCAATGCCGTTTAAAAGGTTAAATACACATAATAACGTTAAATCTCACCTGTTTTCCCGAGAGGGTTGGACAGAGTTGTATTTATAGTACTTACATCCACATTTCGCCAGTTAAGATTAAGTCTCATGTAATAGAGTGCGAGCCTATTGCCATCAATCCAGCACGAATTTAGACTCTGAGTTGAATATGTAATTTATGTAAAAACTTTTTGCATCTTATTTATGCAGATAAATGATTTCGATTTCTGATTTTTTCAGGAGAACTGCTATAAGATACCAGGACAGGAGCCTGAGGTGCCGGTAGTCGTGGAGCCGCCTAAGAAGGTTAGTTTAATTATAGTGTGTAACTTCTTTAATTAAATAGTAACTTCTGAATGATGGTAATCAGATCCTGGCTTTTTATTTTTGTTATTATGTCAAATATTTCTGTGTTCCCATCGTATTCGTAAACATAGCTCATTATCCGCCTAGCCTTTTCCCAACTATGTTGGGGTCGGCTTCCAGTCTAATCGGAAGCAGCTGATTTACATGGAGCGACTGCCTATCTACCTCCACAACCCAGTAACTGGGCAATACGATACCCTTTGATAAGACTATCTGGCAGAATTTCGGGCTTCTGACGACCCGACTGTCAAAGAAGCACAAATGACAGCCGGGACCAACGGCTTAAAGTGCTTTCCGAGGCACGGAGGAGTCTCGGTATGTAAAGATGGTCACCCATCCACGGCCAACCCCGGCAAGCGTGGCTTAACCTGATGGATCGACTTGTGCGGCTGTTAGTACTTAGCCACGAGCTCCTCTCGTTTTGTTTTGTAACTTATTTAAATAAATAAACTTACGGTATTTGCCACGTTCTCTGCAAGTGCAGTGCACTTCTGTAAGAGACATACAATACCAAAAACTTTTATCTGATTTTTGTGTGTATGTTCTAGTGAGTAAGTTGTTGTAGTGTCATAAAAATAAATAAATAATGGCATTCTGGCAATCAGCCTTTACATTATACATATTTAAGTTTACATTTTATTTTTTATCACAAGCTAATGAATGAAGGTTTTTTAATCAATCTATACTCTACTAAAACGGCGAAAGAAAACATCGTGAGGAAACTGGCATGTCCTAGAACCAGAAAGTTCTAAGACATGACTGTGGCATCCGCCAACCCGCACTGGGCCCGCATGGCGGATCTCGGTCCACTCCTCTTAGAGATGAGCCCTGTGTCCCAGCAGTGAGAACATTATTATTAGGCTTAGTTTTAGATATTAAGGTACCATTAAGCTTTTTCTCCTAGTTCTTATAATATTCTTTATTTAAATACAGCTTAACTTTAAATTGTACTAGACCAAAGTAGTTGGATTGTAAAGTGATGGCCTGAAACACAGGTTTAAATTAACCTAGATCGGGCTGGTCGCTACATAAAATTGCAATTCCGAACAACCAGTACTTGCACCTATAATAAAATCTTAGTTTTAGTTTTAGGCACTTTAATTGTATGGAAAACTTATTACTGTTGGCTACATGTACACTTTTTGTAAACGTTTTATTTGAAATAAATTATTATTATTATTATAGGCTGATTATGTTATACTAGCTACCCGGCGAACTTCGTTTCGTCAACAGTTATTTTTCTCAGATAAAAGTTTTTTTCTAAAATAAACGTAGCCTAAGTTAGTCCTTATTACATCAGCTACCTGCCAATAAAAGTCCCGTCAAAATCGGTCCAGCCATTTCATTTCAACAAACAGATAGACAGACAAAAATAGTAAAAAATGTTATTTTGGTGTATGTACCGTATTATATTCATATACAAGTAGTAAAAAACGGTTATTTCAATATTACAAACAGACACTCCAATTTTATTTATATGTATAGATTCGTACTCTACTCGTTCATGATATTTGCAGGTGAAAACGCGCAAACCAGAGGAGACGAGTAGCGGCAACTGGTCGCAGACGCAGCAGAAGGCGCTGGAGGCCGCGCTGGCCAAGTTCCCCAAGGGCGGCGCCGGCGAGCGCTGGCAGAAGATAGCCAGCAACGTGCCCGGGAAGACCAAGGTACACAGCGATGTATACAAACAGACCTACCTACATACCATTAAATTAACGTTTTGAACGCCATTGTCACATATATGTACGTGTATTCATACTTTCATATAATACCCCGACCCCAACAAATTTGGGAAAAGGTTAGGCAGATGATGATGATGTCACATATAAGTGACAAGCAAGCGCATGAACTATACGCCGACGACACAAATATGGGACTATGCGGGGGCACTATAACACGAAATAAACAATTAAATCATTACTTTTGTGTGTGTTTATATAGATATCTTAAAAATTGAAGCTCTTGTACGTATTTAATGACACGAAATAAATTAAACGAGACCATGGATATTGGGAAATTCATGATAACAAGAAGAAATAAATTTGTAGCTTGGCGTGGAGGGCACGCGCGTGCGTTGTGCTCTGGCGTTTAAAAGATTAATAAAACGGATAAAGGCTGAATACTGCGGAACTAAAACCCATCAATACAATTACTAAGTACATATTACTTTATTGAATAGCTATTTCATGCAATCGTGACATTTTATGTAAATTCTCACTTAGAAAGGTGCATCAATAAGTTCAACGATTTTAATCTTCTTTCTTCGTGTGGTTAGTGACTAACCTGGAGTCAGAGTGTTTATGCTGCCCGTGGGTTTCTGACTTAGCATCACATGCTGTTGAGAAATATCTCTCAGACATGCTGGGTTAGTCTGACACTCCCTTCCGCTCCACCCAGAGCGGGAGCAGTCATTGGATGATTTCCCAGCCTTAAAAAAAAAAAAAAGACATGCTGGTTTCCTCACTATGTTTTCCTTCACCGATTTTTAAGCAAGTTAATGTACTGAACAGCAGATTTTTTTTCATATTCCAGAGTTGGTTCGGTAGTCAAAGTTGTTCATTTTCATGAGTTCTATACCCCCTGAAAGTATGTCCCTCGTTAAACCCCACACACTGTATAAAAATAAGATAAATATAAACCTTCTGTAAGTTTTAAACAAGATTATTCTAATTACAGGAGGAATGCATGCAAAGGTGTAAATATCTATCAGACATGGTCAGAAAACAGAAGCAGAAGGAAGAAGAAGTAGCTCAGCAGAACGCAGAAGGTGACGTCATCACAGAGAATCAACAAGACGAAGAGTGATATAGGAAAAAATTTAAACTCGACACGCGATTTACAACTTTATGATGTGAGGTATAATAAGGTTCAGTATACATTAAGTATATGAAATTGAATCAGTTATGTCATGGTATCCGGTTTTTGTTTTGATACCGTTGAATAAAGGATTGAAATTGAAATGTTTTTTTTTTAAATCATATACCGTATAACGGGGTGAATAGGGATGCTGAGTTAAATCGGGACGAAGGTTTAAAAGGGATTTTAACATTTAAATAATATAGTTTGTTGCCAACAAAGACACTTAATCGTTAACCTTTTGACCGCCACGTCAAAAATGAAAAAGCGTGCCCTCAGCGCCAAGCTCCGAATTGATCCTTTAATACCTACAAAATAGTAGTGAGGTCGAAATTATTATTATTATTTATTTACGTTTAAAATTCTGTCACCCAGTCGCGACCGTGGCGTGCTGGGCACATTTTGGTTTGTCGTCTATACACGACTGTGGCGGTCAAAAGGTTAATTATAATATAGCAGTGTCCTGTTTGACCCCAAACTATATTATTTCAATGTTGAAATCCCTTTTAAAGCTCCGTCCCAATGTACCGCCATTACATGGTAATCTTTTCATCACCCAAGACTGAAAGAAATTACCTATAAAATTATCGTTCATAGTCTAAAGGTTCGCGATAAAATATCATGGATGCTGAAGCATACACAGCACAAAGTAATGTTCGTGCAAAAAATATCAAGTGTTCAGCTATGTGCGTCCCCCTATTCGTATTCTTATAAATTTTTTTTGTAACATGTTGACCACCGCTAAATAGTAGTAGCAAAAATTTACGTCACACACATACATTTTTAATTTTTAGGGTGGAAAATCATCAAATGACTCCTCCCGCTCTGGGTTGAGCGGCAGGGAGTGTCATACTCTTACTGACTAAAACCCATCCATGTTCCTTCCTTAGCCCTTTGTGTTACGGCGGAGTGGTCTCTTCTTAGCGTGTCGATGGCAATCTATATCTCCTCGGCCCAGAATTCAGCTACGTGTTTAGCGCCATCACTAGCGTCCATCAGTTCCTGTAACGTGCATACGGCAGGACACACAGGACACGAAATTAAGTTTCCCATCGTTTGTGGAACGGCACCACATTTACACTCCAAAGCGGAGCGGTCTATGAATCCCCATCTGAGCAGGTTTTCCTTGCTCCGGCCAACCTGGGTCCGGAGTCTGTTTAAAGCCTTCCAAGTTGACCAAGGCAAGTCGCTCCCAGGAGGGAGACGTTCAGCAAGTGGAACGAATGGAGTGGGTAAGGAAGCACTGTCTCGCCACAGCTTCAGTCTTTCTTTATTTGGTTCGACAGTGAGTGGAACGACACACTTTAAAAAGCTGTTTCGGCTTTTCAGCCTTTGTGGCACAAGGATGTGGTCGTGCATGGGGTGTCGTCTGTCAGAGGCCAGTTTAGCTCTTTCACTGGAGCTTGCTACCATTCTACGGACTTTTGGTGGCGCTATGCCTGCTAGAGGATACAGCATTTGTACGGGGGTCGGTTTAAGACAGCCAGTGATGATCCGGCACGTTTCGGCGGAGTGGTAACCCTTTCGGACAATCCCGCTGACCACACATACCTTGAGGTTATTTTTATCGAATTTTAGATAAAAAATTATAAGTGTTTGCCTATGACCATACGTCTAGGTGGATCCAGTGTAGAAGTCAAAACTTATGACGAGCAGAGTATACATGGTGAATTTCTTTGAAGTGCGCGTAGAATCGTAGATGGCCAAATCCGAAACTATGTCATTACTTCCCAGAATTCGATCCTTATTAGCGCCAGTATCGAATGATGTAATAATAGTGTTTTTTTTCTCAAAATTAAGTGGATCGATTCCTCGCAGGAAATATTGCCTTTTCAAAAATCCACCGATGCAGTTTTAGTTTTCATCAAAATCGAGCTAGCAACTCCTTGTGAGTACTTTTCACTATTCGTCATAGTTTCGAATTGGGCCATCCACGCCCACTTGAAAAATTCACTCTGTATACCCGATTCAGCGTCTCCGATCGGAGCGTGATGCTTGTTTCGTTCACTGTTCAGGAAGAGGCAAAACCGCCTAAAAAATATTTATCTTAAAAAATGAAGGATTCGTACTTCAAATTGCAATGCTCACACCTTTCTAACATGCTGTATAATAATCAAAAATTCAATAAATTAAACAATAATTATTTTTCAAACATTGCTGTATTTCTTATTTACAAAAATATATTACTGTTTCGGATACACACATCACTGAGCAGTATAATAAACTATTTGAACAAAGTACCTTTTTGCGATTGCATATTTCATTTGTACTTTATTACGTCGTGTTAAGGAGTATTATCGTTTATCGTATCGGGCGAGGGGACGATCCAAATCGTTGGTATATCTCGGGTATTATGTCCTCTTCGTAATTGTGTGGTCTTGGAGGAGATTTCACTCCAGAATAACCTGCAATTAAAATTATAATATTTTTTTAAAAGAAACGATAAAGTTTAATTTTTGTAGTCTGTAATTGTAATATAAGTGTTGCAAGGGCAAAAAAAAAGTTGCAGAAACCTTGCTTGGCTTAACTTTCGTTTCACCAAACACCCTTATGGAGACTCACTTGCACAACACTAGCTCAAATGTTTCTTTTAATCATCACTCGCAAGCGAGTCATAGAATTTATAGTCAAATACTAATATCCTTCGACATTTCTCACTACGCGATATAGTCCCAAGCTAAGCAACCTAATGCTTGTGTTATGGTAACGAGATGGCTGATAAACTACTTATATACATTTCTTATTTTTTGTAAATACCTTCATATTATAGTTAGAAAAACACCCAGACAATCCTCCCAGACCCAGTTAATCATCACTCCATGCCAGCATAATTTTAATATGACTTATGGAAGCAAGTCATAGAATTTATAGTCAATGTTTAACAGATATAAGTATTAGTACAGTGAACTAGGTACCTATATCCCTTAAACTGTCCACATGACACAATAGTGAATGTTTTGAAGTTATTATTGTTTAAAATTTGAAGATAAATAATTTTATAGTAGTTATTGGCTGGTATTATAAAATGAGGGTAATATTGTCATGG
The DNA here is from genome assembly GCA_951799385.1 of Hyppa rectilinea. Lineage (NCBI taxonomy): Eukaryota > Metazoa > Arthropoda > Insecta > Lepidoptera > Noctuidae > Hyppa > Hyppa rectilinea. Next base: position 2,856,801 of record OX637308.1, on the reverse strand, counting down.
TGTAGCAGTTAGCACGTTACCTGGCTTAGTCTTACTGGGCCACAGCGCGGCGCCGGCCGGGCCGCAGGCGGCGCAGGCGCAGCTGAGCGGCGAGGCCACGCGGTGCGGCTGCGACGTGCCGTCCTGGCAGTTCAGCGTCACGTCTAGTGGACCGTACTTAGTCGCCTGGCAACACTCGCATTTAGAGTCGTGGACACCGGTTTCTGGAAGAAAATAAATACCTTTTTTAACTGACTCATGGAAAATTAGAAATACGATGAACTATTTCAGCATCTCGTTCAAAGAGTTAACCAATTTTTTTTCTCATTCCTGAATGAGTCCTGTAAAGTCATTGGCACACTAGTGGCTAGAGGATTACATCGATGAAAAGCTCACTCCATATAAATCTCCATAATAGTTTTCCGTGATATCATACAGCGATAATTAAACGGAGGGCCCGTAAAACTAACTAAGTGGGGTCCCGAGAGCAGCGAAAGTTTCTAGATTAGAATCCTGAGCAGAGTGAGGGATACAAGGACCAAGATGACTTTTTTTTCACGAGTTGTGTACTCTTTTTTTATATAATATCCTTATAACATTTCACACAACGCCATATAGTCCTAAGCTAAGCAACCTAATGCTTGTATTATGGTAACGAGATGACTGATAAACTACTTATAAGGTATATATTTTGTTTGTAAATACATACATATTATAGATAGACTAACACTCCAGACCCAGATCAAATAGTAGTAGGTCTTACAAATATTTGTTCCGTGCAGAAATCGAACCCGCGACATGCTACGCAGTAGTCAATCGCTCAACCACTGCACCAACCATGTCGTTAATCAGTCACTCTATCTCCATTGAGGGGCTGGTTGCTATTAATTAATACTTACGGTTATTATAAAGAGTGCCTGAGTCGCAAGTACCGCGACATTCCTTGAACCCTTTCAGGGGCTGCTTGTTGACGCACAGGCCGTGCGGGCCCATGTGGATGCGGACCAGACCCACCGAGTCCGTGGAGGCTATGCTTGTGGGCACGCATTTACCTAGAAAGAAGTATTTCGTTAGAGTTTACTATTTAATTATTTGGTAGACCAACAACAGTACACACAAATAATTAAAACAGAAATAATTAAAATAAAATTTTAATATGTGGGGAGTTGAAACTATTTCAGTTTTCGGGCAAGTTTGATTTATACGAAGATAAAACTGTAATATTAAACAAAAAATACTGTTTTTTGTTTAATATTAGAAAGTACGTTTATTTGCGGTCAACATGACGCATCCAAAAAAAGAACAATAAAAAGTGAAAAAGTAGAAAAGGTTGTGGGAAACATGCGTCTCGTCCACGCAAAATTGCTACCACTCAGCATTATGCTGAGACCCTATACTAGACCTCTTGGTAGTATAGGGTCTCGAAAACGGTTTAAATGTGGTTGAAAACCACATTTAAACTAAGTAAACATTGAATACTAAGTATTCAATTGGGGAGAGCAGATGTGACAAAATGACACATCGCTGTCAACAGTAAAAGTTCCCAATAAAATTATAAAATGGAATACTTATCAGCATGAAATGCTATTTTACAATTACATCATCAATTATTATTATTCTGTAAGTTCGTAGTTGCTACGGCCGCGAATTACTATACTTACGTACTTTTTGATCAACATGCAACCCGACACTGACCGGCAAATGCCAAAAATAACTTTCAATATGTGAGATGACGACGCGACGCTTGCAGCCAGGGCAACGGTTGCGAAGGCTGCGCCCAGCTTGCGCAGCGCACCAGACCTCGAGCGCGGCTGCGCCGCAGTCGTCAAAGTGACAATTTTTTTTAGTGACATATTTTGAAACATTTCTTCTAATCGTGTATTTTTGTGTGTTTGTGTATAGTTTATTTAGTTTTTAATAGGTAAGTGTAGCTGTAAGCTTTTATATATTTACATGTCAAATGCCGGCAGTAGCGACGCCGGAAACTGTGCTAGTCAACCTTCTACATCGCTTGATGTCCAGCTGGTGAGATGTCCACATTGCTCCCAGGCACGCTTTTTTAAAGGAGAACGGGGGCTTAGGATACACTATGGCAAGATCCATAAATCACATAGTGTACCATTGTGCCCCACAGCCACATCCCAAACATCAACACCTTTAGATCAACCCTTGTGGTTAAAGCTTACAAAATTGAAAAATTCTACCCCAGTTGTAAAGAGAGTTCCCCGGGGCGCGAGACGGTCTGTTGCGCTGAGTTTGGCGCAATCTCTCCGTCTTGTGACCCAGGAGAACTCACAGAGTGCCTGGGAACAATTACTTACCTTCCCTTATAGGATTCTGCATGTGAAAAAAAATTTGGCAATTAAAAAAACTTTAACGAACCAAATTAAAGAAAATTGTAACATTTCGACCCAAATTTTCGATCCTAAATTACCTCCATTCAATAACATTTCACAAAAGGGCTTATGTTCACATGTGGAATCCAAATTAAGTGAAGGTGACATCAGAGGAGCAGCCAGAATGCTGTTCAGTAGCGATGTGGTGGCGCCTTACTCTCCAGAAACGCTAACAGCTCTAGAGAGTAAACATCCAGCGCCTGCGGATGGTCTCACCTTTCCCGACCCCCCCGATTCTCCCGACCTAAATTCAACTTTCCTAAACGTTTCGGCTCCCCAATTGATTGCAGCCGTAAGCTCTTTCCGAAGTGGTTCCGCTGGCGGCCTCGACGGCCTGACTCCACAACATCTCAAGGATCTTTTGAGCTCAGGCGCCGGGGAAGCTGGTGAGTCGCTTTTGAAGGAGCTTGCGGCCCTAATTAACCTCATGCTCACCGGCGGTGTGAACGAAGCCGTCGTCGATGTCTTATACGGGGCCAACATGTGTGCCTTACGTAAGAAGGACGGCGGCATTCGTCCCATTGCCGTTGGCTGCACCTACAGGCGCACGGCAGCCAAAATATGCTGTAAGCTATACAGTGAATCGCTTTCAGCTAAGTTTCAGCCCCTGCAGCTAGGTTTTGGCTCTAAAGGGGGCTGTGAGGCTGCCGTACATGCCTTTTCCACCTTTTTAACCTCCAACAAAGGTGGGATAATCCTCAAGGTTGACGTAAAGAATGCCTTTAACTCTGTCAACAGGGACACTTTGTTGGCTGAAGTCAAAAAGGAATTACCCGAAATTTATGGTTTTATGTGGCAATGTTACAGGCACCCGTCTAAATTACTATACAAGGACAATGTTTTGGAATCTTCAGTAGGTTGCCAACAAGGTGACCCTCTCGGGCCAGTCATTTTCAGTTTAGCTATTCACCCAGTTATCCAGAAACTAAATTCAAAATTTAACGTGTGGTATTTGGATGATGGGACTCTAGGAGGTGATGTAGACACCGTTTTGAAAGATTTACAACTTTTGAAAAAGGAATTTAAATCTATAGGCCTGGATCTCAACCCTTCAAAATGTGAAATTTACCTTTCTGACATTACCGACAGACAATTGACCCTAGATAAATTTAATGCAATAGCCCCACAAATAAAAATTGTAGAAAAAAGTTCACTACACCTCCTAGGTTCCCCTATTTTGGAAGACAGCTTTTCTCCTTTTATCGACGAAAAAATCAAAAACTTTAACGAGATTTCGGACCGACTTTCTAAAATCAATTTACATTCGGCATTCACCTTAATTAGATACTGTTGTTTTGGCCCAAATTTCATGTATTTTCTACGTTCTTCCCCTTTATGGAAGCAACCACATCTCTTGGACAAAATTGACCAAATTATTCGCAGCACGTTATCATCTATTTTAAATGTGGCCTTGGACGACCGAGCGTGGCTGCAAGCCACACTGCCCATTCGTTTTGGCGGCCTCGGCGTCCGCAAAATTACTAGTGTAAGCTTACCGGCGTTCCTGTCCTCTGTCCACAGCACTGAAAAGTTGACCTGGAAAATTTTAGCCCCCTCCCTGGTTGATTCTGCAGTGCCGTGCTTGATCGACGCAGAGAACGCCTGGAAAGTGGCATGCCCAGATATTGATCGGCCCGTGAACCCATCTTCCCAGAGACAGTGGGATGAGCCGCTCTGCAGGTTGGTACGGTATAATCTTATTAATACGTCCACCAACACTGCTGAGCGTGCCCGCCTACTGGCTGTGGGTGAGTGGGAGTCGGGCCTCTGGCTTCAGGCACTTCCGTCACCCAACATAGGCACTCTGCTGGGTGACACCACTTTCCGGCTCGCTACATGTTTGCGTCTGGGCGCTCCTTGCGTGGCTCCGCATCGCTGCCAATGCGGTGAAGTTGTCGACTGCCTCGGACACCATGGTCTATCCTGCAGTAAAAGCGCAGGCCGGTTAGCACGGCACGCCAGCATTAATGACATAATCCGTCGTGCTCTTGTCACCGCCGGGGTGCCAGCTGTTTTAGAACCCAAAGGCTTGGCACGCGACGATGGGAAGAGACCAGATGGAATGACACTAATGCCTTGGAAGGTAGGTAGGCCTTTGGTGTGGGATGCAACGTGTGTCGACACCCTTGCGCCATCCCATCTTCCTTGCACGGCGGGTTGTGCTGGGGCAGCCGCTGCAGGTGCAGAAAACCTCAAACGGCGCAAGTATAACAACCTTATTGGAAGTTATATATTCGAGCCGTTTGGGGTTGAAACACTAGGGCCATGGGGTCCGAGTACCCACTATGTTTATCGAGACATCGCCAAGCGATTGGTCGACTCTTCACGTGACCAGAGGGCTGGCCTATTTTTCGGTCAAAGAATCAGCATTGCCATACAACGTGGCAATGCTGCCAGCCTTTTGGGAACTTTTCCTGTTGACAGCGATGTGGACGAATTTTTTGATGCCCTTTGATTTATTTTATTTTGTTTCCCTCATGTTATATACTTGTAAATAGTTATTAGTAATGTTTTAGGTTTATAGTATTGGTTAAAAATGTAAGAGAATTTCATATTACAAATAAATTTTTGGTTGAAAACCAGGGCTGAGGAGAGCACTGGTTTTCAACCACATTTAAACCGTTTTCATTACACTGTCATTGGTTGTAAAATAACGCTACATTATTTCCGAATTTTATGACAATCACTATACTCCAATTTCCACATCCAATATCAAATAATCCAGAAGTAAAACATTGCTCCAGGCGAGGCTCGAACTCGCAACCCCGGCATTGCTCACGAACACTGTCTTATAAGTACCGTGCGCTAACCAATTGCGCCACTGGAGCTATGAGCATACTTCTCTATTATAGGTAGGGCTTCGAAACTATTGTAGGACTTCCAACTATTTCTTTGTTCGGTAGTGTATTGTTGAAATGTGGGGTTGAATGCATGCAACAGTAACATGAATATTTGCCAATGATACTACGAATGATGAATGCTAAGAGGGATGTGTGGTGTTACCCGAATGAATAGAATACGGAATGAGTATATAAGAGGAAGTCTGAAAGTGACACCGGTGACTGAAAAGTTGTGTGGAAATCGGCTGTCATGGTATGGGCATGTTATGCGGAGGAATGAGAAAAATGTTGTCAGGAAAGTTGTGAGCATGAATGTGGATGGCTATACAAGTAGAGGGAGACCAAAGAAACGATGGATGGATTGTGTGAAAGATGATATGGCTAGGAAGGGAGTAACTACCGAGATGACGACTAATAGACAAGTATGGAAGAAAGAGACATGTTGCGCCGACCCCAAATAAATTGGGATAAGGGCAGGAGAATGATGATGATGATACTATATTCTATAATACTTAGAAACGCATACACTGCCACTATTTTTTGTCAGGTGCTATTCTAAGCTCAGTGCCTCCAACACGCATACATGTCGCCAAAATCCCTACTGAGTGCTTTCAACATGCATTAAAATGTATGGTCATTAAACACATATTTCTGCTAAGTCTTAGGTCTCGAGTTCGAACCCAAGACACGCACCTCTGAGTTTTCAGATTCATGTGCGTATTGCTTAAAAATCGGTGAAGGAAAACATCGTGAGGAAACCGGCATGCCTGAGAGATATTTCTCAACAGTATGTGATGCTAAGTCAGAGGCCCATGGGCAGCATTAAAACTCTGACACCAGGTTAGTCACTCTAACCATACGAAAAGAAGAAGAACACATATTTGTGTTGAAGGCACTGGCTTAGAATGGATCAAAATGTATTGAGCACGTATGTGTGTGCGGGGCACTGTGAGATAGAACAGAAAACACACAGCTGTGTTCATAGCAGTGTATGGGTTAAAGGATTATCTTATATTTTCTGAAAACTGGGCCTTCTAGGGTTTTATTACTAGAGTTATGCAGTGATCGGATAATAGGATGCATATTTACCTAAAGTGTAGGTGTTGGTTATTATGGAATGCACTTTTATATCGAAAAAATCCCGCGAATTCGGAATCGACAAATTTAGTTTTTTTACGATAGAATCAAATCGGGTGTAGGAATATTTACTTAGTTTAAGGTGTTGGATAATATTATGGAATGCACTTTTGTATCGAAAAAATCCCGGGATTTCGGATTCAACAGTGCAATAAAGTATTCATTTTTATTAATTAACACATACGTACAGTACTCCCAAATTAATAATGCACATGCAAATCTTCGCTAATAGTCGTATTTCCGGAAGCACCCGAATCATTGAATCGTTCGAGTCCTAAACAATGCACTTGCATTTTGCACTTTGTTCGAAAGAAATAGGAGTCAATATCATGTGTACACAATCGAAAAACAATCGAGCGGTCGGCGGCGGTCGGCGGTCAGTCAAAGATCCGTCAGTCGTCTTTATATATTGGTGGTGACTGCACGTGTTCTCTCTGTGTGGAATTATATAGAGCTGCTATTACACACCTTTTCTTGGTTTTGTTTTCAAATGTGAATTTAATTTCAACTTTAATTATTTTAGTCGAATTTAAATAGTTTATTTTGTAAAATAGGTAAATATAATAACATTTTTCACGTTTTTTTTAATATTAAAAAAACATACCTACGTTAAATACATATAATGAACTGAACAAGAGCATAATGAAAGTTCTGATGAATCTACGATGTCAGGAATAGAGATACTCACTGATTCTGATTATTTTTTTGGAAATTGTAATATTATTCTTCTTCTAATGATGAAAAGTACGATAAAATTTTTGAAGTAATACAACAAAGATTGTAGCGTATTCGCAATCGTGTGGTTATCCTCGCTATTTACTTACATGGAATTATTTAATAAAATTTCGTTACTTTATCTCTTTTAGCACAAAACACACCATTCTGCATGAAGAAAATGCACTTAACTACTCTATATACATATCGTCTTCCGACGCTCGGGTAATACGACTGTTGCCGAACAGTGGCGAAGATTTCTATGCGCATTATCACTTTTGGAGACCTGTACGACCTACTATTCCTCTTACACTCAACATAGTCATAAAATGATGGGGAGCTTAAAATTAACTATAAGTAAATACGCATTAATAATTATGTAAGCCCCTGTTTTTTTTTTAATAAATATCACATGCTAAAGACGATGTTTCTTCACCATGTTACAGACTAGTATCGCATTCCCGAATTTTCTGGAATGCTGGGATTTATATTTCAAAAAATATGTTTTATGAAGCCGCTTCCATAATTTCGTAACCGAAAATGAACTTTAGGTAAATATGCATCCGATTATCCGATCTATAGTTATGAGGATACCAAGGCTATTTATTTATTTCCTGACGAATGAAGGATGTACAACTTCTGACTAGTTCTGTTTGCTAGGCGACGATGTTTAAAACTTTATCGAGGCAAAAGAAGCTGTCTTTAAACAAAAATTCTGTAAAAAAAAGTTCCGCCTTGGGGTTTGCCAAATAGCTATAGAGTGTAGCGTTTGGGGCGTTTCACGAACTGACCGAATACGAAACGCCACGCGACGCTCCAATAAGGTCTAGATTTTTTTTGATACTGTCTACTTATTATATCGCCTTGGATGAGTCTGTAAAGGTGTTATAATGGGGATGATGACTATTTTTTTTTATTTAGTCCGCAAGGAAGATTGTTATAAAATATTGGATAAGTACATATTTTTTCTTTTTTTACGTAATCCAAAAATTACGTCTATACATTGAGTTTTAATGAGGGCATGACGTCACAAGTATGAAGTTTTTATTCTACTTGTGACGTAGCGAGCCCCCCCAACTTTAATGCTTTTTATCTACGTATTTTTCTATTATTATGATAAAACAAAAAATACGTGTCAAATATATTTTTATTATCTGTTTGACGGACTAAATATATATTTTTTTACATAAGTATCTATCATCCCTAAATACATAAACTTACTCAAAGCCTCAGGATGCTCCTCGCACACTTGGCAGCAGGTGTCGTTGACGATGTTCTCGGGCGGGCACGACGACACGTCAGGACAGAACTGGCGCGATGACGTCACGAACACTTCGTCGCCGGTCTTGTCGCAGGAGTAGGTGGTGCAGTTGTCTTCGGAATGCCATGTCGTGCCTGGAGATGGTGGAGGGATCAGTGAATGATGGTGATATTGGTGTTCATTTCTGAGATTTCAGATTCAATTCTGAAATGACTCTCAAACTTGTATACAGTTTTGTGCCATCATTGACTCGAATTGATTTATTCTAACGGGTTGCAGACGTGTTTTGGCTGCCAGAAACAAAGGTTCAAGCAGTTTTTTTTAAGTGAGATTGTCCGAAAGGGTTACCGCTACCCCGGAACATAAAGAGTTAAGGAAGGAACATAGATGTGCTTTAGTCAGTAAGAGTCTGATACTCCACCCAGGGCGAAAGGAGTCATTGTTGATTTACCACCCTCAAAAAAAACCAGTTCTGTTATTTCTAACATGTAGGCAAAAAAATGACTTGTCTGGACGGCCTATACAAGGTGGAAGGGACATTGACGCGAAGCCGGTTACCATGAATTCAGTACATGGGGTAGCGGTAACCTTTTCGGACAATCCCGCTTACCCGGCAGGCTCGACCCTAACGCCGAACGGCGCGTGGAACATGTACGCGCCGTCCGGCACGGGCCTGGTGCTGATCGAACGGTAAGATACCCATTACTCACCAGCATAGAATAGAATTGAATAAGGTACCAGTACTCAGCTACAGTAATACCACTCAAAACTATAATACCGTAAGCAACTGGTTAAACATCAGCATTATGCTGAGCTCTTAAGCGAGCTGCTAAACACTGGTTTCAGCTTAAACTATCGACTCCTAGTCCTTTTTAACATAGCCGACGAATATCTTTGTCTCACCAGGTTCAACCAGCTTGTCGTCGACCACGCACGCAGTCTGCTGGCAGTGTCCGCAGCACAGGCCCGCAGGCGGCAGCAGGTAGCTCCAGCCCCTGTTGCAGTCCCGGTTGCAGGTGGCCACGCGCTCCGTGTGCGCCAGGCGGCCATTGTAGTCGCGGCCGCAAGTTGTGTTCTTGCAGGGGTCGTCTGGAGAGGGCCAGGTCTGTCCTTCCTGGGGAGGGGGACAAGTTTCTTCGTGGTTAAAATAGCTGTGATTTACCAAGAAATATAAATATATCTTTAATACCCATCGCTATTCACCTAGTTAAAATCTACGCATTATGTGCAGAGACCAGCACATCAAGTTACACCAATCTGTAAATTTTTTTTGATAGATTTTCAACTTTATTACTAATAAATAAGGTTCACGTTCAACTGGAAATATTTGAAAGTTTGGGATAGATTGATGTGCTGGTGTTTGTACAGCTGCAAAGTTTGAGCAAAAAAAAATTGCAATGATATAAAGAATATGTGGCTTGGTGATGTATCGTTTTACATTCATTGTTTCGTCAGTTTATTTACAGATAATAATAATTTATTTGGACATTTCGCACAACAGAAACAGACAGATACAGCGGCCCTATACAGTCAGATACTGTATAGGACCGCTTGTGGCGTCTTTCAAGACCCCTATACCCAACAGCGGACGTAAGTATTTTGCCACACGTTATAATGATGGTACCTGATAGATCTTGTTGCCAACTCTGCAGGCGATGGGCTCTTCGTTGGGGCAGCACTTGCCCGGCAGCTTCTCTTCCCTCAGCACGAACTGCTTCTTGGTGGCGTCCGACACTTCGGCGCATGTCTCGTTTGAGCATTGTACTTGTAACTGTAACAACGCGGCAATAAGGTTAATTATTTAAAAACACAAAGATCAGTATTATTCAAAATGAAAATCATAAATCATTTCTTTCTACTCAGAAACAATAACACTTTACCTGACCCGGGAATCAAACTCAGGACCTCTGACAGAAGCGCTGGCGACCACTAGATCAATAAGGCAGTTAATTTTCTTGACTTATAACTAACTTCATTTCAGAAAATGTTGATGATAAATGATAGCGCCAAATCTCTCTCTTTTTTAAGGATGGGAAATCATCTAATGAGTCCTTCCGCTCTGGGTGGAGCAGAAGGGAGTGTCAGACTCTTACTGATTAAAACCCATCCATATTCCTTCCTTAGCCCTTTATGTTCCGGGGTAGCGGTAACCCTTTCGAACCATTCCGCTGACCCCGGCAGGCTGAAACTTGCCCTGAGTTATAACTTAGAAAATTATCCTTCCACCCGTTAACAGCAGTGATAGCCTGGTGTGACCGTCGGACCGCCAAGTCATAGGTCTCGAACTTCGAACCCAAGACACGCACATCTGAATTAACGGATTCATGTGCGTATTGTATAAATTATCACTCACTTAAAAATCGGTAAAGGAAAACATCGAGAGGAACCCAGCATGTCTGAGAGATATTTCTCAACAGCATGTGAAGCTAAGTCAGAGGCCTATGGGCAGCACAAAAACTCTGACACCAGGTTGTTCATTAACCACACGAAAAGAAGAACCTTCCGCAGCCTACTCACCGTGCCGTCCAGGTCAACACAGGTATAGTTAGCACAGAAATCGGAAGAAGTCCACTTCTCCCCGATAGCGCGTTCTTTGCCGTCCACGACGCAGGCAACAGGTCTGCAGCTGCCGCAGCACTCGTTGCTCTCAGGAACTGCTGGGAAGTACTTAGAGCCCTGGGGAAGTCATAGGTATGTGAAAGTGAATTGAGGTTTTGTGCTATAACGGTTTATCTATTTGCATCTGGTTTATATATTTTGCATCGACTTCACATATAATGTTATAATACATGTATACAAAACATTGTGAAACATTTTAAAAGAGTAACGGTGGAGTTTCTTGCCCATTCTTCTCCACACGAAACTACCTTTTGGAAGGGGCGACTAGAATCAATTCTATTTCTTGTTCATTTTGACGTTCAAAAGTGCCATTCATGTGCCTATTTGAAATAAATGTTTTGACTTTGACTTTGACTTATCAATCGCTTTTTCCTAACCATGTTGGGTTCAGCTTCCAGTCTAACCGGATACAGCTAAATACCACTGTTTTACATAGAGCAACTGCCTATCTGATCACCACAACCCAGCAACTGGGTACTACGAAAGCCCTTGGTAAGATTGGTTGTCCAACTTTCGTGTTTCTGACTACTCGTAACGACTATTAAAGATTCACAGAATGACAGCCGAAACCAACGGCTTAACGTGCTTTCCGGGGCACAGAGGAGTTTCGATATGTAAAGATGGTCATCTATCCACGGACCGACCCCGTGAATGTGACAAAAGATTATGACATAAAAACACATTTATGGTTAAAGAGACATCAAAACGTGATGTTCCGAATTTCTAGTCATCTGGTGGCAATAAGTTAACTATATTTATTGCAGTTTTTTCTTACTCCCAAGTCCTAAAATAAATAAATCATAACACACTATCACGCCTTGTGTCCCCAAAGGGTTACGGTTGGGCAAATGTGGGCCAATGGTACACCCACAATTCGTTAGAAAAAAAGTCATAAACAGGCTGTAACCGAAAGGGTATATACATACAAAAGTATAAGTTACAGACCACCAAACTAAACAACTTTTACTATGGGACCAACTCCGAAGAAGCAAAAAATATGGCTTTTCTATACATTTTTGGTCACGTGGCGGGGAACAGCTGTTTTTTTTCACGATTTCGGAGATGGTTCGATAGTCAAAGTTGTTCAGTTTAGTGGTCTGTAGCATATCCTTTCGTATGTATATACCCTTTCGGTTACACCCAGTATAAGTGTACCACTCACCAGTTGGCATTCCGTGTGGCATTGCTGTACAGTAGTGATCTTCTCCAGCTTGTCGCCCGTGTCCGTCTGCTCACACTTGTAGCTTTCGCACGGATTCGTTGGAGACGTCCAGTTTTCCCCAACCTGTAGAAACAAAATTGATGATATGCAAAAAATGATATTTATATTTGTAGACTTATTCTCAAACGCTTTTGCACGTCAATAATATTTTATAAGCTGGATGAGGTTGATGTTTCTTATCCGACTACATTCAGAAGAATTACCAAAAATACTCAATTGTGTATGTAAGTTTCTGATGAAACATAATGTCCACTTACGAGTCGAAGATCGCTTCGCCGAATGAAAGGAGCAGACAGGTCCACTTCCAGCAGTGGATGGCTGATGAAGATGTTCGTACCTTGTAAATGTTATCCCCATCCCTGCACGCCACGTGCACAGGCTGCGCGCAGCACTGGAAGGGCACGGGACGCGGCTCCAGCACGAACTGCTCCGTGCTCAGCACGGCCGCGCACTGCGCCACCGTGCAGCGGGCTGCTGCACCCAGCGGGCCCGCCTCGCAGCGGCACGTGCGGCACGGGCCGTCCAGCCATACAGCGTCGACCTAGAGGGGAAGGAGAAGGTTTATAGCCTGTTTTCAAATAGTAGGACGAGGTCCGGCCGTTCCAACTAAACAGACAGCTGTGCTGCTGGCGCTTGTTGCGCCACTTCTTCTCTCCAGCTAAAGCACTAGGAAGTGGTGAAGGGTGGGCGTTTTTAGGGGACTGTCTTATGTAACTTTGACCTTCAAAAAGTGCTGATTTTTAGCCTAGTTTGAATAAATGACTTTTGTTTTTTTTTTGTAACTTATGTGTCAGATAAGTTATTAAAGTTCGATTTTGGACTATCTTCAAGTTAAGTTATGGAATCAGATATTTTTGCGGAACATTAAACTTAATCATAACATTAAATAAAATCTTAAAGTTATTGAAAGTTTCATTCAAAAATGTATAGTATCATCATCAATACGACAGATTTTTTTTTAAACCTGTGAATTAAATATGGTTAATATGGTACAAACGTAGGCGGCATAACGGACAGTCCTCTGTGTGCCAGTGTAGAGATTGCATGGAGGCTGAGGAAACCGTTGGGCATATAGGGGAGAGGGGGGCATGACGGGTTCGCGAGGCACGACGGGGCCATCCACACTTACAAAAAACTATACGCTCTAGATATGTTTTGTTTTCGCTAGTAGGTGGCCATTTTGTATCTCTCTTTAGTCTGACAGTGACCGGCGACTTGACTGCGCACGTTTGATTTTTAAAACAAAAAACGGTTTTCAACGTAATTTCATGTAATTTTGAGTGACTACGAATACGCATATAAAAAGATAAGTGTTTATGTGGCTACTATCATGTATTTATTTTGTTTTTGCAGATCAATTACTTATTGCTATGTTTTGAACAAAAATACTCTAACCGTCACTCATTTTATTTGGTTTGTTATTTTAAATAATGTGAGAATTGGGGCATAACGGGGACATGGCTGCGGGGTACGATGGGGTAAGCCGTTACGCCGTATGAGTTAGAAGACAGAGAACAACTTAAGTTAAGAACGAAAAAGTGTTCTAATCCAAATGACCCGAAGTTAAAAAAGAACTCTAAGAGCCAGAAGACCCTGGTGTAGAGAATACCGACGAGGATACCATGTGCCTGTACTGCCTTGACGTGAACCACACTTACTTAAAGTCTTCGGAAGGTTGGGTGGCTTGCCAACTATGTGGACGGTGGGCTCATGCAGTTTGTGCTGGTGTAGACGACGACAATACAGAAGAAATCCACATCTGCTTGTACTGTGACGCAAAATAAATACGTGACCCATACTGCCCCTACCCTGGGGCACGATGGGGTTTCCATAGAAGTTTCAAATAATTAAAATTATAACGTCATATCACTATCTACATCACCAAATTCTATGCCAAATTATAGTTTAATAAGTAACCAAAGTGAAGTTATTAGTTTTAATTAATAAATACATTGCGTTGATTATTTTACTGTGTATTTTCCTTAACGTCCCCATTATGCCCCTCTCTCCCCTACTCTTTAAATGCACAGGTTGTAGAATCCCTCGGGACACCCAGATCCTTCACAGATGTTCTTAAAAGACCAGGAGATGTGACCAACTTCTGGAGGGAAGTAAGCAGTACAACCACCAAATGGCCGCCATGGCCCACGCACAATCATCCACCTGAAGGACTAAATGTTGAAACCGAGAACGCTAACAAAAAACATAGATGGAAAGAAGTCGGTTATAAACTTACATCTTTCAGAATAGTTTGCGGTGTGGTGCGCGACTTCTCGCCGCCCTTAGATGCTGCTTCCCATTCCAACGTTACCACACATTTGTCTTTGGGCAATTCTGAAACAAAAAAATCAAGTTGGAACTTCGTTCTTCATTGGGATATTTGAAAGTGATAAGGAAGTACCCTTCGCATCTGGTTAAATGCAAAGTTTATTTGCAGTATAAAAGAGGGATATAAATTGTTGGCAAAACATAGTAAAATATTAAAATTTGTATCTGTGTAAGCGACGTGAGTGTAGGCGAAGTAGGCGTTCATCAAACGTAGGTGCAACGCTAGCAAATGCTCTCTATGAAGAGAAGAAGACACCCATCTGCCCAGCTTTTTCCCAACTATGTTGGGGTCGGCTTCCAGTCTAACCGGATGCAACTGAATACCAGTATTTTACATGGAGCGACTGTCTATCTGACCTCCATAACCCAGACACTAACTGGGTAATACTGGCTGGCAGATTTTCGGGCTTCAGATGACCCGTTACGACTGTCAAAGATCCTGAAGACCCTGGAATGACAGTCCGAACCAACGGCTTAACCACGGAGGAGTCTCGATATGTAAAGATGGTCACCCATCCACGGCCCAACTCCGAAATTGCAAAAAAAAATCTGCTGTTCTATACATTTTTGGTCACGTGACTCGTCGAAATGTAGGGAACAGCAGATTTTTTTTTCACGATTTCAGAGTTGGGCCCATAGTAAAAGTTGTTCAGTTGCTGTAGCATATCCTTTTGTATGTATATACCCATTCTGTTACACCCTGTATAGAAAGTATTCTCTATTAGTATATTCTTTGCATCTATGTCACTTACCACACTTATATTCGGCACAGCACTTCCCAGTAACATTATTGGTCTTCAGGTCCTGGAATTTGGGGCACTCAGGTGGCTTAGGACAAGTCTCCACCCGACAGAGGTACTGCACTCGAGGACAACAGCCGCTGTTGTCTACGACTCGCTCCATGCCCGGCTCGAATACTTCTACGTCTTTGTCGTTGAGAGAGGCGCATTGGTCCGTTGGCATGCATTCTGGAGGAACCGAATTTTTTAATTTAATTTTCGTTCTTATTTGTTTCACAGTTCAAGGTAGAGTTTTATTGTATAAGTACTTATTTATTTTATATAAAAACTAGCTGTGTATCTATACAATACAACTCAAACTCAAAGCATTTATTTCAAATAAATCAATTACAGGCACTTTGAATTGTCAAGATGTCGGTCAGTCTTAGAGATGAAGCTAGTTGCCCATTCCAAAGCAGTAGGTACCTATGGAGAAGATCGGGCAAGAAACTCCATGGACACTCTTTTACCAAAATCAATCAATCTGCCTAGCCTTTTCCCAACTATGTTGGGGTCGGCTTCCAGTCTAACCGGAGGCAGCTGAATACCAGCATTTTACTCTTTTACCAAAATATAGTTACAAAATATTGGTTACATCATTCTTGTTGCAATTATATATTTGAGAACGATGCAGAACGTTAAAAGCGTCCGTAATAAAAAGTTTTTTTTTTTTTCTCTGAAACACATTCTTCCTAAAAAATTACCGACGGATTGGAAGCTCCATTGGTAGGTCGTTAATTTTTGCGGTTTAGGCATATTGTATAAAATACTTACCGCAAGCGAATTCCGTGCATCCATCAGGCGTGGTCTTCTGTTTCAAGACCTGTCCGAAGCCGCAGTCCATCTTTTTAGCTTCAGTGCAGTTCTTTTTCGGTTTTGGTACTAGAAGGAAAATAATCTGTGTGATTGTTTCAGGGTGTAGAAAAAGGTTCTTGTTCACGCACAATGGTCCACCTGAAGGACTTAGTGCGGGAACCAGGACCTCTAACATAGAACTTGAAAGATATTTGTTGAACAAGGTGTCCCAATCAGATATTCTCATCAGTCGTAAAAGTGGGTGTTTACGGTGGTTAAAAGTAAAATATTATTTAACACGTTGAACGCCAACGCGGTCACTGCGTGTCCGACAAACAATAGTTTTTCTATTGTGTCTGCTGCGTGGCAGTCAATGACTTATATCATCAGGATGCGGACATATTTTTACCAAGTACAGCTACATAATTATTGAGATAAACTACGATACCATGGTGCGCCCCTCCAAAATTCAAAACGTGAAAAAAGTAGGTATTTGAATTACAAAGCACCACCAAGACTCACAACGCATGTCGTTGCCGGCCTGCTACTGAAGACGAATACTTACAACTACATACAAACTCTTTCGTAAGGATGTGACCACAAACGTTGAAAGAGTAATTTGGTCATGTTATCGTAGTATATCTTTACTTGGAATATTCTTGCATGAAGGTCCTCAATGGAAGGTAGACTACGAGTGATTGTCTACTTCTGTTCTGCTTCTGGAAACACTGGTCTACTTACCGCACAAGTAGTCAGCACAGCAGTCTCCAGGCTTGGCCGGCGTGGTGATGAGGTCCTCCAGCAGCGAGCACACGGGCGCCACGCAGGCCTGCGTGGTGCAGGCCACGTGCGCGGTGTTCTCACCCGCTAGCTTGCTGCACGTGCATTTTGTGCAGGCATCCTCCTGTGATCAGAAACTTTGTTTGAATGTCGTAACGTATATAAGAGAATAGTTTGTGATTAATTTGTTTGAAAGTCCGGTTAAGCAGTAGACAAAACTATGTTTGAACTGCGAGATGCCGTTTAAAAAAAAAAGAAATTTGTTTGCTATCACAAACGAAACGAGTTGCCGCCAGTTCCACTGGAAATTCTATATCGTTTGTTTTCGTTGTAGGATAATATTATCATTATCGTGAATAATGGCCGTCTGTGTTTATAAAAAAAAATATATAGATTTTTTTTTAAACATTATTTCTCAATAGCCAACAAACCAAAAATTCTTACCTGCCATTCGTCGCCAGCATAGTGTTGCTTATTAGCGTCGCAAGGGAAGCATTTGGATGGTTCAATACACGTGTTGTTCACTCGCACCTAGAAATAAGAGATAATTTAATATTCCTGTCTGCCTCGTTGGTCTACTGGTCGCAAGCGCTACACCTGAGCATATGGGGGTATCCATTTATTTTGCATCAAATAACATAAAAACCGGCCAAGTGTGAATCGGACTCGCGCACGAAGCGTTCCGTACCATTATCTATAAAAAACGGCAAAAAATCATGTATGATGTATGAGGACCCTCTTAAATATTTATTTTATTCTGTTTACTAGTATTTGTTGTTATAGCGGCAACAGAAATACATTATCTGTGAAAATTTCAACTGTCTAACTATCATGGTTCATAAGATACAGCCTGGTGACAGACGGACGGATGAAGGTGTTTACCCATTGGACGGAACCGTAAAAAGTAAGAATTATTATTAACTAGCTTCCGCCCGCGGCTGCACCCGCGTAATATGTCGACAAATTATACATATAAACCTTCCTCCTCAATCACTCTATCTATTAAAAAAACCGCATCAAAATTTAGTTTTAGTTTTAGTTTTAAGCATACATAGGGATATAGGGACAGAGAAAGCGACTTAGTTTTATACTATGTAGTGATGCTTCGTTGGTCTAGTGACCGAGCGTTTTTCCATCTCGAATTTCTTAGTAGCCCAGAGTCTCGATTTGGGCCTGGTTAATGGCAAACCGAATTTCGAAACACTAGAGGAAAGAAATAAACGGGAAGCTACAAGGCGAAAGGATTTACAATCTTGGATACAACCGCATTTGAAAGTAGTTAGTCATGCTGCAAGCTATCAGTCAATTAAATTGTATAATAAACTACCTGTAGAATTAAAGTCCATTTACAATATAAATAAATTTAAGAATCAGCTAAAGTCATTTCTGATGGAAAAATGCTATTATACACTTGATGAGTTTCTCAGTGATGTGTAGGGACTGTGTCTGGGAACTGTCATGATTGTTAGATTTTTTTATTTTTCCTTGCTTTTTAATTATTTTTTTAAGTTTTTTTTTTTTTGACATTTCATGTAATTTTTGTACTTTTATGTAATGTTCTGTTAACCCAATAATTTAATGAACGACATTATGTGTATCTTCTTTTCTTTTCTTGACATTTTTTTTTAATTATGTTAATTTATATGTCGTGTTATGTTAGTTTATAATTACTTAAGACATTTCGATACAGTGTAAAAATTGTTCATGAAATAAATAAATAATAAATAATAATAATAACCCACCCCCTATTACATGGGACATAACTAACTACCGAAATTAAGGTGTGCTATAGGTGGAACTCTGCCTCACCAATTATGATGATGATGATTAATGCGTGATGTAATGATTAGTATTACCTTTCCTTCAGGACAGAAGCATCCCTCAACAGCGGGTTTGTCACACTTGTCAGGGTTCTTGGTCAGCTCGTCACTGTTCTCGCAAGTCATCTCACACTTCACACACGTACGGTATACTAGAGGCGCCTCGCTATAAAACAATATAGTCAAGTATAAAAGTTTTGTGATTTTCCTATGCAAAAAGTTTTTTTTTTGTAAATCATAAATGTGAAAAGATTTTTTTTTCCTGACGAAGATCCTCCAACCGCACCCGTTTTTCTTTGTATTTCCCAAATTTTCTGTATGATATTTATAAAAATATACAATTATATGTTTTCCTGCGTTGTTCTTTTGTTATGGTTTAGTTATAGCCTAGTGGTGTGACCATCGGACTGCCAAGTCAAAGATCTCGAGTTCGAACCCAAGGCACGCACCTCTGGTTTTACGGATTCATGTGCGTATTGTATAATTATCACTTGCTTAAAAATCGGTGAAGGAAAACATCGTGAGGAAACCGGCACGTCTGAGAGATATTTCTCAACAGCATGTGAAGCTAAGTCAGAGGCCCATGGGCAGCTTTAAAACTCTGAAACCAGGTTAGTCGCTAACCACACGAAAAGAAGAAGTTAATAGATTAGTTTAGTTTATAATTTTGTAACTTTTGCATGCCTACTGATAAAATACGAACCTATTTACAAAATAAAATATCTTTATCCCAGTAAAGTAAGTAACTTTATCAGGTCGTAATAATAATTTTAATTAATTAATTAATAATTTAATAATAATAATAAAAAATAATTAATCCAATAATAAATCGTGTATCACTTACCAAGGGAAAGGACAGAGGTCAGTCCTCCAGTCTTGAAGACAAACTCCTTGCCTCCTGCACTCCGCCACGTATCGTTCCGCAGCGACACAGAAGTCAGTTGCGTTTGCGCATAGATCCGCCTCGCAAGCTTCCACGAATGACTGCGGTTCTACCAACGCGTGGCACTAAACATACAAACAACATAATTATACAGATTATGTATAGGAACATAAATGTAGGGAGCATCTGATTTTTTATTAAATATTTTTTTTAATGGCAATATTTTTTTAAGCATTTGTGGACGGTATACTATTGCGGGTTAACGGGAACACCTTTCGTAAACTGTATACATAAATATTAGATGTATCGAGACATTTCCACTTAGTGATGGCAATACCCTTGATATGCCAGACATCCATAGCCCACGTTGACGATTTCAGGTGGGTTATAACGATTTCAGTTGGGTTATAACGATTTCAGGTGGGTTATAACCATTAAAGGTCTTCTTCTTTTCGTGTGGTTAGTGACTAACCTGGTGTCAGAGTTTTAATGCTGCCCATGGGCCACTGACTTAGCTTCACATGCTGTTGAGAAATATCTCTCAGACATGCTGGTTACCTCACGATGTTTTCCTTCACCGATTTTAAGCAAGAAAAAAATATGAAGGAAAAACCTTAACACCTCTTAAACGCGTTTTAGATCTGCTAGTCGCGTTCAATTTCGTATGTGAAATCGGTCCTTAACTGTTAGTATACCGCAATTACAGACACAATTGAAAAGCCATTGTGTCTCGCGTAGGTCTGCGTTCCGGCAGTCAATGGGTTAACAACAAAGAAATACTTACAGCTCCAAACCTATCCGCATTATAGAGGTTGTAGCAAGGGTTAGACTCGGGCGGCGGTAGCACACACTCCGGTATGAGAGGCTGGTCACACTGCGCTTGTTCCGAGATATCCAGGGCTTTCAGGGTAGTTGGTGAGGCCTGCCAGGACTTGCCGTACTGGGAAAGGATATAAGAGTTATAATTAGCTGAGAATTAAAAGAATTGTATTTATGTTAATCATGTATGCTAGCTCTCCATAGAAGTCGTGGCAAGGTGTGTGGTTCTGAATTTCGATTGAATCGCTAAACTTGTTTTATGCAAAGTAGATCAAGTAGCTCGGGCTAAAGAATCAAGAAAGATTTTGCAAAAAAAAAAACAGTTTAGTACTTTTTCCCAAAATTGAGCACTTTGCTCTATAGAGGGTCCTCAGAACACTTTGCTCTAATAAAAGTAAGTAAGTCAAGTATTTTTCCTTTTTTTAATGATGGGAAATTGTCAAATGTCCCGGTGCGGAAGGTAGCGATAGACTTATTGGCTAAAACCCATCCATGTTCCTTTCCTTTGATTCGGGACAGCGGTAACCCTTTCGTTCAATCCCACTGAGAGTATCCAGCCTTTTTTTTTAAGGGTGGTAAATCATCCAATGACTTCTCCCGCTCTGGGTGGAGCGGAAGGGAGAGTCAGACTCTACTGTCTAAAACCCATCCATGTTCCTTCCATAGCCCTTTATGTTCCTGGGTAGCAGTAACCCTTTCGAACAATCCCGCCTAAAAGTATCCAGATGAAGAACATCCTGTTTATCTTACCTCCTCAAAGTCGTCAGTTTCCGTGCCGTTGCTAGTCACTAGTACTTCTTGATAACCGGCGCACACGCCGCACAGACCCTCTGTCTTGTTGGCGTACATGTAGGAAGGCACGCGGACTCTAAACTCCATCTTGGGTTGGAGAACGGTTAACTGATAGGGAAAATAAAAAAATGGTTTAAATGTAAGTAGATGAATGATTGTTAGCCTAGCCTTTTCCCAACTATGTTGGGGTCCGCTTCCAGTCTAACCAGATGCAGCTAAATACCAGTATTTTACATGGAGCAACTCCGACTGCCTATCTGACCTCCACAACCCAGTAACTGGGCAATACGATGTCCCTTGGTAAGACTGACTGTCAGATTTTCGGGCTTCTGACGACCCGTAACGACTGTCAAAGATGCACAAATGACAGCCGGGACCAACGGCTTAACGTGGTTTTCGAGGCACGGAATATGTAAGTAGTATATCAAGGATAATTTAAATGCTGTCTTGTTCCCACAATACATAAATCTAGCTTTAAAAAATGCTCTCGTTCCCATCTCACCTCAACATGTATATCAGGTAGCAGTATGGTGACGTCCTGTCCGTTGTCCTGGCTGATGGTGACCCAGTCCTTCTTCAGCGGGTATTTGAATAGAGCTTCGCCGTCGATTGTAGTCAGTAACTGAGGGACATATATTTTAGTTTCTTTAGTAAATGGAACCGAGATTGTGATAGTGTTAAATGATTAACAAGCTTATAAGAAAATGTTAGAGTTCTATGTTTCAAATTTTATTTAGAACTTGCTAGATCATTATAAGCTTATAATTATTTTTAATCAAATTATTTTTTTTATTTTTTCGTATTTTTCTCAGCAAACCCTTTTATTTGATACCCATATCATCGAAGTGCATTAAAAATAACTAACCGCCATCTTGGGCCGCCATTTTTGTCAAAAGAGGTTAGCAATAAAAGCATAGACAACTCACCTTCTTAGTCTCAGCATTCTTGCTGACATGTATAACCTTCTTCTCATACAGAAGATGTACAACCTTTGTACAGACGACGTCACCATTGTCTTCACAAGGCCCATTGGTAGAGTACACCTCATACTTGTGCTGGCCACTCTCGTTCCTGTCTCTAGAGGCTAGGTAGGTGCAGTTGCCCAGGAATGGAAGGTCGTCACCTTCGAAGGTCACGTACTTGGCTGGGGTTCCTACTCCGTTACAGGTGCCTAGGAGAAGGTGGAAAGTGTTTGGAAAGGTTTTAGTTTTGTAGGAAATTCATTTCGAGTTTGCATTAAAGCATTATTTTTATTTTTTAAGCAAATTGGACCTTTTAATTTTTTTTTTTAAATAACTGAAAGGAATTTTTAGGTTTGCGTTATAGCGAGTCTAAGAAACTTGCACCATAAATCGGGACTTGAATCACGTATTTAAAAACATTATTAAAATTGTGTTCTAAATACATACATACATAAACTCATGCCTTATTCCCATGGGAATAGGCAGAAATTGTAGAACTGATAGAAGGTAGTGTTTTGAATAAGTTTAGCGTTAAATGTATTCGTGTGTTTTTTTTGACAGGGAGTGTCAGATTCTTACTGACTAAATCCCATCAATGTTCCTTCTTTAGCCCTTTATGTTCCGGGGTAGCGGCAACATTGCGGTCGGACAATCCCGCTGACCCGGCAATCCTTCCTTGTACGTTGATTCTCAGCCTGTTTGTTATTATTGATAAAGTACTCACAGTCTAGACATTCAGTAGGCGGTATACACTGGTCTTTCATCCTCAGCTTGCCCTCGGGGCAGTAGCAGCCAGGGAAGCACTGGCCGTCCTCAGTGGGGCAGGCGTGCGTGACCGCGCCGTACTGCGAGCAGGTGGGCTCGCACTGCTTGCGGTAGCAGTCGTAGTGCACCAGCGGAGCTGGGCAGTCCGCCGCTGTAGGGTCAGAGGGTGAAGTTAATTTGACAATCTTTGGTAAAGAAGAATTGTAAAGCTTTGTTTAGATGTAAGTGAAGACATTCTCAGGGCGTGTCGCTCCGACCATGCTCTTGTGTATGATAATGGCGAATGTGAATTCTATTCAGTAAGTAACAGCATTGAATTGACTATTTGAAACGGTTAAAAATAAAATATGAAATCACATCGAAAAAAACCACTCCTCTCGTCTTAAAACTCGCATCACCGTACAGAAATTAAATACTATGCGAATATATAATTGTAAAATTTTATTGCATTTAATGCTAATAAGCATTCCATTAGATCCTAAAAATCTGTGACGTCACAATGTTATATTTCATGCAAACCACGTACAAATTCCGCGTTTTGACAGTTCATAAAAAGTAACGTTATTGTATACCCTTTCAAATACCCAATTCGCCTTGAGAAAGTTTTTTCCAACCATAAGCGTTGGGTTATGGGTGAAATGAGTTGTCAATAGCGTCAATTTCTAACAACAGATGGACTGGCAGCTCACTTCAAGCTCACCTCACACCCAAGTAATTAACAAGGAGATTTTTAAATACTTAATATCATCGCTGAAAGTTAGAAAAACTCACGGCAGTCCATCATCATTCTCCAGTTGGACAGATCAACATTCTTATCGGCGGCGAGACACTCAGCCACGAGTTGTTCCACCAGCAGACAGCGACATTCCTCCTCAGTGCGATGGGTTCCGTTCACGACCAGTTGTGAACACTCGCAGATCTTCTCTAAGCAGATGTTGCGCCATTTGTGTAGGTTCAGGACGTTCCCGCATTGTGAGAGGGGCTCTTTCCTGGGAGATAAGTAAAAATATAAATGTTTTAGTGTCAGGTAATGAGCCAGGAATATACGTTAAGCCGTTGGTTCTGATTGTCATTCGTGGATCTTTGACAGTCGTTACGGGTCGTCAGAAGCTTGAAAGTCTGACAGCCAGTCTTACCAAGCGGTATCGTGTTTGGTACTGACCCGGTTATTGGGTATTGGAGGTCAGATAGGCAGTCGCTTCATGTAAAAAGTATACAGCTGGATGCGGTTAGACTGGAAGCCGATCCCAACATAGTTGGGAAAAGGCTAGGTTACTAGATTGATTTGATTTTTTACTTGTACTATAATTAATTCCTCTCTCTCTATCCGCTGAACTGTTGAAATAAGTATCAAATATTGTTTGAAAACAATAGAAAAAGTAATTGTGTATTAGTCACAGTTGAGCTACTAGTAAGATAAATAGAAATCATTTATTTGCCAATAATGTAGGTATACAGATATGATGGTTCAGATAATGATATGATGGTTATAATAAGATGCTATCAGACTTACGTTATAACTTCACACAGCTCCCAAGCCTTCTTCTGCTTCTGGTCGGATATAATCTTCGTCTGGCACGCGTTGGCCGGTAGGCCAGGCTTGGCCCACGCTCGGCCAAACTCGTCAATGCTGGTGGCCAGCCTACCATCAGGAAGGCGTCTGTCGTTGTGAGGTTCACCGTCGAAAGCGCCGCAGAGGCCGTCCACAGCTCCCATGTAGCTTTTGAAAACCTGATAGGTAAAGTACAAATTTTAAAACCCAGAATTCTTTTGGATCTATCAACTCAGCTTATAGCAGTTGACTGCAGGCCACAATTTGGTAAGGGATGAATTTTTATTGAGTTCTGTAGTTCTTTCCCACCTAAAACACACAACTCACACACATTCACACGCGGTCAAATTTATTTTAAACTTATCATACAGAGTGAAAGGGACATCCACGCGAAGCCGGCTACCATGAATTCGGTACATCATTTTGAACCACCATGCGTAGAAATTTTTCACCGGGTGTAAAAAAACCAGCTGTTTCATAGAAAAAATGTAATACCTACGCAGTGAAAATGTATGAAACAGCAATTTTTTTAAATTTATGTTATAGTTAACTGACGAATAATTTCAACGCAGGAAGTTTCAGAGTCATCACTAAATCCATGATAACCATCTTCGCGATGTCCTTTATACCACCCTGTATGATAAATTTTAAATAAATGTGACCAACTAGACAACACACTGCAAAACTTATATGGAATCAATAAATAAATACCCCTACCGATTCAGTTAATTTAAAAAGCACAACTAAAACTCACCCCAATCTTAATATCTCCTTCCGAACTATACAGCACAGTAAAGTTGTACTTCCTGGACTTGATGGCGATGCCATTGCCAAGCCGGTCCACATTGAAGCTGTTCTTCTGGAAGCAGATCTTGCTGGTCTGTTCCACCGTGTATTCGTAGTTGTCGTACTCTATCATCATGTTCGGTTTCACTAAGATGAGCTGGTCATCTTGGAGAATTAGGAGCTCATTTTGGCAGCCTTCTAGGCGGCATTTTTTGCGGACTGTGGAGAGAATGTTGGTTTTAGAGTCAGCAATTTTAAGTTAGTTTAAGTGCTTGCTTTCGCGATTGAAAGTAGCCTTTGTATTTTACAAGGTTACCATTTTGAACGCCATAGCATAAACGCATGCGCGTACCGTCTAACATTGTGAGGAAACCGATATGCCCGAGAGATATTTCTCAACAGCACGTGAAGCTTAAGTCAGAGGCCCATGGGCAGCTTAAAAACTCTGACACCAGGTTAGTCGCTTACCACACGAAAAAAGAAGACAGTAACAGTTAGTACTTACCCAAGATAGTCCATGCATCGAATCTGTTCTCCCTGGCCAGGATGTGGAAGCACGCGTCGTATTTGTACTCCGTGCCATCAAACGTGTTGAATGTGCGACCGGTCACGTTGCAGAACACGGGACGTTCCGGTGGGGGCACGCACTCGTATCTGATTGTGGAAAATACGAATGCTTTGGAACTATGGTAGGTAAAAGTCATGGTAGACTGATGAATATTGGCTGGACATCATGCAGATAAGCAACTGTATACCATAATCTTAAAACCACATGGTTTTAACCTTTGAACGCAACAACATAGCGCATGCGCGTGCGCAACACGCCAAGCCACTTGTTTTTTTATCACGAACTTCTCGTGTGTTTAATTTATTTCATGCAATTAACTACGTAAGGGAATTTAAGTTTCTAAGATATATAAATAAACACACACAACAGTAATTATTTAATTGTTATTTTGTGTTATAGGGCACCGCATTTGTCACAAATTTGTGTCGTAAACGTAAGTATCTATTATTCTCACCACCGTTGATTTCGGCTTATACGACAAAGGAATAGAGAGGCGGGATTGTCAAAACAAAGTATAGTTCGGTTGCCCAGAAGAAGTAATTTAATGCTGCAGGCGACAGGTGTTGACCCAGAAAAGGGCCTATTACAGGTTATCTATAGTAATAACATCCTAACAGGGTCATGTAATCACTGGTTTTAAACCTAGTAAGTAACTATGGTTGTGTACATTATGCGTTAATTAACCCCTCACATGTTGTATGAACCCCATAGGTTCATAAAAAAAATTATCTCGAAACGACAATAAATCCGGATAAATCGTTGAGCTCTTATAAGCAAAAGGCTTCCAATAGGCGAACATCTAATGGATTAAACAAAAAGTATAAAAAAAAAAAATTGTTTGTAAGTTTGTAAATAGGAGATTTTTTTTTTATTGAGGGTGGGAAATCATCAAATGACTACTCCCTCTCTAGGTGGAGCGGAAGGGAGTGTCAGACTCTTACTGCCTAAAACCCATCCATGTTCCTTAGACCTTAATGTTCCGGGGTAGCGGTAACCCTTTCGGACAATCCCGTTTAATATGGGGGGTAATCTTCGGAACTATTGATCCCATTCCGAAAGTTCTTCCACTAATGGAAAACTACATTATCCCTGAGTGTCATGGACTAACAAAAAAAAATATTTATGGGAGTGTTATTTCAATACACAATCTACTTACTGAGGACATTTATTGTATCCTTTGGCAGCAGTATCCAACTTCAGCGAGTAGCCAGGTGGACAGGTGACCACAGAACATATCGGCGCAGGAGTCACTACTCCAGGTTTGTACGGAGGGAGCTTCGGGATACACTTGAACTGCTGGCATTCCTGTTTAGGAGTCTGTGGGGCAGTGTTCACGTCAGGCTTGTCAAGAGTGAAGGCCTGGCTTGGACGAGACGGTGGTGGTAGACCTGTAAAGGAATTAACAAATATTACAGTTATTTAGAAAGGCGTTCGTGGTAAGTTCGTTTAAGTCTGTTACGTCACGTTATTTTTGGACAGTTTGCTTCTATTTGAAGAATTACAAATTACTTTTGTTTTCTTGCTATCGTTAAGGAGCCACACTGCTGTTAAAAATATCTATTCATTTACCAAGAAATGTAAGGATTTTTTACTTTCTGCTAGGAGATTTTTTTTTTTACGTAAACTTTTGTATGTAAACGTTTGTAACGACAATGTGGGAGCACCATTACAAACTTAAAGTGCTTCCTTGCAGTCCTCTCGGAGAAATTATCTGTTTCCCGCAGCTGCCGATAAACCCGGAAAAAAGATTCAAATCTCGGTTCTTCACCAAATTGTGTTTTTAAGCGATTAAGTAGTCGAGACATCAATAATGTTTGTTAAAAATTAACACAGTTTAATATAATTGTATTTGTTTACTTTCTATGAAATGATTTAATTTCTATCAATTCATTATATTTGAAGTGTGTCATTAGTGGTTGTATTAAAGAAGAAAGAAATATCACTTACCATATCCTCCTTTAGAATATCCGCCCTTGGAGTATCCGCCCTTCGAGAAGCCAGACTTGGAGTATCCTCCCTTAGAATAACCTCCCTTTGAATACCCTCCTCTCTGGTACCTCTGGTAGGAGTACCTAGGTCTAGGCGGTGGAAGTTCAGTGGCAGAACCGTACGAGGCTCGAGAGGAACTGGGTTCAGTGGTGGTGTAATGGATGCTGTAGCCAGGAGGACATTCCACCTTTGGACACACTAGAGCTGCAAAAAATTGTGGTGGTTTAGATTTAAGTTGCGACCGTTTTGTTTCAGGCTAAATGCTAAATCTCATAATCATGTTAATAAAGCATAGTTTGTAAAATTGTCAGGTAGAGCGTCAAAATTATAAGGTCAGTTGTCCAATTTGATGTTCAAATTGTCATTTATTGAAATAAGTCGTGGTCCCACGCAGTCGTTAAATATTTAAGGTGAAAGCTACACGGTAGCCCGCGAAATTCAAATTGTCTTAGGTTTTTTGCAATTTCTCAACTTTAAATTGCAGAAAACGCTTCCCCCTTAAGTGAGTCATGCGCTCACGCATATGGTTTTCATGCAGACTGGTAAGTGAATTGTCTATTATTTGGTCAAATACACAGTTTTATATACCTATGTATGCTAAGTAACACTCAGTAATATGTGACAGGCTGTCAAACCCTCAAATATCGTATGAACCCCATGGGCTCATAAGAAAAAATCTCCCGAAACGACAATAAATATAACCGTAGAAATCGTTGAGCTCTTATAAGCAGGCTTCTAATAGGCGAACATCTAACGGGTTATGAAACCCATTAGCAATAAGCAGTTGGATGAATCTTTCAAATAAAAGAAAACAGGGATCAAAAATGTCATATTATAGGTTTCTTTGGCCACTTGTCAAGGAGGTTGTTAGGGGTCCAAGGGGCTTGAACTCAATTCATGGTTATAATCAGTCCTTACCAAGTGGTTCAGTAATAATTTTGTATAATTTAGAATGCCCATTGCGGAGACGAGGTCGGGAAGCTCCACTTGGTGACGGTGCTAACTTTCTTGGAATGGGCCAAGACTGGTTAGCGAAACTGTACCCTAAAACCATATACACATCATTGCTTTTCGTCCAATCCAAGGCTAATTTAAAAGTCTGAATTTTGAATTTTCGTTTCATCGCAGTCCAGTCAAGTTGTTCGAACGTTGAAGCTATTGAAACTTCACACATGCATTGCACGCAAGATAATTCTCTAAATATCTTTTCTTTATCTTGTTTTCTATTTCAGTAGCCGTACTACAACAGTCAGGGTAAATAGTCTCATACTCTTTGGGCCAAGTGATCGTTTTCACACCGTAGTACCAGGGGACCTAGTCAAAGTCACATTTCCAATAACGATAACGAAATTAGATAAATCCCAAATGTAAAACTTTTGAAATGTCACATGGTCAATCTTTTTCGATCGCTAAGTGCTAACTAATTTAAAATATAAATATATTTAAGTACTAATTTTGCCATCGACACGCTAAGAAGAAGTTCGCTAAGTCAATAGAATATAATATATTCTATTGACTTAGCGAACTTCTTATAAGTATATAAGTAAGCTAATCAGACAATGTCAAATTGTATAACTAAGCTCGATCAATACCTATTCCCATACAAATGCGTTGACAAGAGGCGTTCTTGACGAATTGTTCGATCTACAATTTTCGAAATCGAATCGGCACGGAGCGATAGACACTTGTTTAGGTCCCCTGGATTAGATTATTGAAGATTTTAAGTAAATCGAGTGTTTCTTATCATTCTTGTCCGAAGTCTAGTCCAGTAAAACCTCTAAATTATCAAACAGTTAAAATGACACTATCTGAAACTGCTCACGTTTAGCCGTAGTGACAGCAGCGGCGACTGTAGCGGGCGATTGAGTGGTGACTACGAGAGGCTCAGCCACGGTAGTGCGTGGTGTGGTCACCGTGCTGGTGGTGCAGTCCTTCTCATCATCTGGGCAGTCCTGCAGGCCGTCGCACCACTTCTCTAGAGGCAGGCACAGCTTGCTCGTGGGACAGATCTTGGTGCCAGCTGCACAAGGCTCGCAGATGCATTCGCAGGTTGATGGGGAGAGTTTTGGTACTAGGTCCTAGAGAGAAAGGTGGGGAGTTTATAGAAAACAGAACAAAAACAGCTGCATACTGCTCGCATCCTACAAGAATGAGGTACTTCATTCACTTATATATAAGTTATGTGCAAAATTCAAGAGCCTCCGAAAATGACACCTCTGGAAGTAAAAAAAACAAATCGAATTCATGTTTAACGGCCAACTTGCACTTCTTGTCACACAGATGAGACCTGAGTCAGTGGAAACATTATAAGCTTGATTATTACAAGTATTGACCGCTTTTTATTGTGATTTATGTACATTTTCTTTTGTCTTCTCAAAATCTCGTAGAAAATTCAACATCTTATCTTGCAACAAATTCAGGCTAATGAGTGCTCAAATCAGTGCTCATACACATGAACGGCACACGCCAACAGCCAAATGCAGCCGCCGAAAACATGCCGCGCGTGAGTTTTTTATATACGGTGCTCGAATACACGAGTGACTCTATCCGGTCCATCTATCCCCAGCTGTCCTCTCCCAGCGAAACCCTAAGCCGAGCTTCATACTTCTGAGGGGGTTTTAAAGCTCTGAGGGGGGTTTTAAAGCTCTAGTTGGAGGGCTTAATTTATTGATGCATACACAGGCAAGTCCGTTTAAGCAGTCGACAACTTCTAGATAGACCTGTTTCTTTTGAGTTGAAATCATCAAATGACTCTTTCCGCTCTGGGTGGAGCGGAAAGGAGTGTCAGACTTTTACTGACTAAAACACATCCCTGTTCCTTCCTTAGCCCTTTATGTTCCGGGTAGCGGTAATCCTTTCGGACAGTCCCGTTGACCCGGCAGGTTTCGGCCCTAACATGCAACAAAGGCCCCTCCACATGCTGACGCGTGGAACATGTACGCGCCGTCCGGCACGGGCCTGGTCCTGATCGGACGGTGAGCTATCCATTACTCACCTAAGGCATGACTGTTAGAAAAAAAACTCGCGGTACGTTGTCAGCATCTGCATTTCGCTAAAGTAACGCCTCCTTTCTTCTATCACTTACCGGTGCACAACTACATTGTTTAACAGGCTCGCAAGCGGTGATACCTCCGAGCTTGCACACACACTCATCGCAGTTCGCGCCGCGGAACGTAGAGCCTACTGGGTACCTGTTGGATAGAACAAATGTTATGTTAGTTCTTAGGTAATTTTGGTAAAGCGAAAGAGAACTCGCAGGTAGCAGCTATTAAAATACAACATGGAGACCACATTAGGTGTTACAAAATTAACTCTAAGAAATACGTGGGAGCATTGTACCCATTACGTTACGAAATCGCCGTGAAATCGGGAAAAAAAATATACATCGATGCACACTCAATAAAATGTAAGGACCAGCTCATATTTTTACAATTTTTTTATAAATACTAGTCCATAGAAGTGCAAAATAAAAAATTGAATTAAAAAAAGAACAAAAAACAAACACAATCGATTTCGAAATAAATTGAGTGATATATAGTAAACACTGTTTTAACTACGTGGCTTGACCCCAGAAGAGCGGCAACGATGCACGCAGGCGCCAAGTTCATTGAATCAGAGTCATAGTGGTCCAATTCTATAGTGTTCAAATTGGTGAAAATTAAAACTCTACTTTTGACTTCAATACTGAACCGATTTCGTTATTTTTTTGTATATCGTGAGAAAAGGCGATGACTAGTATATGGCTTCATTTATTGCATAATGTGGTCTCCATATTGCATACAAAGTGGAGACGACAATATGATCATAAATTAAACTGCGTACTATATATAATGCCGTCCCCAGCCTGCATACGAAAATCGAAAATATCCAATAGTTTAATCACTATAGCTAGTAAAAGATTGGCAAAAGCCATAGTCGGTCCACCACTATTATTTAGTTTGTTTGAACAAATCACTTTTTAAATTTCAATCTTAGTATTTATTTGATAGTTCCAAAATACTCCTATTCATTAGTATTGTCAAAGTTTTTATTTATGGTCGTATTGTTTTCTCCACATTGTATAAACTTAGACCAGAGTAAGGCTACTTCGATAGCATAAACGCTGGCCTCGCAAAAGTCTTATTCTCAAGACGCCAGCACATCAAGCTACACCAAAATGTCGAATATTCCTAATAGGGTATTTGACAGGGTAGTCAATAAATAACATTACTTTTTATAACTGTTAAAACGTGGAACTTGTACATGATTTGTATTAAATATTGAAATGTGACGTCACATATTTTTGGAATCAAATGGAATACTTATTAACATTAAATACAATTTTGCAATTATGTTCTCGCATAATATTTATCTAATTTCTGTAGGTGATGGCAGTTTTCAAGACGAGCGGTCTTTTTTCTATGATTTCAAATTTTATTTTAGACCGTGGCAATGTCCAATTGAATCAATCAATCTGCCTAGCCTTTTTCCAACTATGTTGGGGTCGGCTTCCAGTCTAACCGGATACAGCTGGTTACCAGTATTTTACCTAAAGCGACTGCCTATCTGACCTCCACAACCCAGTAACTGGGTAATACGATTCCCCTTAGTCAGACTAGCTGTTTGATTTTCAGGCTTTTGAAGACCCGTAACGACTTTCAAAGATGCGCAAATGACAGCCGGGACCAACAGCTTAACGTGCTTTTCGAGACACGGAGAGGTCTCGGCAACCGCGGCTAGCGTAGCTCAACCTGATAGATCGATCCGTGCGGCTGTTATTACTATGAACCTTAATTATTTACCTATAAAGTTGAAAGTCTGTCAAAGAAATGCTGATCTCTATACAATATTATTTTTGATAAAAGAAGTCAAATAGCAGTTTTTTTCTAATGAAAGTTATACTCACGACATAAACGACTCGACACATGGACACTGGTCCCTAGTGACGCAATTCTCTCCGTCGTAGTACTTGGCGGGGGCTTTGCAGTTGCAATCGTCTTCTTCGGTCTTCTGAACTCCAGGACATATCTCGCAGGTTGTCCGCTCTGTGACGGGCTCTCTGTAGCGGGATGTTGTGGATTCTGGTAGCTTTTCGGTAACAGCTGGAGAAGGTATACCTTGATTAATAATATTGAAGTGCAAAAAAAAATACACCATGCATGCTTTAGACCAGGCATCTAAAGTGAATTTTTTTTTTGAGACTGGGCATCATTTAACGATTCCTCCCGCTCTGGGTGGAGCAGAGGGAGTGTCAGACTTTTACTGACTAAAACTCATCCATGTGCCTTTTTTAGCCCTTTATGTTCCGGGGTAGCGGTAACCCTTTCGGACAATTTCGCTGACAACAGTGCACCTCAGCCTAAATCTTCAGGAAATACAGGTGTAATGTTACAATGCTACAATACTAATGTTACAATACCTACACGATTAACCGCCCTATATGGCCTAACACTGTCTCCTAAGATACAGGACTACCTAGTTTAGGAGACAGGGGTACATGTTTTGTGTAGATTTATGTAGATATCCTATGCAATTTTTGTACATCTCTCTTGTGTATCATGAATTTTGTGTGTATTAAATAAAGATTATTATTATTATGCTAAAATCCAAAGAAAAAACTCACGGTAAGGCTCGAAGCAGCCAATAGGCTCAATCCTCATTTCAATATTATCTTTCCACGTAATTGGCAACACCTTTAGATACTGCGCATGTATCGGTGGGTAGAACTCTGTGACTTGTGTAGTATCCCGGTCGAAGTTCCCTGGGAACACCTGGTCTGCCCCCTTCCTGTCCACTACAGGGTTGAAGGTGGTCAGGTCTGAGGTGTACATTATCTTGAAGGTGGACACCCAGCCGTAGGGACCGCCTTTAGTTTTGATGCCTGTTATGTTACGTGGTGACGTGAAGTTGAACTGCGGAGGAAATGTGGTGTTATTACTTTATTTAACTTTAAGAAAAACGGTTAAAAATTAATTACAATAAATTAAAAAATAATGTAAACTACGATAACATGGCCCTCTCCTCCAAAATTCAAAAGGGTTAAAAGTATTAGTGACAGTAATTACCGCGCGCCACCAAGACTCACAACGCATGTCGCTGCCGACCTGCTACTGAACACGAATACTTACAACTACTTACAAAATCTTTCGTAAGGATGTGACTGAAAACGTTGAAACAGCAATTTGGAGGGGCGCACCATGTTATCGTGGTTTATCTCTATGTGCGTGCGTGTGTACTTGCGTAGTTGTGTTATTTGTAAAAAGATAAAAACGTTTTTTATCCTGGGTTATGCTCAACAGTTAGTTCCTCTGTAAAATGTTAAAAGGACGTCATGAAATACGTCTATGTCAGTATTTACCTAGCTGTCTACGCGTATATCTCAGTCACCGTGGTCATGTGGTGGAAAATTGGTCACAAAGAGCTTTAGCAAGAGAGTTGTAACACTCACTCACACAAAGTCAAAGGTAATTTTGCACAAAAGTTGAAAACCTGGATTGATAGCGTTATCTTCAAAAAGCAAAAAGCGAAGCTTCAAAAGCGTTTAGTCAGAACGATACTCAGCAGTGATAGCCTAGGGGTGTGATCGTCGGACTGTCATATCATAGGTCTCGAGTTCGAACCCAAGGCTCGTACCTCTGATTTTACGGATTCATGTGCGTATTGTATAATTATCACTTGCTTGAAAATCAGCGAAGGAAAACATCGTGAGGTAGCATGTCTGGGAGATATTTCTCAACAGCATGTGAAGCTAAGTCAGAGGCCCATGGGCAGCATAAATCTCGGACACCAGGTATAGTCACTAACCACACGAAAGAAAGATCTCTATGTGCGTACGTGTGTACTTGCGTAGTTGGGTATTGTAGTCATAAGTTGTAGTTACGTGTGGTGAGATTTACTCTCTCGTCACCGTGGTCATGTGGTGGAAAATTGGTCACAGAGAGCTTGAAAAGCTTTTAAAGCTCGTTAAAGGTCTGTTTGCACTTTTTGAAGATTGATAAAATCTCCAAAAAGGGACGTTTAGTCAGAACGACTACAGTTTTTACTATCACTTACCATAATCCACTCCCCAGGAGTACTGTACAGCGGCCTCCAGCCTCGCTCCCCGTCCAGCTTGAAGTACTGCCGCGCGTCGTTGTTGGAGCTGACTTCTATCATCTCCACTGGCAGGTCAGCGCCTAAGCCAAGCGGTTCCGAGCATCGTTCAAGTGGAGGCTATTGGGAAAATTTTAAAAACTTATTATTAGTAGTTAATACTATGCTCACGCCCAACCAATATGGTCTTCACATGATGTGACCAAGATTATGTCTAGACTTTATAAGAGACTGTTACCTCTGACTTTCTTATCGGAGTATCCAGATAGAAAATGTTGACATCATCTAGGTTTTAAAATATTATTGACATGTAAAAGCGTTTGTACAAAAATTAAATAATTAATTAATATCAGTGGCTTCAGCGGGATTGTCCGAAAGGGTTACCGCTACCCCGGATCATAAAAGGCTAAGGATGAAACATGGGTGGGTTTTAGTCAGTAAGAGTCTGACACTCCCTTCCGCTCCACCCGGAGCGGGAGGGGTCATATGATGATTTTTCACCCTCAAAAACAAAAAAGAAATCAGAGGGCTGTCAATTATGTCCATCCCTAGAATCAGGGGGAATTATAGCTTAATTTACTAAGTTTTCACGATGAGGTTTTTACAAAATACATCAACAGATAGCGACAAAGAATATCCACAAAGAAAAACTTGATGACTCATAACTCGCCCAGGGAATAGAACCCTCGCACTGATCAGCTGCTTTTACAACCGACAAGATCTTTACGATCTTCGAGATACTAAATTAAAAGGGCTTTAAGAAATCCCTGTTTCTTTTCGATGGTGTCCATTTGGTGGTGTCACGAGGAACGTATGTGTAACTTGCTATCTTTGAGTCCCGTGTGATAGGGGGCAAGTCTATTGCCATCAGATGGACATAAATTAAGAACCCGGAGGCTACTATTGCAGAGGGTGATTGGTACTAACCTAACACTAGATAATAAGTTGTTTTTATATCATGTTACTAACACTCTATGGATTTTTTGTGTCCGAAATAAAAATTATATTATTATTATTATTTTTAAGCGGGATTGTCCGAAAGGGTTACCGCTACCCCGGAACATAAAGGGCTAAGGAAGGAACATGGATGGGTTTTAGTCAGTAAGAGTCTAACACTCCCTTCCGCTCCACCCAGAGCGGGAGAAGTCATGGGATGATTTCCCAGCCTTAAAAAAAAGGAGGCTTCTATCAAATCCCTAATGGAATTATATGCAGAGCCAAACTTCTAATTAAATTTGGTCCTCCATATAAGTATAACTTACCACAACTGTAGTGGTTGTGTCCCAATTGGAAGGTTCCCTGCATCCTATGAGCTCGAACCTGACGGCGATTTCTTCATGCCACGTGAGAGGCTGCACGCGGTACACCTTGGCTTCTATTGGAGGCTCTATCATTTGCTTCGATGGGGTATTGTGGTCTACTGGGCCGCGGAAGACCTGGAGAGAGGAACCAAAAAGATAATATTTAGAAAATTAAGAATCTCATAATTATAAATTTTAAGATACATTTTAATATCATACAAAACAAAGTTCAAATTCCATTGCAACCTAAGGAACGTTTTGTCACTCAAAAACCAACCTTGACTACAAAACGCTAAGGTTTAATGTTGACTAAGTTGCAATCTTAATTTAAATTATCTAAGATTACGAATTTACAATTAAATACAAGGAAAATTATTTTCTCACCTTCGGCTTGCCATCAGGTCCGTTAACCGTGGAGAAGGTGTTGCCATCGTCTCCATATAACACGTGGTAGCTGGTGACGTACTGGTCGAACAGCGGGCTGCCCTGCATCACCACACCGTACACAGGCTCCCGTCGCGGGAACTGAACTTGGATGTACTGGTTCGTGTCTTGAGTTGCTGGGTTCCAGCTGCCGGCTAGATAATAATGATATTTGAAGAAATAAAAAAAATATATAGGTATATTAAAAAAATAACATATAATTATACGGGGTTATTTTTCAACGTGTGTTGTTATGAATGTATGAAACAGCAGATTTTTTTTTTCGTGATTTCAGAGTTGGTCCCATAGTGAAAGTTGTTCATATTTATGGGTAGAACTCCCTGCTAAAATTTGGCCAGTCATTGAAAAATAACCCGGTATATATTTTTAGGGTTCCGTACCTCAAAAGGAAAAAACGGAACCCTTATAGGATCACTTTGTTGTCCGTCCGTCCGTCTGTCAAGACCGTTTTTCTCAGGCACGCGTGGAGGTATCAAACTGAAATTTATATCTAATACTCAGGTCTACTGTCCCTTGGAGCTGAGAAAAAATCAAACTTCTAAGCCAAAGCAATCAAAAGATACAGCTGTTTATGCCACAAATTTTCGAAACTCGCACGGGAATCAAAACCTACAGGGTACTTCCCGTGAACTTAGAATCTTGAAATTTGGTACAAAGTAACGTCTTACAGTGCAGATAAAGGAAAAATTGCGAAAACCGTAAATTTTTAGTTACATCATATAGTAAAAAAAAAAAGTTTTTTTTTTTTCAAAATATAAAAATACCATAACTATGACTCGATTCTCGTGATGGGTGAACTTTTACTTATATACCTACAGGTTTGTACGGAACCCTCGGTGTGCGAGTCCGACTCGCACTTGGCCGGTTTTTTATTAATTAATTCATTTAATTTTGAAATTTTTATTTAGACAACACGTTTTTTTTTAATTCTGAAGATTGGAACATCTAACAAAACAAAGCCAAAATTACATACTTTTGCTTTGTAACACTGGCGAAAAATGTATAAAAGCCTGATCAGGTCTCTGTTTAAGAAATCAGCAGTTAATTTCTACGTTTCTTAAGTGACTGTGGAAAAAGTTCCACCTGAATCCAATTCCAACGAGGAACCAAGTAGTAGAGTATAATTGTGATATTTTTTTTCTGTTTTTTTGAAGCCTTCCCACTGCGGTACACAGCCCTCCTCTCTAAGACAAGGAGTGGGCCATAATTCACCACGCGGGCCCAGTACGGGCTGCTAGATGTCACATGTCTTCGAATTTCTGGTTCTAGGACATGCCGGTGTCCTCACGATGTTTTCCTTCACCGTTTTGAAAGCAGTGGTGAATTTAATACACTAAGTAAAGTGCCGTGGTAAGAGCTTGGGTTCGAACTCCAGACCTACAACTCAAGTCAAGGCTGATACCACTGGATACCACCACTGCTCTTCTACTATAATATTAGCATTTGATGACACGGTTGGCGCAGTGGTTGTGAGATTGACTTCCGCGCAGCAGCACGTCGCAGGTTCGATTCCTGCACGGAACAAATATTTGTACGACCTGCAGTATTTGTTCCAGGTCTGGGTGTTTTTCTATCTATAATTTGTATGTATTTACAAAAATAGTACCTAGTAGTTTATCAGCCATCTGGTTACCATAACACAAGCATTAGGTTGCTTAGCTTGTGACTATATGGCGTTGTGTGAAATGTCCAAGGATATTATATTATTTAGTACTTAAAATAAGACAGTTTTCAAATAGAAACTTTATAAACATGAACCTGCAATTTCCGACACGTTTAAATTAGTTCTTACCGGTAACATCAAGTGGGTGTCCGTTGAGTTTGGCGTACTGCGGCTCAAACAGTCCGCTGGCGATGGAGCTGGCGCTGAAGGCGGAGTCAGGCAGGGGCTGGTCTCCCCACATCAGGTCCATGTAGCTGTTATATAAAGAGAAAAGCAGGTTACTATTAGTTATTTTTTTTACTTTTATTGTGGCTTCCATATGAAATCTGACAGCCAGTCTTACCAAGGGGTATTGTATGGCCCAGGTACTGGGTTGTGGAGGTCAGATAAGCAGTCCCCCATGTAAAATACTGGTATTCAGCTGCATCTGGTTATACTGGAAGCCGACCCCAACATAGTTGGGAAAAGGCTAGGCAGATGATTGTGGGTTCCATATTGTTTGTGTTAACGTTTTCCAAACAGACGAGGTTTATCAAGAGCAATGAATAAAGAATGGATGATATTGTAGAAAAGATATTTGCTTCCAATCCAAGGCAGTACTCCTGCGCACGGCGCGTATAGTTAGGAGGTT
Source organism: Hyppa rectilinea (assembly GCA_951799385.1). Classification (NCBI taxonomy): domain Eukaryota; kingdom Metazoa; phylum Arthropoda; class Insecta; order Lepidoptera; family Noctuidae; genus Hyppa; species Hyppa rectilinea. The sequence goes on along the minus strand of OX637308.1, from coordinate 2,817,905 downwards.
CCTCTCTGAGGCGTCGTAACCACCAGTTTCTTAGACCCTGTTCCCGATACCGGTGGCCTACTATTTTTTATTTTTTCATAAAAAATATTTAAGAACGTAAATTATATGTAACAAAAAAAAAAAAAGGAAAGGAATAATTTATTATTTTTAAGTTAGTTTATATATTGTAGTGATATTCGTTTTAGTAGTATGTGGGTATGTATCTAAGTACTACTCTGTCAAGAAAGTACCGGGAAAAGATCAATAATACACAAAATGTCTGTTATTCATCCAAATTTATTTTATCACCTTCAAAGTATGCTCCTTTAGAAACGATACACTTGCGCCAACGAATAATCCATTCATCAAAACATTTTTTAAACGCTGCTTCCGGAATTGAGTTCAGTTCTCGCCGCGAATTCTCCTTTATGTCTTCTATCGATTGAAAACGGGTGCCACGAAGTGGTAATTTTAGTTTAGGAAAAAGAAAAAAGTCAGCAGGAGCCATATCTGGTGAATATGGTGGTTGCTGGATGGTATTTGTTGAGTGTTTGGTCAAAAATTCGTTCGCTCTTTTATTATCTACTTCCTATCGCAGGTATGGAAGAGATTTCTTTAGTAATAAGCTTCGCCTTTGTACGTATTTTCTGTTCCTTTCTTGCTATCCGTTTTTATGTGTGTATAGAGGCCAGCACATCAAGTTACCACAATCTGTCAAATTTCTTTGATAGTATTTCAACTTTATTGCAAAGACGTAAGGTTCAGTTTTAATTGAGAAAATTTGCTAGTTAGGGATAGTTTGATGTGCTGGCGTCTGTACATAAATGGTTAAGTAAATAAATAATACTAAATATATATTTAAAACCATAGAAAACAAAAGTCTCACCTGTCGGGATTACACTTGGGCGGCGGAGACACGGTACTCGTTATAATCAGTGGAGCAGCAATTGTAGTTTTAGGCGGCGGCGTAGTCGGCGTAGTTAGCGTAGTCGGCGTAGTCGGCGTAGTCGGCGTAGTCGGCGTGGTCGGCGTAGTCGGCGTGGTCTGCGTAGTCGGCGTAGTCGGCGTGGTCTGCGTAGTGGGCGTGGTCTGCGTAGTCGGCGTAGTCTGCGTAGTAGGCGTGGTCGGCGTAGACTCCGTAGTTGGAGTGTATGTAGATGTTGAAGTTTCTTCTATCTCGGTGCTTGTCACTATTGATGTACATAAAATACTGTAGTATCGTAACAAAATCGTCAGTGTTTGTTTTTGTCTTTTTATAATGCCTCAGTGGCGAGAGCTTTGCCGCTAGATAATAAACACTTTGTTTAACCTTTCGAACGCCAGAGCACAACGCACGCGCGTGCCCTCCACGCCAAGCTACAAATTTATTTCTTCTTGTTATTTGTTTCATGTCATTAAATACGTACGAGAGCTTCAATTTTTAATATACAAACACTCACAAAAAATGATTTAATTGTTCATTTCGTAGTGTTGTGGCCATTGTCACATATTTGTGTCGTTGGCGTATTGGGCATGCGCTTGTTTGTCACGTATATGTGACAAAGTCGTTTAAAAAGTTAAGCGTCAAATAAATTTTCTAACAAAAGTTGATACAAACTTTTAAAACAAAGATTGGACATGTAATAGATCCGCGTATAAAAAAAAAACTAAACGTTTTTTTAATCGGCTTACTACAGTGTATCTGCATATTTTCTGGATTTATTTTTAAACCTTTTTTCTATATTGATCTCATTCTAAATTTAATTTTGTTCAGATTCTTAAATTTGTATTTTCTCTTCTTTAAAGTACAGTACCTTGCATGCCGAAAGGTAGAACACAGTGATACCAAAGACAATACAGCTATTACATGAATGATAAAGATCTGCACATTGATTACCCATATTTTTGTTTTTTTTTTTAATTTGGAAACAGTACTGGATATTTCCTCACAATGATTTCCTTCACCGTTGCACCGGCATGCCTGAGAGACATTTCTCAGCATGCGAAGCTAAGTCAGAGGCCTCATCATCTGCCTAGCCTTTTCCCAACTTTGTTGGGGTCGGCTTCCAGTCTAACCGGATGAAACTGAATACCAGTATTTTACATGGAGCGACTGCCTATCTGACCTCCACAACCCAGTCACTAACTGGGTAATACGATACCCCTTGGTAAGACTGGCTGTCAGACTTTCGGGCTTGTGACTACCCGTAACGACTGTCAAAGATCCACGAATGACAGCCCGGACCAACGGCTTAATGTGCATTCCGAGCCACGGAGGAGTCTCGATATCTGAAGATGGTCACCCATCCACAGACCAACCCCGGCGAGCGTACCTTAACCTGATGGATCGATCCGTGCGGCTGTTATTACTTAGCCACGAGCTCTTCTTCTAAGTCAGAGGCCTATGGGCAGTATAAAAACTCTGACACCAGGGTAGTCACTAACCACACGAAGAAAGAACGACTAAACATTTTCTATTTGATAGCATTATCAGTAAAACACCCTGTATATTATTATTATTAATAATCCCACACTTACTTATTTCCTCGCAGCCAATGAGCTCGAACCTGACGGCGATTTCTTCGTGCCACGTTAGGGGACGGATGCGCAGGACGCTGGCATTTATTGGAGGCTCTAACATCTGCTTCTTGGGAGTTCTGCTGTCTGAAGGTCCTTCGAATACCTGGAGGACAGTAATAGTAGTAATATAGCAAGCACTTTATTTGGGTATTTAATATAACCAGTTCGTGTAGTTGAGCTGAATGGTGTTAATCCATGCGTCATGTTCCCGCTGTTAGTAGAGACTGGTCATCTCTTAATTTTTGAATTGTTTTTATATATTTACTAGCTGACCCGACAGACGTTGTACTGTCTTAACTATGATACCTACCCTACCTACCTACCTGCTCACCTAACTTTTATCACCTTTTAAACCTTCCCTGGACTACGACAAACATTTCAATACCAAAATCAGCTAAATCGGCCCAGCCGTTCTCGAGTTTTAGCGAGACTAACGAACAGCAATTGATTTTTATTTCTATAGATAAAGGATGCTTTTAACGTTCTGAATCCTTCTCACATGTATAGTAATAATATGAATGATGTAACCATATTTTGTTTAAAAGAGTGTCCGTGGTTTCTTGCCCGTTCTTCGCCATAGGTACCTACTGCTTTGGAATGGGCGACTAGCTTTATTTGTCTGACTGACCGACCCTTTGACAATTCAAAAGTGCCTGTGATTGGTTTATGTGAAATAAATGCTTTGAGTTTGAATTTCTCAATAAGATTCCTTCACCATTGGGATCGGTTGTGATAAAATCAAATCAACATCCTGTGTTTCAGCAGTGGAATCATTAGGTAGAGAAAACAATCCCGGGATCCCGACCGTTTTCTGACCCCGAAAATCCCGGGACTGTACTTGACTAATCTCAGTATTTTCGGGATTGCCACAAACAGATCTAGTTTGTACTCCGTAGTCCGTTGCGCCTTGACCTTGGCTAGATAATTTTAATAGCATTTATAAGATATCGCCAAAAAAACAACCCTTCGATACGCGTAGGTACGATACGTACATAAAATATTGCGATTTGTGGTGAGCAATAAAAATAAAAAAATATTTCAAGAAATTACTCGTTTTTTTTACTTTTGAGACCATTTAGAAACCACATAGGGACCACAAATCCCGGGATTACCCCGGGATCCCGGGATTACGTATCAAAAATCCCGTAATCCCGTGTACGAAAAACATGCTCGGTATTGTAGGTATTCTCTTATTACAGGCTAACTAGGCAAAAAGGTAAGAGCAGAAGGTGTATCAACTACAACTCCAGAATAACCTACCTTGGGTTTGCCGTCAGGTCCTTTAACGACGTTCAACTTATCAGGACTATTTCCATACAAGACTTCGTAGCTGGTGACGAACTGGTCGAAGAGCGGGCTGCCCTGCATCACCACGCCATAGATGGGTCGAGGGTAGCTCAGGTCCACCTGGATGTACTGGTTCGTGTCTTGAGTTGCTGGGTTCCAACTGCCGGCTAGATTAACAATTAAGTTATTTATCTTTATTTTTACTTCTAAAGAGTGAAGAGTTAGATATTTTAAAAGCACTAAGTAAGACAGGTCTAACGATTTTTGAATTGTGAGTGATGAATAAATACGATTATATTTTGTCGCTTCATTCGAAGATATTTTTAACATGTAGTCCCCTTCCCTTGCGCTAGCAACTACGCGCGTCTTCGTAGATGTATTTGTACCCTATTTTTTTTTTTAACTTCCTGCCTACTCTAGCCTACCTCGTTGCGTCGGTCAGTTGTAACCGTCATTCCTTTTTCGTGTGCAGCACCGAACGGACGTCTTCAACACAAATAAATAGTTAGTTAAAAGTGTAACAGTTATGCGGTAGCGAAACGCAGAAGAAAAAATCGAGCATTACAAGAATAAATACGGAGATTAAAAAAGAGGGCTCATCGTCATAATGATCTAACTTAACTTTGAAGTTAGTTTGATGAACTATGTAGTAACATGGCATAAGTCGCTTTGTTACAATAGATGAATTTTGAGGAAATTTTATAATATTTAAAATAAAAAACTTGAGAGGTATAAAGGGACAACCGGATGGAACGAAGTTCCGTTCCATTAATAAGTGAAGGAATTGTAATAAAATTGTATTTCTTTTAAGTTATAATAATCAAAAAAAAATCTGATCTAAAATTAACCAATCAAAACATATTGATTAAAAAGACATCATATTTTACTCCAAAAAAGTGTCGTTACTACTTTTGGTCTTAATTACCGTCTAGCTCCCTTTCGCAACGCGCGATAACGAACTTTGTTCCAAAAACCAAATAATGGAAAACTAAAATAAATTAAACATTTTTTTTTAAATATTTTTTTTAATTGTATGAGGTCGTGGTGCCACTCATTCAAGTCGGGCTTGCTGTAAATAATCGTAAATAACTATGAATATGTGTCATGAAAATCATAATATTAAAAATACCTGTAACATCAAGTGGGTGTCCGTTGAGTTTAGCGTACTGCGGCTCAAACAGTCCGCTGGCGATGGAGCTGGCGCTGAAGGCGGAGTCAGGCAGGGGCTGGTCTCCCCACATCAGGTCCATGTAGCTGTAAGGATTAGTGGAAGTTAGAGGTATAATCGTAGTGTCTTTTGTCGAAGATAAATGTCTGCTACAAATAAGGGTTCCGGAATAAAATCTCTAAATGATGGTGAAAACTGCATCAAAACCAGTTTCGTTGTTTAAAAGTATACCGAATTTCATTTATGATGGATATACCTACTTAGAGTAGGCACAGAGTTTACCTATTAGAGGGACAATTTCACGTCGATATTGACAAATCTAAGGCCCGGCGCCCATTTCTTGGCGGCACGGCATGGCAAGGTATTTTCAGGCGACGAATAAAATTATAACTTAAGAGGCGACTCTAACATCGAGTTATTTCAAAAATGGGTATTTGAAGAAACTATTGCCGTCGCGCTGCGACACACCTTACCCCGTAAAGTGCAAAAGGGACAACTACAGCTCAGGCTGATTTTACCAACAAAAACCTTGACCAAAATACGTTTTTATTCCGCTGTTTTCTTCTTCAAAACTAGACTGATCTAAAAAACTCTTATTTCAAAATTTAAAGGAAAAGTATATCTATGCTTCTAATATTTTCTTTTTTATTAAATACTTACTTATTAAATTTATCTGATAGTCATCTGAACAAAGCGGTAAAAATGGGCAATTTTTCGGGATTTTGGATTGTCATAATTCTTTAAGTGATTATATTCTGGAAAAAAAGAAATGACAGGGACACGTACTAATTAGACCTAGATTTTTTGGAATATAATCTCTGCTCTAGAGACAACTATCCACGAAGAAAACAGCGGAATGCGTTTGTATGGAGAAAGGCCCAATAGAGTCGCCTCTTAACAGTATGGGAATAAAGTTGACGTTGTTTGGATTGTTACGCATAGCGCGGTGTTGTGTTTGTATTTAGGATCATTGACAAGAAGTTCCTTACTTATTCGGATCACATTCAGGTGGCGTCACAACCGTCGTGGGCTCCTCCGTGGTAGTGGTCCGTTGTGGCGGCGTGCTAGGCCAGGGTGTCGGCAGGATGTGAGGCTCTATGATGGGCTGGTGAGTGGAGCCTTCTAGCGGAGTACTGACGACCACGCACTCGCTGGAGTCGCAGTGGAGCTCGTTGTTGAGGCACTGGCATTTGATGCAGCCATCCACTACCACGCCGCCTGGCTGTTAGGAGGGAACAAAATGATTGATGTTGGTAAACAAACTATTGATATATCCTATTGAATTTGATTATGCAAATTAGCTTGCGTCATTACAACGAGAACAGTGTTGTTGGTTTTTCCATTTGGAATCCTCAGCAGCAGTAGAATCTGGATTTGTGCCCAGTTGATGATAATAGGCTCGCCCCCTATTCTATGGGACTTAACTTTTAGTATGCCATAATTACGGACACAATTAAAAAGCCATTAAGCAAGCTCGCGAAGACCTGTGATCCGGTATACAATGGGTTAAACATAACTGGCGAAATATGGGTGTACTATAGATGCCTTTTGTCTAACTCTTCAGGGAATACAGGCAAGTTACTATGTAATGTTTTTATATTATACAGGGTGGAATTTTGTAATGCCCCCTGGAGGGAAAGTACTCTTAATACTGTAGATAGAAAATTTTACTCAAAGGAAACATTCCTTTATTTTTGAATAGAAAGAATACATTTGGGTAAGTATCCAAGAAAATGGAGCCCATTTCGAGCTACTAATTAATTAGTTTACAATTTTTTGTAAATAATTAAAGATTTCATGGTTTTCCTATCATTTAATTTATCAAGTTTGTTCGAGAGATTTCATCCTTATAATTGATACTAACGATCGCGGCAATAAAAGTACAGTATGTACTTTTTGCAGATTTTAGTCAGTTCGATTCCCGGGTGTGGCAAGCGATTTTTTGGAAATCTTTGAATGCAATTTTCTTTCTATTCAAAAATAAGGGAATGTTTCCTTTGAGTAAAATTTTCTATCTACAGTATTAAGAGTACTTTCCCTCCAGGGGGCATTACAAAATTCCACCCTGTATATGTATAGCATTACACTAATCAAAAGAACATGAGATGTGACAGCATTTAGTGGACGCTCCATAAAGCTTCGCAAACCCGATAGCTATTACTGATTGGAAGCTTCATCAGATTCCAGTAATTATATTAATAATATATTTTTTTTGTTTAAGGCTGGGAAATTATCTAATGACTTCTACCGCTCTGGGTGGAGCGGAAGGGAGTGTCAGACTCTTACTGACTAAAACCCATCCATGTTCCTTCCTTAGCCCTTTGTGTTCCGGGGTAGCGGTAACCCTTTCGGACAATCCCGCTTACCCGGCAGGCTTGGCCCTGAGGGGCCCCTTCATATGCTGACATCTCTTTGAGGCGCGTGTGGAACATATACGCGCCGTCCGGCACGGGCCTGGTGCTGATCGGACGGTGAGTCACCCATTACTCACCGTCCGCAGGCCCGCGCCTGCAGTGGCCGGGAGTCGTCACGTGGGTCCCGACGCCCGGAGCGTCTCCCGCGGCGGCTGGGACGGGAGGACCTTTCTCTCTCCCATCCCGCCACCTCCTTCGCGAGCATGACTTTTTCGCAGAAGGAGGTGACTGCCTCCCACTCCCTCTCGCCCCGGACCATGGCTTGCACCAGGGCCGGGCACGAGAGGTCGCCGCCGCCGATCGCCTCTACGAGGACACGGCGGTGCTCCGCCCAAGCGGGGCAGGTTTCCACCGTGTGCTCTACCGTGTCCTCTGGGCGATCCTCGCAGTGGTGACACCCGGGCGTTTCCTCCCGCCTGATGATGTGCAGGAACCTCCCGAAACATCCATGTCCGGTGAGGACCTGCGTCAGGCGGTAGGTGAGGGCACCGTGACGCCTGTCTAGCCACTCCTCATAGAGGGGCCTTACCGCCACTATCGTGGCGTTCCCTATAATAATATCCTTGGACATTTCACACTAGACATGTGCAAAACAGTGCACCACGAAGTGATGTGATATGTCATTACATTTCGTGCCGAGTAATATTACATTACACCATCACTTCAAACATCACGCGTGATGTTATGATGTAGCGCCATGCGATAGGACACCATCGCGCGTTCTAATGTTATGCAATGTTCTAGTGTACTATGACATGTTATTGAAATAGTAACATAGCAGTGAGCGAAAATGAAATGAGCAATAGTGTGATTTACTCACTATGATTTAAATATACAAATAAATTATACAAAGTTGATTTTCCTTCATACTTATACCCTATTTCAACAATTATTGGGTTTCCAGGCTTAGGACTGGCAATATTCAAGCGTTGGATTAAACAAAAGTATCTATATGAGAAATTAGAAATAATTTTAAAAATAATCCAATAAAGACGCGTTCTTGACTGCGTTAGCAAACAAACTAAAAAATAACGCAATATTTTCATTGCAATTCGAAATAAAAGGACAGTTGAGTATTTACCTACGACCGTAGGTACAACGGGTGGTGATGTCAAGGAAATATAAACCCTTTTAAAAATAGAAATAGAGTTCGAAATAACATACTGTATACGCGCCTAGTTCCGGACTTCCGATATAAACCGAACATTGCCGACGCGATGCGTTCGGGAGGGCTCGGTTCGAGCGAGTCTGCGAGTCATGTCGCGAGCTACTGCGCTGCTACCGCGCGCGTGATGTTTAGTGTAATGGTGTGATGCTTATTTTAGTCGAGTAATGTGTGATGGTACAGTACGCGCTCGGGTGATATTACGCGTGATGCATCACTCGCATTACTTACACATGTCTATTTCACACTTGTATTATGGTAACTAGATGGCTGATAAACTACTTATATAGTTACTTTTTTTGTAAATACATAAATATTAGATAGAAATAATAATAATATCATATTTAGATAATTAATAATAATAATAATTGTTTATTTATAAAAAAAAATAAGAGTAAGTAACTATAGTCGTTAGCGACGTACCTTAACGATCTTGTCGTCAGCGAAGCAGGTGCAGTCCTTCTTGGGCACGCAGGTCTTCTCGTCACGCCAGTAGGAGTCGGCATCACATGGCTTACTAACGCAGCCTTCCACGCACATCTGGAGAAGAGAGAAGAATATAAAGTGCTTGCATCTTATGATTTATTTTACTTCTGTTCCTTGCTGTCTCCCCCAGCCTACTTGTATTGAAACCTGAGCAAGCGAAGTATTCTATTTTAAACTGTGTCATGCATTTTCAGTGGACTGGCAGTATAGAAAATTATTAAATAGAAAGGTTCGAATTTTTAAATCTCTTTCCACGCTAGCGCATTTCGAATGACAAACAGACTCTTTCCGAGCCTGTGAGGTGAAAAAAATAACTATTTTATGTGATAAACCTACGAGAAGCTCATGGCTGAGTAATAACTGCCGCACAAGTCGATCCATCAGGTTAAGCTACGCTTGCCTGGGTTGGCCGTGGATGGGTGATCATCTTCACATACCGAAACTCCTCCGTGCCTCGTAAAGCTCGTTAAGCCGTTGGTCTCGGCTGTCATTTGTGCATCCATGACAGTCGTTACGGGTCGCCAGAAGCCCGAAAATATGACAGCCAGTCTTACCAAGGGCCAGTTTTACTTATTACACAGTTACTGGATTGTGAAGGTCGGATAGGCAGCCGCTCCATGTAAATACTGGTATTCAGCTGCATCCGGTTAGACTGGAAGCCGACCCCAACATGCTCACGAAAAGGCTCGGCAGATTTTATATGATAAAACTACAAATAAACGATTTTCGGACTTCGTGACAGTCTTTTTCTCAACTTCGATAAAGTTACATGTATCCTGGTCACAGTATACAGGGTGAAATTGAATTCATGGGCATTATTTTAATGGTTCATTGTACTCTTCATTATAAACAACTTTCAGTAAAGGAACATCGAGAAAAAATCAGCTTTTCCCTACATTTTGACGAGTTAAGCGAGCATAATGGTCACAGCAGATTATGATCATCGTCGTCTTACCTCTCCAATGCAGCGTCCTTTAGCAACGAGCGCCCTTCGGAAGTAGTCGCACAGTCTGTCACACCGGTACGCGCATGCGCTGTACTCTTGTCCGGGAGGACAAATAGACGTCGTTGCCGTAGAAGTGGTATACTCCTGCGACGATCCTGAATAGGAAAATATAAGAAAGTGAGATTATGTATAACATAACTAGGGACCCGCCCCGGCTTCGCACGGGTGCTATGGAGATGTTTTTATGCGAGCGAAAGCTAGTTAAACTATACGTATAAACCTGAACCTGTTTGCATTGTGGAATGAAGATAAAGATTGAGTATTGAATACCTTCCTCTTGAATCACTCTATATATTGATGAATACAGCATTAAAATCCGTTGCGTAGTTTAAAGACCTAAGCCTACAGAGGGACAGACGGCGGGGAGAGACTTTGTTTTATACTATGTAGAGATATAGTGAACATAATACCAGGAGCCCAATTCTGTAATATAACCAACTTGTCAATAGTGTGTCGGTAGTGTGTAAGCAGTGTCTCAATAAACTAATCATTTACATTTAGTATTCTACAAATTATTTATGGTCATTTTTATCTTTGAGGGTGGGAAATCAGAAATCAGCCCTTTATGTTCCGGGGTAGCGGTAAACTTTTCAGTCAATCCCGCTTACCCAGATTTTACCTAACCTAACATAATGTCTGTAGTGTGTCGATTGAGTTGCAATGTCGTGTTGCTTAACTCAAAGTTACAGAATTGGGCCTCTGGATTGAAATTGCAAACTAACTTAGATTAGCTCTTGGTCTGCAGCCGGCATCAACGTTTCAATTTTAATGGGTTAGAATATTGGAGAGAACTTTGTAAAGCTATCCTAAGCTACGGTTGTCCGTAGGAGAAGCCCGACTACCGTAGGCGCGGGCCTGCGGGCGGTGAGTTATTGTATAGTGCGCCCGATCAGGACCAGACCCGTGCAAGACGGCGCGTATATGTTCCACGCGCGGCTCTAGGAGATGTCAGCATTTAGGAAGGGGTCCGTTAGGGTCGAAGCCTGTCGGGTCAGCGGGATTATCCGAAAGGGTTACCGCTACCCCGGAACATAAAGGGCTAAGGAAGGAACATGGATGGGTTTCAGTCAGTACGAGTCTCACACTCCCTTCCGCTCTACACAGAGCGCGAGGAGACACACAAAAAAAAAGCTACGGTTGTGGTTGGTTGATACACACCTGGAGGTGCAACTGTCGTGGGTGTCGTCGTGGTGGTCGCTTTTTCAGCACCTACATAAATATTAAAGTGTTAAACCAAATTCTAATTGACATTAGTGATGTAAACAGTTAGATTAAAACTGAAATTATCAATTTATTTTTATCATTTTGCACTTTTTGAGGAATGCGTCTTAAAAAGGTGCCCTAATTTTAAATATAAAAATGATATTAAAGAAAATTATAGTATTATTATTAATTCATTTTAATCCATTTTTCATTAATGAACTGTCTAAGTTTTCTATTCTCTTGTCATTTCAGACCAGATCAGGATAAAAAGGTAAAAAAAAACACAAAATTGAAAAAAAGAACAACATTCTACTAACCAGCTGTAGTAGCCCCACACTCGGGCCTGACGACCAACACGTTGTAAGGCCAGTCGCACACCATAGTAACGTTGTTGTACATGGTGCCGGCTCCACACGACTTCATCACCGTACCGCTCGGAGCGCATTCGTAAAACTTCGTGCAGTCCGTCGGGTGAGGTTCGTTCGGGCGGACTGAATTCTCGCAGAGAGATGGTTCTGCGCAATAATGTAAATTAATTAATATTTAATATCTTAGAGTAATAGTAATAACAAGTAGAGAAATACCAAAAAAATCAAAAGTCATTTATTCAAACTAGGCTGAAAATCAGCATTTTTTGAAGGTCAAAGTTACATAAGACAGTCCCCAAAAACGCCACTTCCTAGTGCTTTAGCTGGGAAGAAAAAGTGGCGCAACAAACTCCCCAGCAGCACAGCTGTCTGTTTAGTTGGCAGAACTTGATTCTACACATTTATCGTATGAGAAGTAATTACCATTACGAAACACATCACATTTAAATCAATCATTTGCCACATGTTAGCTAGCACACGCCAATATACTAATAGAAATGATAGATGGATTGCGTGGTAATGATATGGCTAGGAAGGGAGTAACTACCGAGATGACGACTAATAGAGAAGTATGGAAGAAAAAGACATGTTGCGCCGACCCCATCGACCGAAATACATTGGGATAAGGACAGGATAATGATGATGAGAAAGAAATATTATTACAGAGTGAGTTTGCTTATTTTTGTGGAATAAATAAAAAGACAGAAAATCAGTTGTAATTTTGGTGACTCGGTTTTGAAGGTATCACAAAATTAGCACAACTTCAACTTTTTCACAGATAGGTATAACTTCGCCACTTTTCAAATTCTTCTATTGCATTGAAAATTATATTTAATTACCTGATGACTGAGATCAAAACCCTTATAAAGATACCAACCTAAAACCTTTTTTAATAATCTGGCCATTTTATGAAAAAAGAAAAAAAAATGTTTGTGTCTGCGATTGTTTTTATGGCATTAAGTCCACTTCTGTGCATTTCTCTCCTTAAAGTATTGAATGAATAAATAAATGTGTGCGAATGAACATTTTTCTTTTTTCTTTCTCTTTCTTTCACTTACCCTCGCACTCGCAGTACACCCTAATCTCGAAGTCCAAGCACTTCTTGCCGACCTCCTTGCAGTACAGCCCTCGTTGTAAGCTACATTCCACGTCAAGTCCCGTTTCTTTAGGAGACTTGTGGTCGCCCACCGTGCGGCATTCCACCTCCTTCATCATGCTCTCTTTACACATTGGTGTGCCGATTGCCTTTAAATAATAATAATAATAGATAATAATAATATCCTTGGACGTTTCACACAACGCCATATAGCCCCAGATAAGCAACCTAATGCTTGTGTTATGGTAACAAGATGGCTGATAAACTACTTCTATACATTTTTTTTTGTAAATACATACATATTATAGATAGAAAAACACCCAGACCCGTAACAAATACTTGCAGGTCGTACAAATATTAGTTCCGTGCGGGAATCGAACCCGCGACATGTTGCGCAGCAGTCAATCGCTCAACCACTAAATGAGAAAACGTAATCACTACATAGTATAAAACAAAGTCGCTTTTTCTGTCCCTATATCCCTATGTAAGCTTAAATCTTTAAAACTACGCAACGGATTTTGATGCGGTTTTTTTAATAGATAGAGTGATTCGAGAGGAAGGTTTATGTGTATAATTTGTCGACATATTTTGCGGGCGAAGCCGCGGGCGGAAGCTAGTTATATATAAAACTAGCTGCTGCCAGTGGCTTCGCCCGCATGGAGGTCGGAAATGATGCCAAGGAAACGTACTACTGGGATAAAGTATCCTGTATGGTATCTTATGTGTAATCCAGGCCATAAACTACCTCTGTGCCAAGTTTCATTCAGATCCGTTCAGCCGTTTAAGTGTGAAGGACGAACAAACATACAAACTCACACACACACTCACACAAACTTTCGCCTTTATAATATTAGTGTGATTAATTATCACACAAATATAAATATATAAAAGATATAAATTGCCAAACCGATTAGCGATTTTTTCGAATTTAAGTTCTTCGGATAGTAAGTAGAATTCCTGTTTTAGTTTGGTTGATATTAAAAATAACTAAAAAACACGCTTTACAAAATAATCTTCAATAACTTTAAAATTTGAATAAAATGATAAACAAAAAAAATATTTTATCGTAAAAAGCGCAGGGTGCAAATAACTATTTGACACGGTCAAAAACAAAATATGAAATCAAACAGAAAAAAGACCGCACGTCTTAAAAGCTTCCATCCCCGTACAGAAATTAAATGTTATGCGAAGATACAATTGTAAAATTGCATTTAATGCTAATAAGTATTCCATTTGATTCCAAAAATCTGTGACGTCACATTGTTATATTTCATACAAATCACGTACTTACAAATTCCACGTTTTGACAATTCATAAAAAGTGACGTCATTGACTACCCTTTCAAATACCCAATTGCGGAATTTTCATAATGACTCGACTTATAAAAATTTCCGTCAATAGAATAATTTATAACAATTGATATCAGACACCCATTTGTTAGTTCTTCATCAGATCCTTACCAGTTCGTTGGGTCGTGGTAGAGGCTCGTTGTCAATAGATTCTCCGTTGGGTCCTGTCTCGGGCGCTCCTCTGTTGATCCAGGAGGTCCAGCCGGTCACGCACTTCAATGGCTCATCATGAGGTTTAGGAGATGTTACTTCTTGCGGCTGTAAGAATAATGCGCAAGTTATTTTCGTTGACCTTAAAACAAGTTTAGTATTTCATCGGAGAAAAGTACTGCTTTCTTTTAGGGTGGGAAATCATCAAATTACTCCTCCCGCTCTGGGTGGAGCGGAAAGGAGTGTCAGAGTCTTACTGACTAAAACGCATCCATGTTCCTTCCTTAGGTCTTTACGTTCCGGGGTAGCGGTAACCCTTTCGGACAATCCCGCTGACCCGGCAGGCTTCGGCCTTAACGGGCCCCTTCACTAATGCTGACATCTCTTTGAGGCGCGCGTGGAACACGTACGCGCCGTCTTACACGACCCAGTCGGTTGATTCTGTAAAAACCTCACCGCGAAAACGTAGGTGAAGTGAGTTTAAAGTGAGCTGACAAAAGCATCAATCCCCAACATTAGGTGGAACGACACCTCACTTCATATTCACCTCACTTAAGTCTTCACGGTGGGATTTTTACAGAATCCACCGCCTGGTCCTGAGCGGCCGTTGAGTTACTCACCACCTCAATAGCAGTACAAAGCAAGCTCGTACAAACAAATATAAATAAATAATATCCTTGGACATTTCACACAACGCCATATAGTCCCAAGCTAAGCAACCTAATGCTTGTGTTATGGTAACGAGATGGCTGATAAACTACTTATATACATTTTTTTTTTGTAAATACATACATATTATAGATAGAAAAACACCCAGACCCGTAACAAATACTTGTAGGTCGTACAAATATTTGTTCCGTGCGGGAATCGTTCCCGCGGCATGCTGCGCAGCAGTCAATCGCTCCACCACTGCGCCAACCGTGTCGTCAAAATCTTCTGCTTCTTAGAACAGCGGCAGGGGTGGCACTCATTTGTCTCTATAGCCTCTCCTTCCGGCGCCCCCCATCCATCTTCTACCACCCCTTTCCAAACATACTCTACTTTAGTACAATCAAAAACTCACCGCCTCAATAGTAGTACAAGGCTGGCCCGTACAGATCTTCTGCTTCTTGGAGCAGCGGCAGGTGTGGCACTCATCTTGCTCTATGACCTCTCCCTCCGCGACCTCCCGTCCGTCATCTAAAGTCATGCAGACTGGCTTGCACTTAGCGCGGGGCACGCAGTCTTGGTGAGTACTATTCTTGTAAACTTGTCCTTCGGGGCAGGATTTTTTGGGCTTGCAACCTGTGGTGAATGGATGGTGATGTTTTTAAACGCGTTTTTTTATATGAACCTTATGTCTGAATACATAAGAACCATTTTTTTTTTTGCTTCAGGAAGAAATTCATGAACTTTTTACCTGTTCTATTATAACTTTAAAGAGCGGGCGTTAATTATTTTATACCATTAAAAAATACGTAGACTTAATCTAGCTTTTTGACAGTTTAATAACAATTTTTTCTATACAAATTTATAATAATGTAACTAGATTTCCTGAATCGTTTTATATTAGGCATTCCTGGCTGGTTTAGGGAAGCTTACCTTCAAGACAAGTGTCATGTTCACAGTTAGTCTTCATTTCTTGGTAGTACAGGGTGTTGTCGCAGGTTTCCACAGGACACGGAGATATACACGCGTCATAGTTGGAACATTCTTCGTCACATTGCATTGCTATGGACAAGTAACCATCGACATTTTAGTTTCAGGGTAGATCTGGTTAGCGCATCACTTTAGAACGGCCGGGCCGACGCGGTATTTTTTTTTTAATGTTCGTAATTTTCCTAATTAGTTGTTAACGGAATATTGATACGAACAATTTGATAATTTGAGAAAACTGATAGAAAATGCATTGTATGGGAATTTTCTATGAATTATTGAAAGGACACGACCAAGACGGGACAACATCTGTTGGATCAGCTAGATGTATAGATTTAGCGGTGACATTGTTATTTGGCAACTTTGGCGAGGAACGATGATATAATTTATTAACCTTTTAACCGCCCCAGTCGACGATTAATATGACAAATGTTTTCGGGCTCGCCTGTGTCGTGTTTATACGACGAATTTATGTTCGGTTTTCCGTTTTTATGTAATTGCAAGATCTTTTTCGTCGGAAATAAAGTTTTTTTTTATGAGTCTGGCGCTAGAGACGCGCCATTTGATATTAAACCAAGCGGTTCATAAGTTAAAACTGTATTGTTGTTACACACATTTGAGCGATTTTCATTTTTACCAAAAACTTGCTATTACAGATACAATTTCCTCAACATTAGATATCATAAATCAGAAAACACTCACGGCAAGTCTCCTGCGTCCTCCACTTGAACGTGACCCCCCTGCTGCCGCACGCGTGCGCGTACGCGGCCAGCGCCGTGCACGCACACTCGCAGTCCGCGCCCGCGTCGCACGCGCACGCGTCGCGCGTGCAGCGCGAGATGTAGGCGGACGGAGACACCTCCGCGTGGCACAGGGTGAACGGGTACTGCTTCATCGTGCTGCAGATCGTGGAGGCCCATTCCTTCCGTTCAGGGCGTTGTTTGCAGTGGTCCTGTACAAGAAATGAAGCATAAGTATCTCGTGTAGGTATTGCTACTCAGATACGGGTTTTGTTTTTGTTATAATAATAACACATAATTAGATAAGTTAAGCATATAAATTAGTGTTAATATGATCGTATTCAAGTCTCTACTATTAGAAAAAAAAAACAAAAATTGTTTACACAAAGACGTAGGTTTAGTTATATATAATATGTACCTACTACTACTGTATCCCAACAGTAGGAGCGTTACAGGCTCTATGGGAAAAAATAACTCTAAGAATTTTATGGGAGCATTGTACTCATCGTTACGAACAACTTTTACTATGGGATGAACCCTGAAATTGCCAAAAAAAAATATGACCTGTTCCATATATTTTATTGAGTTACGTATGCATAAATGTAAGGAACCACTCATATTTTAAAACCTACCAAAAGCCGCTGCGGCTTAGGACACGTAGGCTTAAGTTTCCAGGAGTCAGCGAAAATGAGAGCAGAAGACTCCGCCATGCCACCGCCAGAGGGCGTCTGGAAGTCGTCACGTCTATCGCCGTTGTAGTTACCGCATAGACCTTTCACCTGGAAAAATAGATTGGTTAGAATAATAGTCAAAGGACCAACGGAGCACTATTGGTAGTAATGGCTTCCATTCTGACAGTTCAACAACATTTACTGCGCTATTTACGTTGTAGAGAAGATAATTTTTTGTGAATTAAAAACAGTACTCACCCTCCCTTGCCATATGGAATCAACTTTGACGTAGACTCTCATTCCGCGGTCCCATTGAAGACTCATACCAAGTGATGGAACGTCCAGGAACACGTAAGCACCAGCCATACGCATTTTGATCCTAGAAAATGTATTGAACATATTTAAGGTACTATGACATAATTAAGTTTACCTGCCATTGCTATACATACTTAAGTGTTTATCTTTTCACCTTTTGTGGTGTAGTGTTTTTATTCTGGGTTCATCGTCTTCACATATAATATTATAATTCATGACATATAAAACATTTTAAAAGAGTAACGGTGGCGTTTCTTGCCCATTCTTCACCATACGAAACCTTTTGGAAGGGGCGATTAGACTCAATTCTATTTCTTGATCATTTTGACGTCCAAAAGTGTCTTTCTTGTGCCTATTTGAAATAAATGATTTATTTATTTATTTTATTTTACAGTTTTTGGAAAACTTAAAGCTAGACACTTTTGCACGATTGAGAGTAACAAAACAAGGCCAATTAAAAGTTTTCACGGTTCTATGAGAACATATAAACAAAAAAGAATTTAAGAAGGTAGACAGTTGAGTAAAGAGAGTATATTTTATGATTAAACAGCGCAAACTTTAAGCAATTACTTTACATTATCAAAATGAAATTACATAGAGTCTTCTTTAATTTAGAGACACTAGTATTGAAAACATCGATGTCGACATGCCGGCAGACCGCATTATACGTGTGACTCGCTCTAATTAAGTATGAATTCCGTCTGTAATTCGTTCCTACCATAGAGGTATGCAGTATGCAATAGATAAGGATTGCGCAGGAAAACAGAAGGAACCCGCAATCTAACTTTGACTTTGATAAAAAAGTATCACTCCTTGTTGCCACGAAGAAACCCTTCGAGCACAGGTTATATTATAGCATAATCAGCCAATAATCTTCCCCCTGCTGGGACACAGGGCTCCTCTCTAAAAGAGGGAGTGGGCCATAATCCACCACGCGGCCCAGTACGGGCTGCTAGATGTCACATGCCTTCGAATTTTTGGTTCTGGGACATGCCGGTTTCCTCACGATATTTTCCTTCACCGTTTTGAGAGCAGTGGTGATGAATTTAAATAAACAAAGTGAAGTGCCTGCCAGGGTATGAAGTCACGACTCGGTAAGTCGGCCAATACCACTGGGCCACCACTGCTGTGGTTATATAAGGTGTTAAAAAATTTACTCTAAGAATTTTGTGGGAGCATTGTACTCATCGTTACCAACCACTTTTACTTTGGGATGAAAAAATATGAGCTGTTCCATACATTTTTGCTGGAGAATAAAATGTATGGAACAGCTCGTAATTTTTTCACGATTTCAGGGTTCATCCCAAAGTAAAAGAAACCCTCAAATTTTTAGAGTTTAATTTTTTAACACCTTAATTAAATGTGTGTTATTTTTAGCCTGTGTTGCCACACTGCAGCGCAAAGGCCACTTGCTCCTTTCCACTATTCTCTACCTCGAACTAGAGTGGCCCAATCCTGTCTGTAAGCCTGCCTCGATGTCGGCGGACCTTTTCTGGGACCCACATGGTGGTAAGTTTGGCCCATAACTCGTTCGTCATGCGTCAAACGTGTCCTGCCCATTCACACTTGAGCTTGGCTGCTTTTTGGGTGACGTTGGCGATTCGTGTTTTATAGCGCAGTACTGTGAATACCATTGCTGGGTGGTAAACCTTAAGCTAGAACCTCTGCCGCACCTTAAAAGACCAGGTTTGAGCATCGCATGTGAGGATAGGGAGTATGCCAGGTCTATATGTGTGTTGTTCAATTAAAATTTGCACATTTTAACGCCTTACCTCTTTAACTTCGATATATCAGGAATGGGTGAATCCTTAGTGAGTGAGACGATCTCCTCGTTGCCACCACCGCCAACCTTCAGAGTCACCGACTTAGAGCATGTGGCGCCCGTCGTGCCGCAAGGGACATTCTATAGGAAAGACAGGATAGTTTTTATTTTGAACGATTTACAATAAAGAAGGCTCTAGGCAGCAGGGTAAACTAGCTTGTTTGCTAGATGCACTTGTTTGAAGTTGCTCTTTTAGCTTCAGTATAGACAATCTTACTTATTTTTATTATTTATCTTTACAAATAAATACAATTTTGAAGTGTCTGTTTGTAATGACAATACATAGACTGACTCCAGAATACAGTTTGTCTGCGGAAAAGGAGAACGATGTCACTGCGGACCAGAAAATACATTTTCAATGAAAGTCACGATTCACTATTATAACTTCTTCGTATAAAGGTATGAAAATATCAGCAGGATTGTCCGTAAAGGTTACCACTATCCCGGAACACATACATAGAGTCTAACACTCCCGTCCGCTCCACCGGGAAGAGTCATTTGATGATTTACCATCCTTAAAAAAAACCCACCTGAATCTCAACATCGAATCCATCCTTGCTGTCCATGACGCCCTTAGCCAGCAGGTAGGTGCACACCCCTTCGAAGTCGTAGTCCGTGCCGTCGAACGTGACCACGTGCGAGTCGCCCCACGCGGAACAGACGCCTGCGCATTTACGCTGGCTGCACGACCAGTTGCCGCTCTTGCATTCGCTGTGGAGAAAATTTAAAATATGATCTTACGCCAATACCTCTGTCGTACGACAATAAAGGACTTAGCAACTTTTATATGGAAAACATTTATTACCTATTTATGTACAGACACCAGCACATCAAGCTATCCCTAACTGTCAAATTTTCTCAATTAAAAATTAACCTTTTGTGCAATAAAGTTGAAATATTATCAAAGAAATTTGACAGATTGTAGTAACTTGATGTGCTGGCCTCTGTACTATAATCTGCCTAATGTTTGTAAATAAACGTAATAAAATATTTTCTATCTTTCTATTATTCTTTCAAATCAATTATGTATAATAAGTAATGGGGAAATGTATGTTCAGTATGTAGGTAGTGTAATGAAATTTATGAAAGGTTTTTTTTTTCAAAGTATTTTCGATTTATGGCAGATTTTTTTATTTACATTTTTTTCCTAACGTTAGGGGTATACAGCTCAGGAGACCAACCACCATCTCTTAAAGCGATATTATTTTAATATTCCTCCACCTCCTGTTTAGCTTCATTTCTTTCTTACACTGAAGTTACATTAAAATAATATTGCTGGTATTCAGCTGCATCTGGTTAGACTAGAAGCTGACGCAAACATAGTTGAGAAAAGGCTAGGCAGATGATGATAAGAGATGGCGGTTGGCCCCCTACCTTCCAAAGGATGATGGATGGAAAGGAAACTCCCTTTCCTTCCATCATCCTTGCCTCTCGTAATAAAGGTATGAGATGTTTTAACTTCCGTAATAGGTAAAGCTTATATGCATAGATAGTAGATACCTAACGACTACCGTTATATTAATGCCAATATTTACCAGGCATATATCTCAGTAGGTACAGACCCCAGCACATCAAGCTATCCCACACTGTCAAATTTTCCCAGTTGAAAACGAACCTTATACTTTTGGAATAAAGTTGAAAATCTATTAAAGAAATTTTACAGATTGGGGTAGCGTGATATGCTGGCCTGTCCCTTATCAAATCATAAATTAAATTAAGATAATCAATGTTAATTTATTGCAGTTCTGTTATCTGTTATCATCTATACTAATAATATAAAGAGGAAAGATTATAAAGAGAGAATAATATTATAAAGAGGAAAGATTTGTATGTATGTTTGTAACGAATAAACTCAAAAACTATTTAACAGATCTGGATGAAACTTGGCGCAAAGATAAATTATAGTCTGGAATAGCATATAAGCTTTTTATCCCGGAAAAAATTACGGTCACCGTGGGATCATTTCCTACATAGACACGGGCGAAGCAGTTATAAATACAACGACTAGGAATCTTGGTGCATTTATAACCCAAGTCTAGTTCTGTTATCCCGTTAGATAAGATTTTTTTTTGTGGGTCGATATAATGCGTAGACGAGTTTTCGGTAAAAGTAAAAATACACACAGGGAACCCAAATTGGCGTCATGCCAGGATCATTTACTGTAGATAATCTATACAAATAAATAAAAGTGTCTGTTTGTAGATAATAACAAAAAACAGTTTTTTAGTAAATGCATACGAAATTAGGTATATACGGTACTTCTATCAAAACATCTATTTTCTAAAAAATCTTTTTGTATATATATCTGTCTGTTTGTTCCGGCTAATCTTCCAAACGGCTGGACCGATTTTGACGGGACCTTCACTGACTGATAGCTGATGTTATAGGAGTCATTTGGGCTAGTTTTATTTTAGAAAAAGTATTAGACACAACGAGGAAGGAGCCGCGGGCATCAGTTAGTTAAATCTATAAGTGTTGTCTATAGTATCCAAATATCGGAGTAAAGTGCAAGTACAGGGTGATTCGGGTGTAGTAAATTAAAGATAACATTTTCGTCTTTTTCAGAGGACTACAGAAACATTAACAATAAAGTATTCATATTTTTGTTTTCTATATAGTTCTTTTTGTACTGTAAACCAGTTTTCCAGTGCAATAGTGGGTCAATGCTGACCAAGCAGTATCGATAACGCCTTGGCGCACGTTCTACAAAGAAAGTGAAAGGCACGTACGCATTATACATACAAATATACGCAATGTCCACTAAGTATTGTTTTATTTGAAAGAAAGATATATCGGGGGCGTAGCTCAGATGGTAGAGCGCTCGCTTAGCATGCGAGAGGTACCGGGATCGATACCCGGCGCCTCCAAACACAATTTCTTTTGAAAGAATGTCTTTTATTTTGCGTATGATTGATTGTTTGTACCCTCGGAAAATAGTACGTGCGTCAATATAACAACTTAATTTAAACCAGCAGGGTAATTGCGTCACACACTAATTTTTTTTTTTTTTTTTTAAGGCTGGGAAATCATCCAATGACTGTTCCCGCTCTGGGTGGAGCGGAAGGGAGTGTCAGACTCTTACTGACTAAAACCCATCCATGTTCCTTCCGTAGCCCTTTATGTTCCGGGGTAGCGGTAACCCTTTCGGACAATCCCGCTTACCCGGCAGTGCGTCACACACTAAGGGCAGATTTCACTATTGGAATTGAAGGCGATCAGCACGTAAACCCCGTTTACGAGCTGCCAGTGTCACCAATAAAACTGAACGCTGAAACACTGATAGGTCTTGAATGCGTTTTAGATGTGCTGATCACATCTAAAACGCATTCAAGACCTATCAGTGTCGATATGCCATAGAAGATAATGACACTACACCACTTCCATAGAAAATAATGACGACAAAACAAGCTCTTAAACGTAGTTCATGCGCTGATCGCGTTCAGTTTCATTGCAGAAATCTGCCCTAAGAGAGTTACATTTTATATTGGCACAATATTTGGCTGCACCAGTGTTCTAACTTTGAACCGTCCCTGAAGTAATATTTTTTTAATATTATATCTATTTAAAATTGATAGACCCAAATTATTTGGATCTATCAATTTTTTCGATCCAACTTATTTGGATCTATCAATTTTTCCGATCCAAATTATTTGGATCTATCAATTTTTTTCTACTAAATCACTGACCATTTATTACACTCCTCCTGCATAACATGTCCGTCAGGGTAGCTCCTTCCTCCGTGGTGACAGGGACACTGAGCTGGTGGCAAACATTTCTTGGACATGGTGTCCAGTACGAAGCCTTTCTTGCATTGGCAGCCTGGACGACATTCTGCGGTCGTTGATGTTGGCGGAAGATGCATGTTCTGGCAGAACAAAATAAAAAAAAATCAGCAAGAATAAAGAAAAATGGTATGAAATGTATGGTTCGTTAGTAAGCGAAGCCCGAAAATCTGACAACCAGTCTTACGAAGGGGTGTCGTATTGCCCAGTTACTGGGTTGTGGAGGTCAGATAGGCAGTCGCTCCATGTAAAATACTAGTATTCAGCTGCATCCGGTTAGACTGGAAGCCGACTCCAAAATAGTTGGGAAAAGGCTAGGCAGATGATGATATTGAGTAAGCGAAGTTTTGGTCCAATTCAATCTGTAATACAGTCGTGCTAGCGATACGAGGAAGAAGATGAACGTATATTCTATAAGCTTCTGCCAGCGGCTTCGCCCAAGTTGACGTCGGAAATTATTTAAAGGATACGTACAGACGCCAGCACATCAAGCTATCCCTAACTGTCAAATTTTCTCAATTAAAAATGAACCTTATGTCTTTGCAATAAAGTTGAAATACTATCAAAGAAATTTGACAGATTGTGGTAACTTGATGTGCTGGCCTCTGTACCACCGGAAATAAAAGTATCCGATGTGGAAAACACACTATATGTCTGCCAAATTTATTTATTCAAGTAAGTATTTGTTTATTGCACAATGTACACAACCATAGTGCATACGCTAGGCTTATATCTAGTAAGTAGGTACATGACCCTGTTAGGGCGCAGCAAGATAACTTAAAACTAATAATATAATTTTGTGTAATCCAGATCCGTTCAGCTGTTCTGTCGTGATTGAGAAACAAACATCCAAACATCTTCACAAACTCTCACATTTTTAAAAGTTTAGTAGGATTTTATTCAAAAGCAAAAACCTCAGCCAGTATGGAAAATGTAGTTACCTTGCAGGTTAGAGGCTCAGCAATCTCACAGGTAGTAAACTCCATGTTGTTAGATGCGCTACAGTTACTGCGCAGGTCTTCAGCCGGCGGGTAGTTCTGTATCTCCATGGGAGTGGCGGGCTTGCAGTCCCAGCGGGCACCAACGCATGTGCTGGATAAATATACAGACGTAAGTTAGCAGGGATAATGGGTATCGTAGGGACTTTTAACTAAGGGCTTGAAGGCCGTCGAGAATCATCATCATCAGTCTATAATGTTCCCACTGCTGGGACCCCGGGCTCCTCTCTGTGAGTGGGGGTGGGTCGTAGTCTACCACGCGGGCCCAGTGCGGGTTGGTGGATGTCATAAGTTTCTAGGACATGCCGGTTTCCTCATGATGTTTTCCATCATCGTTTTGGGAGTAGTGGTGATGAAATTAAATACACAAAGTGCCTGTCTTGGTTCGAACTCACGACCTACAACCCGTAAGTAGAGGCCGATACCACTGGGCCTTCACATTTTTTTGTATTTAGTTTAGGAAAAATAAACACAAAAGCAAATTGCATAGAGATAGAAGAGCATAAAGGTACTGCTTATTACATTAGAAATGTCTTCCACCAGACCTGCGATAGGAGGGTAGGATCAGAGACGTAGAACGTGCGACAAAAGACATATTTTCAGGAAATTAGAAAGTAGAATTTAAATGGGAGATAGTGCAAAATTTTACGCGATTTATCAATTTAAAATTATTTTTTATTTTCCACATTGTAGTGTTTTCGGAAACCGGTTGTTTTTTTTGCTAAAAAGTTTTTTTTCATCTAAGTACTACTGTTTGAAAATATCTCATTGCTCGTTATTATAAAAACGATTGAACAGCAGCAAACAGCAGCAAAATACACAGCAGCAACAAAAGTTAGTTAGGTCAATTTCGAAATGATCAATGAACTTTGTCGCTGACTGTACCATTAACATTCAAACACGTTTCGCGGATTGCGGACATGAATGAAATTATGCAATTTCGCACTACTACTCGAAGTGAAAGGTAAGCAAGTTTTACGCACTTGTATATTTTACGTAATATCCATCATAGTGGAGGTAAATTTGGATGTAGATCACATAGGGGGCGTAGCTCAGATGGTAGAGCGCTCGCTTAGCATGCGAGAGGTACCGGGATCGATACCCGGCGCCTCCAAGATTATCTTTTTGAATCCATTTTTTTTTAAATATTGGGGGATAAGTGGTGGATAATAAATACATTAAGGGCCTCTCTTTCGGATACCACCATCTTGTTTGTTACTATCGACCAGATACATTAAAAATTGGTCAGAATTTATGTAAAAACCCTTTTAGTTAACCTGGATTGTAGGATATGGAGAAAAAAAATGTTCCAGCATATAAATAATACGCTATTTATGAAATAATGTCGTATTGAAAGAGAACGGATGTATTGTTTTATTTGTTCTACCATTGATTTAGTTCAGAAAATCGTTTTCATACAATCTTAAGACAATAATTACTATTTAATTTCGCATTTCTAATAAAAGGTGACTAAAAAGTTGTGTGGAAATCGGTTATCATGGTATGTTATGCGGAGAAATGAGGAAAATGTTGTCAGGAAAATTGTGGCTATACAAGTAGAGGAAACCCAAAGAAACGATAGATGGATTGTGTGAAAGATGATATGGCTAGAAAGGGAGTGACTACCGAGATGACGACTTTTAGCGAAGTATAGAAGAAAAAAACATGTTGCGCCGACCACAAATAAATTGGGATAAGGCCAGGAGAATGATGATTTCTAATAAAAAGGAACTTACCAAAGTTCCCTCTCTCGCCTTCCAGCCCTCACTTCTTTGTAACCAGCATTGAATTGCAGTCCCTTGTGGTAGCACGGGCAGAGGCCGGTCGGCACGCATACGTTGTTGTCATCTAACAGCTGATAATGAGCAAAATAAGCTTTTTATTAATCTTAAACATCTTCGAACCGAATAATTGAATCGGTACTTTACGGTGGTAAAGACGCCAGCACAAATTTGACAATTTGACAGTTTGGTATAACTTAATGCTATACCAAACTGTCAAATTTCAAATGTCAATTGAAAATGAACCTTATGCTTTTAT
Organism: Hyppa rectilinea; assembly: GCA_951799385.1. Classification (NCBI taxonomy): domain Eukaryota; kingdom Metazoa; phylum Arthropoda; class Insecta; order Lepidoptera; family Noctuidae; genus Hyppa; species Hyppa rectilinea. The sequence continues at coordinate 2,791,672 of OX637308.1, read as the reverse complement.
AATAATTTGGAAAATTATAAATGAAATTTGACAGATTAGGGTAACTTGATGTGCTGGCCTCTGTACAGTCACGAGCAAAACTATGTATACAGTTTACTAACTTCATAAGCGGTTTTCTGCTTAGTTATTAAATGAAATTGAATGTTTTCACATCCATTGCATATCCATAGGTTTACCGTACATGTCGCATCTCGTCGTTGAAATAGTTATTTTACAAGAAAACCGATTCCGAAAATTTCTAGGTGTATACATATTGCTGCTCGTGACTGTACGGAAACCACTCCGACCTTTTACTCCACACTAATTAATGGCCTCATATTTTTAAAGTTCATCTACCATCTTCCACCAAAGAAGCACCTCCCTGTAGGTTATATCTTTCGTGGTACACTTGGAAGTCCCTGAACCGTCTCCGGGCACAAGTGGGAAGATTTAACTACAACCTGGTAAAGTGGGGCTACCTCGAAGGTACGGCAAGGTGTGGATGTGGAGCTATATCGCAAATTATGCTCCACCTCTTATCCTGCCCTCTGTGTCCTAAAAGCTGCAGCCTAAGTGATCTTTGGGCTACCACCGACGACGCCGTGAAAATGGCGAAGTTTTGTTCACATGTATAACTTCAACATGAATGATGTAACCCATATTTTGATTCATTCAAAATCTAAATTCATTTATTCAAACAAGACTGAAAATCAGCACTTTTTGAAGGTCAAAGTTACATAAGACAGTCCTCCTAAAACGCCCACCCTTCACCACTTCCTAGTGCTTTAGCTGGGAAGAAGAAGTGGCGCAACAAGCGCCAGCAGCACAGCTGTCTGTTGACTGTGATTTAATAGAGTGTCCATGGAGTTTCATGCCAGTTCTTCTTCATAGGTACCTACTGCTTTGGAATGGGCAACTAGCTTAATTTTTCTGACTGACCGACCCCTTGACAATGCAAAAGTACCTGCAATTGGTTTATTTTAAATAAACGCTTTGATAATGAGTTTGGGCCAACAAAAGTGACAATATCGAAGCATGAACCTCATTAGATGAGTCACTTATCTAATAATAATATAATAATAATATCCTTGGACATTTCACACAACGCCATATAGTCCCAAGCTAAGCAACCTAATGCATTTGTTATGGTAACGAGATGGCTGATACATTTTTTTTTGTAAATACATGCATATTATAGATGACAAACACCCAGACCCGGAACAAATACTTGTAGGTCGTACAAATATTTGTTCCGTGCGGGAATCGAACCCACGACATGCTGCGCAGCAGACAATCCCTCAACCACTGCGCCAACCGTGTCAAATCTGGCGTTAACGTAAGTTCCATCAATTTAGATGGTAAGTATATCAGTCCGACCTGTCCGGGCGGGCAGGCGCAGCCCTCGACGCAGCAGGGCTTGCAGGTCCCGCTGGCTGCCAGCGCCATGTCGGCACACTTGCGCAAGCAGCTGTCGGCACACACGGTGTACTCTTGGCCTCCCGTGCATTGCAGTTCTGGACAAAAGACGTTTGGTTATAGACGGTAAACATTTCTTTCTTCGTGTGGTTAGTGACTAAACCTGGTGTCAGAGTTTGTATGCTGCCCATGGGCCTCTGACGGTGACAATAAATATAAGGAAGTGATAAAAAAACATAGAAATGATATATACCGTCTCTTTGTTAGTGTATACTCTACGTTTGCGCTGCTTTAATCAACCTTTGGATTTAACTTAAAGATTAATCTTCATTTTCTCGCACCCGGCTTCAGAATTTAGAATAAGTTGTAAAGTTACTCTAGAATAACTAGTGTGGCGACATTCCTTCCCAAACTAGCACGCGAAATTTACTTGTATTTTTTTTTGTTATTTGCTTATTTACTGCATCATAATTATTTGCCGCAAATAAACGCATTTTTCTTATTTTTTTTTCAAAATTAATTTGCAAAAAAAACACGGAATTTCGAATTTCACGTACTACATTAAAAGGATCACCTTACTTACCCAATGCTAAAGTAGACATTGACTCTCAACTCAAAAACAAGGTGATAGAATTAGGATTCTATCACCTTGTTTTTTGAGTTTAGAGTAACCTGTCTTCTGAAGACAGTAGTATCAAACAAGTGAGTGCGCGCACATACCGCACTCGTCCACGTTGTAGCGCCACTGCATGACGACGCCCGCCTTGGCGCACGTCATGGCGTAGTCGCCCAGCACGGGGCACAGGCAGCGCGTGACGTCAGAGCCGCACGCGCACATGTCGTACACGCACGCCTCGTAGTACGGCTCTACGTCCACGTACCAGTGGCAAGCTGTGGGAAGAAACGCATAAGTCAATTTTTTATTAATCTGCCACATAAATTTTGTTTTTATTGAAAACTAGCTGCTCCTGCACGGTGTCACTGCTGCTCGGCTGCTATTGGTCGTAGCGTGATGTTACATAAAGATTATCCAACACAAAAATATTTTTTTAATTCGGACCAGTAGTTCCAGAGATTAGCGCGTTCAAACAAACTCTTTATAATATTAGTATCTAGATGGAAATCATTGGAAAATTTTATCTTGCAAGGGTTCAAAGTACAGACGCCAGCACATCAAGCTATCCCTAACTGTCAAATTTTCTCAATTAAAAATGAACCTTATGTCTTTGCAATAAAGTTGAAATACTATCAAAGAAATTTGACAGATTGTGGTAACTTGATGTGCTAGCCTCTGTACCATCTATCTTGCCTTCCACCAAGTGTAGACAAAGGCTTTTTGATGACGAAGCAACACTCTCGTTATGTCAAATCAAATAATGCAAGGAAGAAACAGGTATTTTAACACGTTGAGCGCCAACGCGGTCACCGGTGAGCCGCGAACAATAGTTTTTCTATTGTGTCTGCTGCGTGGCAGTCAACGACTTAAACAGACAGCATCCAGCATTCGCCATTGCCATCATTAAATTCTTCACGTGTACAGTCAGGGGCAAAAATATGTATACCTACTGTAAGCAAATTTCTAAAGCGGGTTTCATCTACATTATTGAATTAATGCATTTTCGAATACATAGGTTTACCGAAAATATTGTATCTCAAAGTTGAAATAGTTGTTTTACGAGGAACTTACTTCTGAAAATTGCTAGGTGTATACATATCAGTACTCGTTGCTGTAATAAAATCTAAGATTTTCGTTATTTGATTCTATCAAACATCTAATATAACGCACCTTCGTTGTGATGTGAAGAATTAGTAACGATAAGAAATCGATAATTATCAATTGCAATGTTAAAATTACGCAATGGTCAAGCACAAAACGAAATGCTTACAAAACTGTATCAAGAGAAAGGTACACGGTACGTGATTTTTCGAAGGTTGTTTTAGTATGTCTTGAATGTCGTGGTCATTTTTATCTACAGTAACAACGGGGGCGTAGCTCAGATGGTAGAGCGCTCGCTTAGCATGCGAGAGGTACCGGGATCGATACCCGGCGCCTCCAAAACTACCCTTTTATTTTTCTTTGTTTTAACTCATAATAATTCGAAAATCATAAAATGAAACTGTATAAATGCAAAGCAATCCCGCTCTAGGTGGAACAGAAAAGAGTATCAGAATCTTACTGACTAAAACCCATCCATGTTCCTTCCTTTCCTTAGCCCTTTATGTTCCGGGGAAGCGATAACCCGCTGAAGTGGGGCGCGGTACGTTCATCATCAGCCTATAGCAGTCTACTGCAGGACATAGGCCTCTCCAATTGCACGTCATTCAGCTCGATTTTCGGCAATCCAGCTGCTACCAGTCATTTTGCGAAGATCGCCGCGTCTACATGGATGGTACTATCTATACTTGGTTATAGTACTAACCTTCAAACACCTTACTCTTCAGTTTGCTACAATACTTCTCAGCGGCCTCCTTGTTCTCAATGTTGGCCTTGCAAGGATGCTCAGGCTCCTTGGTGTCTATGTCTGAACAGAACTCTCTGGTCTTCCATTTGTTCGCGAACGCTGGAGCTGATTGTTCTATGTCGTTTTCAGGGGTTAGGAAGTCGTCTTTTTGGTTTAGGTTGAAGGTGCCGCAGAGACCCTAAAGAAAAAGAGTTAATTAGTTTATTAAGCCTAGCAAACCAGATACCATTTTCAATTTTTTTTTAGTTGTTGTAAGTGGTGATAAGTGGCAGGTATCATGGTTTTATTATTCATTTACAAGATTTTTTTTTTCTGTAATATTCCAAAACCAAACCACCAAATATCTGGTAAGATATCTTATCAGATATTTGGTGTGCAAATCTTAACACAAACTACAAAGAAGTACAACAGTAAAAAAAATAACAATCCGAATCTTAAAATTAATTAAATCTGATAATAAAAACACCCAGATATTTTAATAGCATTTTGGTGTAGAAAGTTCTTTAGTTTTTTTTTAAAAGAGTTAACATTATTTAACTCTTTAATGGGTGGTGGAATATAGTTGAATATGATTTATAGGACAAATTGTCACTCTATGGAATATAGAGTACCACAAATAACCTCCAACACCATATTTTCCTCCCATATTTTTTAAAGATCACATCGTCAACGTTTCAGGACGATTTGCCAGCATTGTTACCTTAGTTTGTCCTTGGAACTCTGCTGGCACGTCAATGAAGACACGAGTATTGCCATCCCACCACAGGTCCACTTTGTTGGGAAGTTGCACTAGAATCAAAGCAAAAAATTTACTCATCAAGTCAACCGACAAGCTCGTATGACCCGGCTATTCCTGACCCTGCTTGACAAGGGCGCATAAACTAATTGATTGGAATATGAAAATACTGTTGGAGCTGCTGAAAATTATGTAGGTATACATTTGTGGTGTTCGTTGGAACGCATTTTAATCTTGCATTGCGTAGTGGCAACACTGAGTTTTCCCGCCACTGACTGAGTGACAGAAAGAACCGGTAGGGAGATCCTGGCTTCAGGTACCGCACTGGTTGCTGTATGTTAGGGACCATTATGTGGATTATTGTTAGACCTAAGGCTACCAAACTATATACTAACTACGGGAGTGTTACTTATGTGATTAAACTAACTACGCAGTGTGAAATAGTTTCATTTGTCAAACCAAGGAAGGAGTTATGTCCACCGACATCCACATTACTACCCGTGATCACAAACACGCAAACATTAAATCTCTTAATTTTGTATAATTGCAGAGCACTTACATATGTGAGTAATGATAAGTACATATGTACCTGCTATGAAACTATTATTTACAGGTCTTTCATTGTCTTGAATTTTCCCTGGCGGCTGAGAGTACATGTATAGTAACAACATAATATTATATTTTGTAACCATATTTAGATTTAACCCCTCAAATGTCGTATGAACCCCAAAGGATCATAAAAAGAAATCTCATCATAAGTATAAATCGTTGGGCTCTTAAAACTAACGGCTTCTAATAGGCGAACATCTAATGGGTTAAAAGTGTCCGTGAAGTGCCCGTTTGTCGTGCCGTTCTCCTCCATAGCTGGTACCTATTTTTAGACGGTACTGCGTCGATTTTGCACTGTGTGTCGGTGACATTATGCTACATTTTTTGTAGCAGGATTCTTTATAGTATGTTATTACTTTAAAATTTTCACTTACCAATAATAAACATAGATGAAGCTGCTCTAATCCGAACATCGCCCACCATGACAGGTAGTGTAGATACCTCTTTCCCATTGACCAGTATAAAACCTCCTTGCTTCATGTGCACGTTAGCTCCGTCGTAGTTCAAGTTCACTGCTTTAGTACAAGACGGTTTCCCTTCTCCTTTGTAGGGACTAAGGTTCATTGCCTAGAGAAAAACACATGGGAGTGTTAAGTGTTTCTGATATAACAAAATCAACCAAAATCTACCTAGCCTTTGTCCAACTATCCTGGTTGTCCTGTCTAACCGGATGCAGCTGAATACCAGTATTTTACATGGAGCGACTGCCTATCTCACCTCCACAACCCAGTCAGTAACTAGGTAATTACGATACCCCTTAGTAAGACTGGCTGTCAGACTTTCTGGCTTCGGACTTCCCCTAACGACTGTCGTTCGTAAGATCTATGAAAGCACGTTAAGCCGTTGGTACCAACAGCTTAACGTGCTTTTCCGAGGCACGGAGAAGTATCGATATGTAAAGATGGTCACCCATCCACGGACCAACCCCGACAAACGTAGCTTAACCTGATGGATCGATCTTTGCGGCTGGTATTACTTAGCCACGACCTTTGACATAGTATTTAGCGCGAATTTTACAAATGAAACTGAACACAATTAGACACTGCCAGTTCTTGAACCTGGTCGTTCAGTGCGTTCAGTTACGTCGGTGAAATACGCACTAAGTTCTAAAACACTATACTTTTGCCAAATAAACTTACTATCTAATTTTCTTTGGTAAATAAACAGTGGGCTTGAAATTCTTGTAGCCTAATGTTTGTTAGTCAAGTGTTTTTAATGGTTAGATGATCTATGCCGTAGAACAAAACGAATTAGTGTCAGCAAAACCCACCGAAGAAGGCTTGGCAACTAACTCAACAGTTCATAAAAATCCACATTACATAATAACTTAAGGAAATGGCTGAAATTGGTTAATAACACACGGACACTTCAAAGATGTTCTCCGCTGATAATAAATTAATGGAAATACAACAATTTAACTCCTGAGAAACACGTGACGAGACGACCTACAGAAATACAACTATTTATCTCCTGAGATGGAGCCCAGGAAGAGGTGGCGAGACGACCTGGCAGTGTATTGCAAGGGTTAGATCGATGAGGTTCTAAAAAAGATGTCTGGAAGGATTTCTCCAAAAGAATAGCTAAATTATTTAAGCACATCATTTGTACAGACTTGTTGGTGTCTTCCTTAATTAATTTTTTTTGTATACCATACCTCAGTAATAGCTCCAGAGCAAGCCACATTTTCCACCTCAATAGTAAGGTTGTTGGCCTGCAGCATGGTGTAGGTGCAATGGCCCATGAAGTCGTACCGCAGCCCGTCGAACGTGGAGTAGTGCGGGTCCCCGACGGCCCCGCAGCGGGCCCCGCAAGCTACTTTCGTGCACGTCCATTCGCCTGACTGGCATGTACTGAAGGAAGGTAATTGAAATGGCTACTTCTAGGGTTCAAATTCATAATGCCTTCTTTTTTATTACTATACGAACTGCATAAATCCAAAATCTATTTATTTATGTGTCTCGAGCTGTAGCCTTCTGGCATACAAAAGATAAAAACCGAGTATAAAGGGTGAGGATTTATACCCCTAAATTAAGTGGACTTTTATCACCATAATGGAAATAACAAATTCTGTTGAATAGATGTGCAGCGATCGCAAATCTGTCTTCTAAGGCTATTGGTTAAAATAATCTCTCTGACTGAAAATTTTAGCAGCCTTTGACCACATGCAGTAACTAACGATCACAGATTGTTATGAAATATCTTGCTCCAGAATATATATTTTATTACATTTAATCAATCTCTCAATCCATAATATCGTAAAATTATATACTTGACACAAACACTTACCAAGTATTACAATCCTTCCGTATCGTAGCACCAGGCTTGAAGTTTTTATTCCTCAACCTGCAGGGACACTCGGTCTTGGGCACACACTTGCCTCCCTCCAGCAATAGGCCTTCGGGACAGAAGCACCCTTCCACGCAGGAACTGTTGCCAGTCTTAGCTGGGACCAGGGGGAACGCACAGCTGGGTTGGGAGTCGGGCCCGCAGGACTTGTAGATCTTGCCTTCAGGACACTTCATTGCTGTTGAAAGGGGGTATTTTTAATAGTAAAGGAAGTTTTGCTTTCTGAAAGCTTACTCAGTAAACCTATTGTACAATCTGAAGGTGACAGCTCTCATTGGATTGCATAAAATCGTACTTATATGTTAAAAAACAAGAGAATAGCTGTTAAATGCAAGGCAGTTTGAGTTTTTTAGTAACAATAGTCTTCGAATTGTCTTTTACAGTATTCAAGTCACTGTCAATTATGCTAGACTAAGTTATATTTAGCCCTTTTTATTGAGAGTAGGTTCATCAAATCACCCCCCCGCTCTGGCTGGAGCGGAAGGGAGTGTCAGACTCTTATTGACTAAAACCCATCCATGTTTCTTCTTTAGCCCTTTATGTTCCGGGGTAGCGGTAACCCATACGGAAAATCCCGCTGTCCCGGCCGGATGTCTAGCCCTAAAAGATGATTTAGTACTTACGACAAGTGTCCGCGTCGCGCCAATCCTTCATGTCTTCAACTCCATGTCTTAAGCATTCCTTAGCGTACACTGAAACTGTACTGCAGGCGCATTCTTCAGGACCTGTACAAAGTACAAAAGATTAGTTCAGACCTTTGTAAACTCACACCTTTCTATGAGGGGTAGGGGGGGGGGGGGAACTATGGTACCCTCGCCTTCTACGCTAATTAAATACTCTTTTTGTGTCGTTTACGTTCATACATCTGGTCATACACGCACACCTGTTGCGAGCACTACTCACCTGACCTTTCGCAAGAACCTGTACTGCTATTCTGTAAAAATCTCACCCTGATAACGCAGGTGAATGCGTTTAAAGTGAGTTGTCAATAGTATCAATCGCTAACATTATGTGGAACGACAGCTCACTGTCTGAGATTTTTACAGAATCGACCAACTAGCCTGAACCTGAGTTTTTATAGGCTTTAAAGATAAACATTTCGGGGGTAGATACTCACTCAAACTGGTGGTGCAAGCGCAAAAGTCCCATTGACATGCGTCGAGCAAAAGTGAGACGTCCATAACCTATAAAAAAGAAATTGAGGATCAAGAATACGAAACAAGTTCAAATACGAATTGTGAGTGATGAGAAAAAAACAGTAGGATACGATAGAAATAATCGCAGATAACGAGGTAATACTGAACCATCATGAAATTGGAGTTCGTTAATAAAGTTTGCCGCGGCAAATATCTATCGGTCTGGAAAATCGTTGACTGCAATTTCCGTAAAACTCACCTTAGAACATTTCCTAAATTTTTCTTTAGCGAAGATCGTGGTGCAGAACTGTTGAGCTTTCTTCATATCATCGTCAGATTTGGAAGCGCAGGCGCTAGTCTCTGTAGGTTTGCTGTCGCATACATCTGCAGAATAAAATTCAGGTTACGTAAAAGGAGCCTCGCCAAGTGACGTACCCTCCCATATTTTGTTACGTGCGGCGCACCTTGAGCAATAGACTTCTGTCGATAAGCTAGTCCTTTCACCACGATGACAAATATAAGTTTCAATCGGGCCTTTCAAACAGATAGATTCGTTTTTGTACAAGATTCGAAAAGTTTTGTTACCAAAAAAACAATTTTATTACATAAAAATGTGAGAACAGCTCTTGTGTGGACCACCACTGGTATTCATCTTTTCGTGTGGTTAGTGACTAACCTGGTGTCAGAGTTTTTATGCTGCCCATGGGCCTCTGACTAAGCATCACATGCTGTTGAGATATATCTCTCAAGCATGCCGGTTTCCTCACGATGTTTTCCTTCACCGTTTCGTCACTTCAAAAGTCAGAGGTGCGTGGCTTTTTTTTTTTTTTTTAAGGCTGGGAAATCATCCAATGACTGCTCCCGCTCTGGGTGGAGCGGAAGGGAGTGTCAGACTCTTACTGACTAAAACCCATCCATGTTCCTTCCGTAGCCCTTTATGTTCCGGGGTAGCGGTAACCCTTTCGGACAATCCCGCTTACCACGGACAATCCCGCTTACCGGACAATCCCGCTTACCAGACAATCCCGCTTACCAGGACAATCCCGCTTACCAGAGGTGCGTGGCTTGGGTTCGAACTCGAGACCGAAGACTTGGCAGTACGACGGTCATATCACTAGGCTATCACTGCCCACTGGTTACCATCACCGTTGAGTTTCTTTCAAACAAAATAATTCTAATTACATACCTCCAATCTTGTTGACCTGCCACGAAGACGCGAGTACCGACTTGGTCTTCGCAGTTGTTCTGTCTCTAGTAAGAAGGTCATTCTCCGGGTTTCCATCTAAGGTCCCACATAGACCTTCAGTGTTGTTCCACAGGAGAACCGAGCCTTCCACCAGGATTATGTTCTGAAAGAAGATGGTATAATAACAAAGGGATTAATAAGTAAGTACAGACGCCAGCACATCAAGCTATCCCTAACTGTCAAATTTTCTCGATTAAAAATGAACCTTATGTCTTTGCAATAAAGTTGAAATACTATCAAAGAAATTTGACAGATTGTGGTAACTTGATGAGCTGGCCTCTGTACCTACGATTATTTACACATAACAGCGCGGACATTACTAGCAACATATGTGTGTACTGTAGAGCCTAGGTGAAACCTTATGTTGAATCTAGCTGGTGGGTTAGAAAACAACTGACAGCATTCGACCTTTCAAAATGATGGAGTATTTTCATAGGTTTTTATAAAAGACATGGATGGAATGGACTCTTCAGTAGCCGTGCTACCGAACGCATGTATTCTTTAAAAGTACCTAATATAATTCAATAGCTGCTGCGACGTGTTTTTCTATTTGTAGAATAGAAATCCCTACACCATAACACATTACACGAGCTCTACCTCTGAGAGCTTCCTAAGTGAAGGCCTAGCTGGTTTTCACAGTACTATACAGGGTGTAACAAAACTCTTGTCCGGCCCGAAAGGGAGAAAGAGGAATTTTGATCCTCTATACGAAGTGTGATCACGTGACAGAACTTGTATAGGGGATAAAAGAATTCATTCGATTTTTTAAGTACTTATAACCTGCCAATGTGATCCTATGACGACACTGAAAAACCCGCTTTAGATAAGTGCACCTCGTCCCAACACCTAGCGTATTACTGCGCGGTCGATCATTGCAATTTCACAGTGGCACATGAACAAAACCCACCATTACATCTTGCCTTCTAATGATGGGTGTACTTTCATGTGACTATCAATCTAAAATTGGTTACATTGGTTTTTTTTATTGGGCCGATGGTACGCTATGATGTGGTCGAAAGTGAAGTGCGCTTGCCTAGAAGAAACCTATTCACTCTTGACTAACATCACAAATTAACATTGAATCCTAGCTTAGATAATTATTTATTTATTTACATTTCAACAATAAAAACAAAATTATCATACAAAGGATGCAGTCGGACCGGATGGAGATTATCCCGGATTATAATAATAATAACGGATGTGCGATAAGTCGAATGTACCGAAAATGAACTAAATTAATGTCATTGACACTTAGTAATCAGTCTTTCTAGCCTATTCCCAACTATGTTCGGATGGGCTTCCAGTTTGACCCGGATGCAGCTGGGTACCAGTATTTTACATAGAGCGTTTGCTTATCTGACTAAATACAACCAGCTGTTATTGGATAATACCTCTTGGGGGAGCGGGAGACGCCCAGGGCGTCGGGAGCCACGTGACGACTCCCGGCCACCTTCTGCGCGGGCCTGCGGGCTGTGAGTAATGGGTGACTCACCATCCGATCAGCACCAGACCCGTGTCAGACGGCGCGTATATGTTCCACGCGCGCCTCAAAGAAATGTCAGCATATGAAGGGGCCTCTCAGGGCCAAGCCTGACGGGTAAGCGGGATTGTCCGAAATCGTTACCGCTACCCCGGAACATAAAGGGTTACGGAAAGAACATGGATGGGTTTTACTCAGTAAGAGTCCGACACTCCCTTCCGCTCCACCCAGAGCGGGAGAAGACATTGGATGATTTCCAGGCTTAAAAAAAAGGACTTTCGGGATTCAGACGACTTCTAACGACTGTCAAAGATCCACGAATGACAGCCGTGACCCACGGCTTAATGTGTTTTCCGAAGCACAGAATGGTTTCAAAAGCGGTACTACGGAATAAAAAGTATCCTATGTCGAAATTCGTTTAGCTGTTAAGACGTGACAAAAAAGACAGACAAATTTACTTTCGCATTCATATTATTAATGGGGATTATTTTTTTTTGACGCAGGCATTATACACTTTTACGTGAACTGGCTGACATATATTATGTCGTTCAAATGGGATATCACAATTACTTGGATCATCAGCATCTAAAATTTTAGCTACACATGTTCAGGACGAACATGTGTAGCTAAAATTTTAGATGCTGTTTATCAATAAATAGTCTTTCCTATTTATTGATAAACAGCACCTGTCCCATAAGGTAAACTGCGTGTAGGGTAAAAGATGATGTGTGTGTATATAACACCATTTCTCTCAAAAGACTATTTCATTACATAATATGAATATGTATTTCATTTTCTTTTATTTATTTAGACATAAGTTTATAATAATAATAAAACTTTATTTCAGACTATAAGGTCCATAAATATGTTGGTTTTTTGGTGTTAGTAACAACGGTGCTTAAATAAGTAGGTTAGTATTGACAAAAATAAGTATTTATTTAGACCTACGACTGTCCCTAATATGTTTTACATAAATTAAAAAAATACGAAATAAACTAACATGAAAAAACAATGGAACTTCAAAATTAGCCGTGGTTCTCGTTCTCGTGGTTCCCTGGAACTAGTCTAGACAAAAGATCGCTTTAAGATATAAGATCGCCTGTTGTGTAATTTTTATGGTGTACATAAATGAAGAGTATTCTATTCTATTTTATTTTTATAGAAAACTAGGGATATCTATTCTATTCTATTTTTAAAGAATAACTATACTTAGCTAGTTTCGTCGGGTGTTTAAAATATTCAAGTTAAGGTTGTTAGTATTTTAATTAACATTCACTTTTAATTATTTGACTATTTTTCAAGGAGCATAGACAACCAGATTGACTTTGACGCTGCCTTTAGTACTACGACTTATTATACCTTAAAATCATTTTTAATAGTTTTTTTTTATAATGAATAATAAGTTCGCTTTTGACCTCTACTAGAAAAAAATACGTGAAAGGTATTTCACGCATTGTTTTCTATTTCATTTTATTTTACCGACAAACTTCACATAGCAGCACCAACCTAACCAAAACAAATAAAGTAAAGTACATTCTTACATTGGTATCCCACTTGATGGTGACGCCCACAGCATCCAGGTTGATGAGTACGAAGTCGCTGGGCATGGCCACGCGGATGCCGGGGAGGGAGGCCGGCATTGGGATCAGCCGTTTGGTGTTGCGGAACAGCACGGAGCCGTCCTCTGTTGAAGATAAAAGATGCTGAAAGTGGTCATGACAATCGGGGGAGAACAAATTTAAAAGGCTCATTATTTTCCAAGCGAATAACAACTTAAAGGGCGACTAACTATTTGCTAGTTACTAAAAAAAATAATTTGGCAGCGATTCGAATATTTTAGCAATAATTGCTTCAAAATGCAATGAATTTTATATAAACTAAATAATGGCTGAGTTAAAAAAAAATGAAATTATCCGGATTTCCCAGTATCAATATCCATGGTGTCCTTTAATTTGTTTCATGTCATTAAATACGTACGAGAGCTTACATATATAAACACCTTCATAAACAGACACAAAAGTAATGATTTAATTGTTTATTTCGTGTTGTTGCCATTGTCACATACTTGTGTCGTCGTTGTAATAATAGCGTTCAAAAGGTTAAGAAGTAACCCGCTGTAGAAATTAGCTAATTGTGTACATGTTTTTGCTCGTGACTGTACTCCAGTCATTTAATCAAATAAAAAAGAAAAATAAGACATTTTCTCTCACCTCCCACAGATAGTACATAGAACTTCTCATCCAGGTAGACCGTCAGCTCGCTGGGGCAGTGCGCCGTGTTCTTGCATTCGCCATGTTTGACCTCCACTGAGTACGAGTGTTCCTTTGCGTCGCGGACCAAGATGTGTTGGCACGGGGATTGGAAGCTGACGAGAGATTATATTAATTAATTCATGAACAAAAGGGAGTATTTATTTTAGGTGGTTATCAAGTTATCTTTTTAGAATATTTTACTGTTAAAACTAAATTAAGGTAACGCCATAAAAATGTAAGCACGATTGAATCGATACGATCGTATTAAAAAAGAAAAATTTAAACCCCTAGGGGATTTTCTTTTTGGTTTCGGGAGGAAATCTTTAAAAGGCGCCTTGTTTTTGGGAAAAATCGGAGAGCGTGGGATTTGTACAGACGCCAGCACATCAAGCTATCCCTAACTGTCAAATTTTCTCAATTAAAAATGAACCTTATGTCTTTGCAATAAAGTTGAAATACTATCAAAGAAATTTGACAGATTGTGGTAACTTGATGTGCTGGCCTCTGTACCACACCAAAACCACTGGTGGTCACCATCTGCACATGTTACTTCTTAAAAGACCAATCTGAAACCCCTTCTGTGCAAAACTTTTTAGAGCATATGCTTCTACCGAGACTATACGGGTCGCCTTTAACCTAAGTGTGCAAGGCATCACGTGACCACTGGGTGCTATCTTCCCAAAGGTCACTCAGTAAGTGGACAGGCTCCCCACTGGTCCTTAATTGACAAGAAGTAAGGATAAAGGCTTTTTTTATTTAAAAGACACCACCTACTTACCTAAAGCAAACAGTATAAAAAAAACTTTTAAAAAAGTTATATAAAATCATGCTAATTATGACTTTACTGAACAATTCTCAACCAATATCCCTTTAGTTTTACTCCTCCCGCTCTGGGTGGAACGGAAGGGAGTGTCAGACTCTTACTGACTAAAACCCATCCATGTTCCTTCCTAAGCCCTTTATGTTCCGGGGTAGCCGTAACCCCTTCGGACAATCCCGCTGAACCAATATCCCTAAGATTAACATACCTATAGATCTTCCCATCAAAGGTCTTATAATGCACACCAGCCCAGCTAAGACAGGTTCCTCCTTTGGGCGTAAGATCCTGCACCACAATAATAGGGCGGCCCGTGCCGAACGTGGTGAGAGAGCCGTGCACGCCGTGCGTGCTCGTGTCGTGCGTGCTGCCCGCCAGCGACTGCTGCGTGTGACTCTCGCTGGCATGCTGGCGGTGGCCGTGGGACTCGCTTGTGGTGTCGGAGTAGTAAGTGTAGGTCTAAGGGGAAAGATTAGAAATAATGAAGTTAGTTAAAAGACATTGGACCTCAAAAAAAATGAGATAAAGGTGCATGAGCAAGACGCATAACGTTTAGGTATATTTCCACGATTTACAGAAATAAATATTTGCTTTTAAGTAACAAATATAATGATGATTATTAATATCGAGGACTTGGTTTCGAGTTTAAGTTTTTAAGAAAATTAATTATGGTAAACTTACGCTGTTGTATCTATGACTGCCTGGTGTGATGACGACCACTTCGGCTGTAAGAAAGAAATGAAGATATTAAATACTAATAAGATAAAAAATGAAATGAATTTATAATATTAGTTTAGATTTAGAGAAGATTGATGATGAACCTAGAGGCTCGTGTAATATAATCATATAAGAGGATACAATTTTCTTATTAGGTATTTAGAAAAAAAATGTTAATGTTATAGGTTGTATTTCTCTGAACGAACAACGAACCGAGACTTTCTTCCTATAGTTCTAACAACTATTGTTCTACTTTATTAGATTAGAATTAGTATCTTTAAAACTGTATACTAATTTCTATCGGTTGCCATTGGTTTTCGGGTACCAGCTTCAATACATTTTTGCCCATCCTCCTTTGAATACTGAACTAAAACGTATACTTCTTCTTACTTCACAAACAAAACACACTACACTAGATGTTTTTATGTTTTTTCTACTGAAATGATGATGTGCAAACTTACGGTAAACGCAGTGCGGTATCGGCTGCGGCTCGAAAACTCCCGTAGCGTATTTACACGTGTACAGCTCAGCTGCAGGACTGCTGTAGGTACTGCCGGATGGACACGTCAACATGCAGCTCGATGACTCGCTGTCACCAGAGCAGTCGTAGGCGCCGTTGAAAGCTAGCTTTCGGACGTCGCATGCGCTTACGGCTGGAAGAAATTGTTGTAGTTAACTTAGGTAAAAGGGCCCTTTGTAAGGCTTACTTCGGACCGTTTTTTGTAGCCTCCTCCAAGACGCCGTATAAAAGCTATAATGCTAACACTACTGTTCAAGATGTGTTTGTATTACTAACAAATTGGATTGTAATTGTGTTGTCTGTTAAATAAATTATTTAATTTGATAATGGACTGTTCAGCCAATGAAAGCAAAATATTGCTTCTATTGTTTCTTTTTGCAATCATGATTAATATCAGAACAGCCTCATTTAGCGCTATCATCACAGACAAATACAAAGGTTTCAGATTTTTCGCTTTTAACTTTTCCCTTGTTTTTAGGTCCGGGGTAGAAAATCCTTATGGGTGTCCACCGCGGATGGTCTGTCAGACTCTTACTGACTGAAAACATCCCCAGTGTTCCATCTCACACCCCCACGCCGGAGGACACGGTAACTTACCACCCTGAACCAAAAATGCCTCAGTATCTAATATTTCAGTACGAAAAAAAAAATTACCACTTTCTGGAGGCTGCAGCCATTGTCACGTTCCTTAACCAATAAATCAAATATGGTTCACGCCAATAGGGTATTTGAAAGGGTAGTCAATAACATTACTTTTTATGATCTATCAAGACGCGGAATTTGTACGTGATTTGTATGAAATATAACAATTTGACGTCACAGATTTTTAGGAAAAACAATTATGTACGGTGATGGAAGTTTTTAAGACAAGCGGTCTTTTTTCCATGTGACTCCATATTTTATTTTTAACCGTGTCAAATTGTAAATTGTTTAACTATAGTCAACTATTAAATGCATTTTTTTCGTTAAAGTCCAAGTTATACTCACAATACTGGCACTGAGGCCCTCTAAACTCAGCTGGGCACTCGCACATGTTCACTGCTAGACAAACCCCACCGTTTGTACAAGGAGGGCTACACTCTGGCAAACAGTCAGGTATGGTGGAGAAGTCGGCTCGGGTTGGCTGCCATTGGCCATCAGTACAACGCATGTTGGCGACGTTGGAACCGTCGATGAATTTGTGGCCTTCAATGCAAGTTATTGTGCATGTTCTGGAGACGAAATAGCGTGTTATACGTTGTCACTTATACAGTGTGCTAGGTTAAACGAGGAACATACTTTTAGGGGGTACTATACTCATGAAAATGAACACTTTCGACTATAGGACTATACCTGAAAACATGAAAAAAAATCAGCTGTTCAATACATTTATGTTCGCATAATTCGCCAAAATGTATGGAACAGCTGATATTTTTTTTCATATTTCAGAGTTGGTCCCATGGGCAAAGTTGTTGATTTCCATGAGTAATATACAACCTGAAAGTATGTCCCTCATTTATCCTAACACACTGTATAGTTGCTTCGATATTCTCTAGAGGAGTTTCATATTTATCAAATACTAGCTTCCGCCCGCGGCTTCGCCCGCAAAATATGTCGACAAATTATACATATAAACCTTCCTCTTGAATCACTCTATCTATTAAAAAAAAACCGCATCAAAATCCGTTGCGTAGTTTTAAAGATTTAAGCATACAGACAAACAAACAGACAAAAATAGCGACTTCGTTTTATACTATGTAGTGATGTATTCAAAAATGTCTTAAGATCCTCAAGAAATAAAGGGCGAATTTCACCAGTGAAACTGAATGCGATCAGCACAAACTTAGTTAATTGCTGTCAGTGTGATTATCTTTTGAGGAATATTGGCACTGACAAGTGGTTCCTTCGGTTCCTTGTCAGACCTGTCGGTCTTGAACGCGGTTTAGATGTGCTGATTCTCTTCAGCGTCATTGGTGAAACTGGCTCTTAGAAACACCCATGCCGGTGAAAGAAAGCAATGGTCAGGACATGGCTTTGCATCACTTCTCTTGGTTCTTGCATTGCTCACCATTTGATTAGTCGATCCGTACGTCATTAAATTGCACACAGAACCTATCTATACAAGGTGAAATTGAACAAATTTTACTAAGGGAACACACCTCAAATCGCGAAAAAAAAACAGCAATTTCCTACATTTTGACGAGTTATGCGAGCATAGTAAAAGTTGTTCATAATGATTACTAAAATGACCCCTTAAACTATTGCCCATGAATTCAATTTCACCCTGTATATCTTAACTTCAATCACGGTGTTTATCGAACTTCTGTGGGTTTAAGCGCATAAGAAGTTGTTACATTCCCGATTGAACGCACCTTATTTTCATTAGGCTGAATATTATGTTCTCACCGAATTTATGCTAACCGAATTTCGGTTACAATAAAACAAACAGACAAAAAGACTAAGTCAACTTACTCTGGCGAGCATTTCCTCTGGGAGTTCATGGGCAGCGGTGGGTAGGAGAGACACGGCTTCTTCTCGAACTCGCAGTACTTGCCGTGGAAGTTGGCAGGGCAGTCGCAGGTGTTCGTGTCGATGCAAATTCCCGAGTTCTTGCAGCCAGGCTCGCATTTAGCTGTTAGAAATAAAGTGGCTGGTTAGTTGCGCATAGTTCTTTTAGCAGAACATGCAGGGACTTGAGAAGTCTAACAGTTTAAGGAAGAAAAGAATTTTGCAAATATAATAAACTTCCTTCTAATTATGTGATGACTAACGTCTACATAACCATGAATTTGTCTATAAAACGTCTTATAAATTTAACCAACGTTTATAAATATATGTACCTACCCCTAAGTCTCCTTCTGCCACTCTCTCTTGTAGATCTAAGCCTATTGCCGGAGATGAAAAAAGTTACTACCTGCCTAAATCAGATAAAATAGAGGAGAGTATTGGGTCAGACTGTCGTCTTGGGGGCACTATGAAAAAAATAATTAGAAAACTTTCGCGGTAGTTTGTCACAGTTCTAACCTAACATAAGGATCCCTTTCACATCGTTTTTACGACAAACGGTTAGTCGGAGACAAAAAACACCAAGACACTTTTAGCCTTATCTTTAGGTGTTTTATACGATAGAATCGAGGAAATAAACGATTTGCAAAAATAATACTTTTTTGGCTACATTTTTTTAAGTCTTCGCGCCGTAACACTCCCATGTCTACACTCCAACCTAATAGTTACCACCTGTAAGTACATGTACCTACATTATAGATTACATTGATCGAAAGTAAGGCCTTTATCTGTAATTCTAAACAAAGACAAGCTTCTTTGGATACATAACTGATTACAGATTTTTATTAAATGTGGTTTTTTTTTCAGAAGTTGAATATATAAATGTCTATTATATAGCGAATTGTGATTATTGAAATTGTCCCACTCATTGTTTTCAGTAAAACAAGCCTATTTTCCGATCAAAATCCTTGAACTCTGCTGAAACCGTCACTCAGTCTAGGACACAACCCTGACCTGATCAACTGCATCAACTCCCTGCATTATCACTGACATTGGCAACTAATTAGGTCGCAGTCTGATATTTGCAAATCGGACGGACGGCGCCGAACGCCGGCTTAGATTTGAGCCGCTTCCGTTAGAACAGATAGCGTGCCCACGCGCTTTGATAATCGCTCCTTCCTACCCTGGTAGGTATTGTGTCTATTTTGATCTAATCAAAACTCTTGTTAAGTTAAAAATCACAACGAATTTAAAGTTCGTTTGAGGGATTTGGTCTTATGGGTTATGAAGCTTACTGAAAATTCTGTAAGGTACACAGAGTTCAAGACCAAAGAGGATCTGATGACAGATATAAGGATAAATTATCCAAAAACGGCTCAAATATAAATAATTATCTGGGGTATTAAAAATGCCGTACCAAATACTTTAAAAGGTAATATAATGTTACAAGACTCAATCAGGTTTGACTAAACTGCTTATTCACCCAATAACGCACGTAACCTGACCGCGAAATAAGTACGTTTTTGAGAAAAAACAATTTCATAGGAATAAATAAATACACTCATAATTACTAGAGAAGAAGTGACGGGACACTCAACCCGGTTTCGGAAAACGTTAGTTTAAACTTTTGAACGCCAGAGCATAAACACACGCGCGTATCCTCCACGTTGGCGTGGAGGATACGCGCGTGTGTTTGCGCTACAAATTTATTTCTTCTTGTTATCATGAATTTTCCCAATATCCATGATGGTGTCTTTTAATTTGTTTCATGTCATTAAATACGTATGAGAGCTTCAACTTCTTAAGATATCTATATAAACACTCATAAAAGTAATGATTTAAATGTTTATTTCGTGTTATAGTGTTGTTGCCATTGTCACATATTTGTGTCGTTGGCGTACAGGACATGGGCTTGCTGGTCACGTATGTGTGACAATGGCGTTCAAGAGGTTAAACAGCAAACAGTCTCACTTCATCTTGTGACTTGTGATGATTCGTTGTTTGTGTCAACCACAAGACATTTTTATAGTTAAATTAACTGAAGAATTATGGAAGAAAATATGTATTTTACTCACGCATAAAAGGCTGGTTGGCGTTGTTGTGGAATTCGTAATAGTTGGGCCTGAAAATGTCAGTAAAGGTTAGGTATTATTTTAAAAAGCTTATAACGTTTGAGATTGTAAATACAGCATTCTCCTTGCCCATTTCTCATTAGCGAGGTACAGAGGCCAGCACATGAAGCTACCCAAATCTGTCAAATTTCTTTGATAGATTTTCAACTTTATTGCAACAACACAAGGGTAATGTTCAATTTCAAGGATGCTTGGAAACATGCTGGTCCTGCTCCACAGGGCAATCTAGTGTCTAGACAAAATCAAACTGGTTGCTAAGTAAATTAGGTAATAATTTATTATTTATAAAATACTATTTTAACATGTTGAAATAACTTCTCACACATTGATTGATTTATTATATATTAACTTTTAGAATGTTTGTAAATATGTGAGCACCATGTACTTTTGACATACTTAAGTTACCTACCATTACTATATGTGTTTTTCTTTTCACCTTTTGTGGTGTAGTGTTTTTATTCTGGGTGCATCGTCTTCACATATAATGTTATAATTCATGTATACAAAACATTGTAAAACATTTTAAAAGAGTAACGGTGGAGTTTCTTGCCCATTCTTCTCCACACGAAACTACCTTTTGGAAGGGGCGACTAGAATCAATTCTATTTCTTGTTCATTTTGACGTTCAAAAGTGCCTTACTTGTGCCTATTTGAAATAAATGATTTGACTTTGACTTTGACTTTGAATTGGGAATATTTGACTGTTTGGGATAGCTTGATATGCTGGCGTCTGTACATACCGTGTTAAAGACAGGAATTGTTACGAAATTGCTACCGTTACTACTTATATTTATGAAGTAAAGACGTCCAGAATAAATAGAAAGAAGTACTTACGCGGCTCCATTGTTAGAATACCAAGTTTTGCTCTCCGAATACTTAGACTTGGTACCGGAATACCCATTTTTGGTACCCGAATAACCGGTCTTAGTCCCACTATAAGCGGTTTTCGTCCCACCATACCCAGTTTTCGTCCCACCATAACCAGTTTTGGTTCCCCCGTAACCGGTTTTGGTGCCACTGTAACCGGTTTTGGTGCCACCGTAACCGGTTTTGGTACCGGATCCATACCGTTGGTTCTTCAAATACGGCGGAACGTATTCAGGGGCTTGCACATCAGATTGTCTGTAAGGTTAAATTATTTAGGTGAAGGGTGGGCGTTTTTGGGGGACTGTCTAATGTAACTTTGACCTCCAAAAAGAACTGATTTTCAGACTAATTTGAATAAATGACTTTTGATTTTGATTTGCTATTCAGTCTGCTACTTAAAGCTTGAGTTTCTGGCTTATGAACACATGATAAACATGTCTAAGCTCTGCCGAGGTTATTATTATATTAAGCAACTAAATATGTCTGTGAAACTTTGTAGACTTTGGATTAACATCACATCGTGTTACCCAGTAACTGGTGTCAAATAGGCAGTCACTCCATGTAAAATACTGGTATTCAGCTGCATCTGCATACGGTAAGACTGGGAGTCGACCCCAACATAGTTGGGAAAATGTTTATTAAACTTTGTAGACAACTTTACAGTGTTTTTTTTTAATCCGACATCATTACTTACAGAAAGTTGTTAAAGTATTCCGAGTTATCTTTGTAATACTAGATACATGCAGCGACTTTACCTTTTAATTGACAGCTTGGTTTTATATCAATTTGTGTGCCGTTAAATTATCGGGTCATGAAAACATTTGTCGTATTCGTCCTTTCGTTACAAACTAACAAACATACCTAGATAATTTTTCTATACCTAGGTATAAAAACATCATAGCTTCGTATTATCCTGGTTTTGCTATAATTTTAAGAGAACTTATTACGACAAAAGTTACCGAGGCCAAAGACCAACGAAAATTTTTTAATCAATTTTTTTTTTTTTTAAATGTCTAACAGAGTCAAAGGCTTCGATCAATAATACACTAGATTCCCGATTAGCGCTTCAAAAACGGCCCGAAGAATAAGAGCACAAATAATTTTGTGCTCTTATTTCAAATTAGTATGGTCCAACCATAGCCAACGTTAAAACGTCAAGATGCCGCAATGCGTGTTCAAAAATTGTGTAAATAACCACCGTAACACCAAGATTTCAGGAGGAATATTTTTTTTTCAATAATTTATATAATTATGCATGTGTTTTTCATTAAAAAAAACATTTAAATAGTAAATATGACATCGTTTAGCAAATATTATGATTGTTTGACCAATGTTTGCGACCACGCGCCAACTATTGCAACTATTGTAACAAACATTGACTGTTCTGGAACAGGGAATGCATGGAGTAGTATTATTATTTTATTTGTTGTTTTTATTTGTAGATTTCCTACCAACTTATTTCGCAATGCAGAATGGGTATCTACAGTCGCGAAACTTGACCAGGAAAAATCAGACAAATAAAATAATAAGTAAAAAAAATCAACGGGTTGCATGCCGGGAGTGGCCGCAGAAGTGAAAACTTGAATTATCGTTATGCTTTTTTTTTTACCCATCATAAATAAAGTGCACAACGCCGCTAAAGAAGTTTTCATTTCAAAAAATAATTTGATTTTATACAAAAATATTTTTTTATTATTTCTAAATTGCGCGCATAAGAAGCCACATCCATTTTTTTTGCGGGTTGATAACAATGAGCCAACCAGCAGACAATTATAGCCAATGCCTTAATAAAATAACTATTATACTAATTTAGTTCTACTACTTTTTTACTACGGTCAAAAATATTTGCCTTCATAGAAAACGAACATTCGTCTAAAAAAATATATTATTATTCTGCAACTCTACGTCTTTCAATACTTACTGTATTCTGAGTATTTCTGAGCATTGAAATGTCATACCAAGAATTACGTCTAGTTTCAAAATAGAGTAAGCACGAAATTGTCAACAAAATGTTTTTAACCTTATTGCTTAAGGTGTAAGTTTTATATTACAATAAATATTTTTGTACTTATTATAAAAATGACTGTTTATTTTCAAGCGACATTTTGAATTTATTGCTTTTACTTTCTCCAATGATAGAAGGACTTAAATAAAAATATTTTGCAATCGTAATCAAACTTTATGCTTGAGTGTTAAGGTTTATAATGAATTGAAGTTGTTAATATTATAAAACTTTTTTCTTTATTTTGTTGTAACAAATGTAAATGTTTATGTGTGTGTAAACGTGGCCACTTCAGTGACTTATTTTTGTTCCTGATCCTGTATCTAGTGTATTATTGATCGAAGGTCAAAGGTAATAAAATCAAACAGCCTTTTAAAATTATTAATAAAAAGAAATACCGAGCCGGCTAACACAAAATGGCGCGAAAAAACCCTGTTGAACTGCTCTTCAGTTGGCAAATATTGTAAAAGTCTATAGTGCCTACCATAAACAAAACCAAGGAGTAATGTTACAAACAGCCACAAGTAAAAAATCTCAAAGAAACTTACTCATATTGATCGCCAGATGATGCCGGTATCCCATATCCAGCATTGCTGAGATATGTTGCTAGTAATATAATAATCGCTTGAGTTACCAAATACATTTTTATTACAATTAATTAACTTTATCCATGAATTAGAGTTCTAATAAACCCCAGTTGTCGTGTCGGGTAACACGAGCAAACTGACTCCCGAATGGTTTTGCGCTATATTATCATCAATTTATATGACACAGGATACTCAGAAATCATCCTCCTGATAACTGAAAAGTTATCAACAATTGCAGGATTTAGGAGTAAAATGCAAATAATTTCAAGCGAGAGGAAATTGAGTTTCATGCTGAAAGATTATGCATATCACCGATCTCTTACAAAAAATAATTTAAAAAACAAGTTTGGCACATCCGAACATGAGCAACGTATAGAAAAAATAAAGAAAACAACTTTCTTTTTTCAAAAAAAGGCGCCATACTAATTTTTGTGACTCATTATCAGTTTTATTGGGGAGAAATAAATAAAATGCCTAGAAAACGAAATACTTCTTGGTCCCGAAATAAGAAAGAGGTAAGAACTGAATAAATAATTTACAAAGATTTGGAAATTATTAGAAGTTGTCTTTAGGCAGTTAGGAAATCCCATCGTCGCTTTAAATAGGCATTGTGCTTCGAGCGACGACGTGTTTTTCTAACTTGCTAGAGCTAAGCTTTTTGCGGGACAAGGAGAAGAAGCAAGGGACAGCCCCGACGTTGGTATCTACTGATTTGTTCGGGACTTTTCCTCGCTATAGCTTTTAGTAAACTTATTTTTAAATGTAGATATTATAAAACTCTGACGGTGTGGAGCATAATGTTGCGTAGTTTTTTTTAATACATTCCTAGACAAAAGCAAACGGAAATAGTTAAGTATTTAACTATTGGAAGTTTGGAAGTCGTGTCTTCTGATGTTTCATATGCCCATAGGTTCATGTGAAATAAAATATTTCGAATATGAAATTGACTGAGAATTGTTGTCATAAGTGAAAAAGCAATAACAAGGACGACTATACTAGCTGTGGTTAGAGGACTATTTTTTACCACGTAGCTAGTAGGTATGTACTCTCTACCCCGAAGACTTAGACAGTACCTATACCTCTAGCAAGCCTAGATATGGGACTTAAACATAACTGGTGAAGTTATGTTTAAGTCCCATATAATAGGCATACAACATAATTTTATCGAAACTTGTTGCAGAAACAAATCATAACTACAAGGCTGATGCAAATAAGCCTCAAGATAGAGGATTACATTTATAAACATAAGCTGATCTCAGTGTGTGAAGCAGAACAATACATGAGGGAGGTGTCCGCCTACAAAACTCAATGTTATCAAGACGAACGTTCCTTGCAGGTAGGGTTAACGACGTTTTAAGGTTGTAACTTTGGCCCATGAATGTAGTGTAGGGCTTTTTTTTAAGGATGGGATATCATCAAATGACCTTTCCTGCTCTGGGTGGAGCGGGAGTGTCAGACTCTTACTGGATAAAACCCATCAATGTTCCTTCCTTAGCCCTTTGTGTTGTGTGTGACACTTCCACTGAGTAGTGTACAGACCAGGGGCCCAATTATACAGTCGCCAGCACATCAAGTTACCTCAAACTGGCAAATATTCCCAATTGAACATGAACCTTATACTATTGTAAAAAAGTTAAAAATCTATCAAAGAAATTTGACAGATTGGGGACGTAGCTTGATGAGCTGGCCTCTGTACATAAATCACACCTTTTTTCATGGTAGAGACTACAGAAGGTCACCTGCTACGATGTTTTTAGGGTACCTACTGCTGCCTAATTAAGCACATGCACTGTTAGGACTGAGTGATGCATGGCAATGCAGACTCTGACTTGAAGCGAAAGAGACGCCTGCGCACTTCCTAACCGATTGTCCTAGCCTAATGCGCAGTCGTAGCTCTATCTTGGCATGTGCCATGATTTAGATTTTAGATTAAGTTTCTCAACTTCAACAAGAAAATGTACAACTTTTTGGCCGACTGTACCATTAAAAAAGTACAACCTGTACGTGTCTTTCTAGGGGAGGTCGTCTCATTGTTTTCAATGATGTAAGAGTCGGCTTCCAGTTTAACCGGATGCAGCTGAATATCTTACTACCTTACCTACATTACCTGCTTATTTCTTCAAAAAGCATTGCTGTGTTTAGGTTTGGAGGTACCGGTGTAAATACAAACAAATTAAGTATTTCAGCTTTGTCTCTCGGGTGGCAAATAATTTCCTTTACAAGCTTTCTTGTGTTATCCATAATCCACACTAATATTATAAATGCGAAAGTAACTCTGTCTGTCTGTCTGTTACCTTTTCACGCCTAAACCACCCAACCGATTTTGCTGAAATTTGGTATGTAGATAGTTTGCATTCATGAGAAGGACATAGGCATATTATTTTTTGGAAATTCAACCCTTAAAAGGGTTACAAGAGGTGGCAAAGTTTGTATGAGAAAAATATTTTTATTGCACATTTTTGCATAGGTAGGTAGGTAGGGTAGGTAGGGTAGGTAGGGTAGGTAGGGTGGGTAGGGTGGGTAGGGTAGGTAGGGTAGGTAGGGTAGGTAGGGTAGGTAGGGTAGGTAGGGTAGGTACGGTAGGTAGGGTAGGTAGGGTAGGTAGGGTAGGTAGGGTACGTAAGGTAGGTAGGGTAGGTAAGGTAGGTATCATAGTTAAGACAGGACAACGTCTGTCGGGTCAGCTAGTAACATTATACATTTGAAAGTAACTCTGTCTGTCTGTTTGTATGTTAACTATTCACGCCTAAACCACCGAACGGATTTCGACAAAATTTGGCAGAGAGATAGATTGCATTCCGGGGATGGACATACATAGGCTACTTTTGTCTAAAAAATATCTCCCGACATTGCGATATAACCGAACTCTACGACAAAGACGAAGGACGAAGTCGCAGGCAAAAGCTAGATTAGCTAGCTATATTTGGATTTGACTCATTACCTACTAGCTTTTATTTATTACCAATAACTTTACTACATACAATGACACTATTAGCGCCATCACAACGAATCTAATGACGTATCATTTATAAATCAGTTGAGCCGTTGAGTAGTTACAAGCGGACATAGGATATACATACAAATCAAATATAGAACCCCCTTTTTAGCTTCGCCGTAGTCGGGTAAAAAACAGCCGGAAGGTCAACAACACTTTGATTTGTGTGACCTCATAACCTTTGGTTTTAAAGCTTATCAACGTAAGCCAGATTTAACTTTATCCGGACTAAAAATAAAATACAATTTAAGCTTAGTAACATGCCATGAAATTATTAAATTTAAATAAAAAGCGGTGACACAGTCCGGTTGACAATCAGTAACGATACCGGTAGGTACTCGCCTTGAAAAAACCTACCGAGCACCGCTTTCATATCACTAGCTTCTCTTACTTATGTAGTTAATTATCAAGGGGATTATAACCCGTTATTTTATATTCACTGTTAACGTTTCAGGGCGTGAAACTACCCACGATTGTAAACAAGTTTCATTATGAGACGAACACTGAAAAATCTAAAAAAACAATTGATTGTTTTACATACAAAAATGCAACATTAACTTGATGGAAATTTATGAAGTAGATGTACTTTTTAAAAAAAAAATGTACATCTACCTACTTCATAAATTGAAAATGGGAAATCATCAAATGACTCGTTCCGCTTTGGGTTGACCGGAAGGGAGTGTCAAACTCTTAATGACTAAAACCCATCCATGTTCCTTCCTTAGCTCTATGTTCCGGGGTAGCGGTAACCCTAAACAGATGTACTACACTTATATTTTTTTTCTTATTTCGTAGTTGGTCCCATAGTGAGAGTTTTTTATAATCATAAGTAGGTACCCTACGGTATAAGTATCTCATAAGTACGGCAAAATCACGTACACAGTCACCACTTTTGTCAGTTTTGATCTTGTTCAGTTCCTCCACTACATTGACAAAATTTCTTACTTCATTAATTATTAATTAAGAAAATGTGCCATTTCGACTTCAGAATAACCCTTTCGACATAGAACATGGGATGTGATGCCCACTAGCGCCGGCGCTGCTTCCGAACGGAAACTCAGGGGCGTAGATATCTAGATCTTCTTGGAATTATACATAATTATTAATTTTCCCTATAAATTAATAGCAATTGCGCTAGTTGATAATAATAATTGTAGTTTTTCTACTTATTTTAATGGATTTCATGACGCGTTGTTTACCCATCGAACTGATAAGAGCACAATCAGTTGTATAAATACAATACCTAACTGTTTGACACCCACGTTTTTTTTTTCAGATAATAAAATGCTTTGACCCATTTCTGACATAAAAAAAAACAACTTTAAAATCTAAAAATACATTTTGTGTTAATTGCCTTATTTGATGCATTTCCATTCTTTTAGGTTATTGAAAAACTAACTCGCTGCATGAGAGCAATCATTTTAGATCATCAAGAACCAAGATCTAACATTCATGGCGAAAACAATGGCAGTTCTATCGCAGACGGTGGTGATCGTGCGGGCGCTATATCACCAGTATACTCTTTACCTGATGAAGACAGGACTCAACTCACTCAAACACCTGAAAACGCGGTAGCAAATAAATATGTTGAAATAATAGACCTGTCCCACATTGACGATGATGATGATTTAATTCATAATGAAACTAGTACTGCAACAGCCGATTATCCAGGTTCTAGAATAAGTGTGGAAGTTGACATTCATAGAGGTATGTCTACTCTTTCTCTAAGAAATGTAGAAGCTCCAATTAGTATAGGAGCTTCTGATGTAAATTGTTCCCAAAGTATACTCAATAATTTTGAAACTTTAGAGCAAATTCAAGCGAATGAAATTAATACGGTTTCTAAAGGAGCAGTTACTGATGGATTAGTGGATAACGCCCCTGATAAAGGAAACCCTACAAATGTGATACTGGCTGGTAGTAATACCACAGTTGATAAAATACCGATCAAGAATACAACTCCTTTTATTGAGGCTAATAAAACCGTGAAAACTATTATTACCGCAAAGAAGCCAATAATTATACGTAGTACTAACAGGAATTCAATATACAAAACTATCGCACCAAGTAAAGAACCTACAAATGTGATCAATACCGCTAACTACAGTGTAACAAAGGCATCCAATCAAAAGGATAATATGTCATCTAAAGCACCATTTTATCTAGTTACTAATAACATCCCTGCAACTCAAGGACAGTCTTGGTATGATTCGAACAAAACTTGTACAATCAATTATTCCAGCCATATATTGCAAGATGCTAATAACTCAACACAGTCTGCACAGACCTATAAAGCTGTAAACCCTATCATAGATAAAAATACAGCGATCAATGCCGTTAATATTCCAACAAATACTTTAAAGCCAGCTGAGAAAAACAACCAACCAATCGAAGGTTCTGAAAATTCAAGAGCACTTACCAATAATAATCGTACAACTGTCGTGCAAGATACTACAACTATTAAAAAGAAAAGAGGTCCACGTAAGAAGAAAACTCTAGATGAAAAGGAAATAAAACCTAAAAATAAAAGAGTATATAAAGCCCCAAAACGTAATAAAGAGAATACTTTTACTGATTCCGTGAAAAACAAAATAATCCCGATATACAATGAAAATGTTATAAACGATCTGTCTTGGATAGAAAATATAAGATACGTCAGGGAAATAAAATTCGATGAAAATGATCATAAACTTGATTTAGAAGAATCTTTCTGGGATAATTATTATTTACCTGCCAACTGGAGTGAGAATGAGTTTTTATAATATTTTTATTTGAATTAAGTATACCTATGTAAGGTCCCATTAAAATAGATGGACAAACTTTTATAAATCATTCAAACCACCAAAATAAGAACAATGGTAAAAAAAAACACATTAGTTACTCACAAGAACTGTACCTACGCATAATAAAATATTTCTCTATTTTATTTTAAAAATATAGTTTATTTATTTTAAAAATATAGGTATAGTTTTTAAATACTGTGATATCTATAATTTCAAGATCATAATAAATGATGATCGCATCACATAATTGATGTGCTTGTTTATTATTTTAGTTTAAATTAAAATCACTTGAATCAGTGTTTTTTTGCTTGGATATCTATGGTTAAACGTACTGAACGCTGTGTTAAAATTTGTCAATCTATTTTAATGGGACCTTATATATTACAATTATTTTATACATG
Source organism: Hyppa rectilinea (assembly GCA_951799385.1). NCBI lineage: Eukaryota > Metazoa > Arthropoda > Insecta > Lepidoptera > Noctuidae > Hyppa > Hyppa rectilinea. The sequence continues at coordinate 2,761,705 of OX637308.1, read as the reverse complement.
CTATTCCTGTATGGAGTTTGTATTCTTATCCTGTATGAACCATTAATCCACAGTGCAAGGAGAGGTTTTGTTAAGTTTCTATTTATACAACGTGGCGCTACAATGGTGACATTAATTTAACGAACGTTTTCACATTTACGTTTCATGAAGACATTATATTTCCATTAAACGTTATGATTTACGGATTTATTTAAATCTAGCTTCCACCCGCGGCTTTGCCCGCAAACTATGTCGACAAATTATACACATAAACCTTCCTCTTGAATCACTCTATCTATTAAAAAAAACCGCATCAAAATCCGTTGCGTAGTTTTAAAGATTTAAGCTTACATAGCTTACATATAGGGACAGAGAAAAAATGGGGTCGCGGATCATAACATTCGCATCAATGTAATTAAAACGAATAAGCAATAGGTACTATTAGGATGAAACAACTGAACTCAGTTTAAGTTACTTGTAATAAACAGGTAGTTTGTTCAAATATTTTTTTTTCGATTTGCGATTTATTTTAACCTATCAACATTTATATGATTAATGGGCACTAGCCTTCCCGTATGTTAAATAAATGTCACTATTGCAGCGCCACGTCGTATAAGGGCTGATAGATGTCTATAACCAAGGCCCAATTTTGTTTTTACGGATTTTTCATACAATGACTGTTGAGACATTTTTATTCCTCAGTTAAAAGATATCTGGCGATGGAGAATAAAGGGTTTATTTACAAGCGTCGCTTAAAGTTAAGTTATGATTTTCGTGTGTTTGACCATATATTTTTTGACGTTTAACTCTTTAACTTTATACAACGTTTCTAAATACTCCCTTCAGTGCAGTGCTGCTCATATGATTTCTGTTGGAAGTTTACCCATTATTTCCCATTGTCTTCTATTCCTTTAGTAATGTAGTCGTGTGTGTGTGTGTGTTGTCAATAAAACTAAATATAATTATGATTCAAATATTTAATAGTTAAAGATATTAAGACAAACTTCAATGACACGAAGGTCAAAACTATACGAGTACACAAACAGCAACGTAACATAATTTGTATAATTTTATTATAATATTGTATGTAAATTGTTCTCTGTTCAACAATATTGCCCTTAATTGATGTGACTGTTAATATATGCTTATTGTTATGCTGAAACTTAACTTGGCATATGTGCAAATATTCGCGTTATTGCGTTAATATAAAATAGACCATATCTAAATAAGTATAAAGTATATTTTGTATTGACCAAATGACGTCAATATTAACACAAACATGCCGTAGAGTGCCTACATTAGAACCAATGTTTCAGTATAGGTCTGCAAAACATGAACACCCTTAAAATTATTATGATTGGTATTATTATTACTAATTCTATTTATTTTTATTGATTATCAAACTCGAACCATTGGCCAGTGTTATATGCTTGTCCTAGCATTCAACTGTCATTCTATGATAGTAATTATGACTCGGTGTGATAATTAACCAACAGAAAAGTACTGAAAACACTGGCTTTTAAAAAGGAACTTGTTCTAAAAGTACACGTTTGATTCTGTTCCCTTCTTATAAGGTCCCTCCGTGAGGTAAGTATACATTCAGTGGAACAATAAATTCTGCAAAATTACCAATCATATATAATAAAACTATTTCAGCATAAATTATTATTATTATCACTAGCACATAATGTATGAAACCACGTGAAACACACTCACCCTTAATACCGAAAAATCGTGATTTTGTGACATCGAACTGCAAAAACATTTCACTAGTACATTTTATAAACATTTAATTTATTAATTATTAAGTTAAACCAGATATGTATGAGAATTTTTCGATATAAGTACTGTAATAATTTTGTTTTACCTTCTCCCAATATATTTGAAGAATATATTCACCGATCGAGCAGTGTTTTAGTAGTACAAATAAATTATGATAACACTTCCCGCCCCTCCGAAATTCAAAACGTTCGAAAGTATTTGTGAAAGTGATTACAAAGCGCCTCCAAGACTCACAACGCATGTTGCTGCCGGCCTGCTACTGAAGACGAATACTTACAACTACATCCAAACTCTTTCGTAAGGATGTAACTACATACATTGAAACAGTAATTTGGAGGGGCGCGACACGTTATCGTAGTTGATCTATACCTAAATATCGCTATATCATTTCAAAAAAATAGAAAAGCATCGCTTACTGATGCAATATAACGGGTGTAAAAAAACCCTTAACTAAGCCGACGGTCAAACGTTCTTCCCGTTATTATGGTAACATTTATGTAAGTATATGTTATGTGCCATACCTGAGAACCCTTTTTTTTTTTTAAGGCTGGGAAATCATCCAATGACTGCCCCCGCACTGGGTGGAGCGGAAGGGAGTGTCAGACTCTTACTGACTAAAACCCATCCATGTTCCTTCCGCAGCCCTTTATGTTCTGGGGTAGCGGTAACCCTTTCGGACAATCCCGCTTACCCATGAAATGATGGCTAACCTGGGAACCCTGTGGTTACGGTGACATTGAAGCATAACCAGCCTATAATGTTCCCACTGCTGAGACAGGGCTTCTCTCGGAGAGGGAGTGGGCCGTTGTCCACCGCGAGGACCCAGTGCGGGTGATGTCACAATGTCTTTGAATTTTTAGTTCTAGGACATCGTTGTCTCAAGATATGCTTGTGATTAAGCACTATGTTTTCTGTGCGTTACGTTGCACGATACCGTAAACCGGAGTTTTCAAGTCAAAAATAAAAGTAATTTGACATCTATTATTTATGTTACTCGGTTCTTTTTCTAGTTTAATGTGCGGAATGCGCAGATGACGACGTCGTTATGAGTCTTTTCACACCCTGTATATTACTTATATAAAAAAAAATACTAATAATAATCTCTGGAAGTCTAATCAATTAACATCTACTTACATTTCATTTCTAGGCTACGTTTTTCGAGCCCTTTAGTTTTATATGAAGTTGTTAACCAATATCATTGCTATTTCAACGGACACAGAGTTGAAATTACATTATTGTTACCAACACACCGCAATCTTAAACTAATAACAATTAATAACAACGCTAACAAATTCCAAAAAATATGTAATATTTAATGTGAGTGCCTAATTTTACGTTCAGACCTTCAAAAAGCCATTATTACAAATTATATTTATATACACAGCAGATAATTAAGTACAACATCAACTAAATATATTCTATATAAAGTATATTTACATAAACTTGAAGCACATAACCTAATGGTAAATATGGAATTGGTACATTACATAAAACTAACAAATATAACTATATTTAAACTATGAAGATAGAAACCTTTTAATTAATAAATAATGTATATAAATGAATGTTACACACTACTGTCTACATATATTTTTAATTTCTCCTTTCACAGGTTTGCTGGAAGATATTTCTCAAGAAATAAGCAGAACCTTTGTACTAAGATTATTTAAATGTATTTTACAGTGAGTATATAAATAATAAAATAAATAATCTAGGCCAAAATACCTTTGAATGGGGTGGCAATGACAAACATCGATAGTTTTTCGTAGGACCTATAATATCGAGACTTAGACTCGGCACAAACGAGCCACCGAACACATATCGATAGCCCAGCGACTAGCAATTCAGATGCGCATACGCTTCGTATAGATTCGTCACACACGTGTGTCTGATGGCGGCCACCCGGCGTTTGCTTCGACCCCTAACGATGCTCTCAGCATTATACATATTTGTATTAAAAAATAATTCAAGATAATAATCACAATATTTCTGAGCAAATCTTATACTAGGTACAGCAGATACTAAATTTAAAAAAAAAAACATAGACCTAACTGTAATTATGATAATGGAGTTATTTTTCAAATATTCCGATTTATTTCAATGTGTACTAGACTGATCTTGTATCTGTGAAAGACTTATACTTTTTATAAAATACATAACTTAAACTCAAAGCAATTATTTAAATTATTATAAATCAAAACAAGCACTTTTGAATTGTTAAGGTGTCAATCAGCTAGAAATATGAAGCTAGTTGTCCATTCTAAAGTATACTAGGTACCTATGAAGAAGAACGGACAAGAAACTCTATGGACACTCTTTTAAATTATATTGCCACAAAAATATTAGGTACAAGTTAAAATCGTCCGGAAAAAAAAACAAAAGAAATGTCCGTCGAATATTATATGTAGCACTTATGTTTATGAACTGTAGCAACAAACCTTTGGTAATAATATGTTTAGTATAATATATTTATAATAAATACAACAAGTATATATATTATTTGATTGATGCAAAAGCTACGATACGCTACTCAATATTTTCTTTCTAATGTCAATCATTTTGTCAATTATTATAAGTATTTGAGACAAATTTCTTATCACATATTCATATACTTACATAATTTTTTTATGAATATTTTATAATAACCATGAACAAGCTAAACGATCTATAGAACTCTAGCATACTCAATTAATTTAATTTAAAAGACAATTAATTAGTATTAGGAAATTGATTTTTTATTATATAAGATATTATTATATTTTAATATTATATTCCAATGTTTATCCAAATTGGCTCTATGGTTGTGGTAAAGAAAACAAGTTTATTATTCATAATTAGGCGACGGGTCGGCCTAGTGTTCTAGAATAAGATTAAAAACACAATGTAGTGTATACAACATTATCGGCTAGAATATAACTTAATTTAAAAAATATGTATTTTACAATGTAACTAAAATATTTAAAATAAAAATTATCACAAGCAGTAGGTAATGTTCCAAAACCAAGAACTCACGACGCATTTTTCCCGCTACGGTCCCGATTTGTATCATATTAGGCGGTCGTGTCTCGACACACACCTGAGGTGGAACCCCTTATGTTTCGTACCTAATAGCTGACTGTAAGTTATTATGACGTCAACTATAATGAACGCTTATCTAAAAGTAATCCACGCACGAGACTTTTAGCATTGCATGTTTTCGGAATACACCTCAATTCGACCAGCAACAACGCCCAACCAAAGTTACTGAGTATCTAATTTTGAATATACAGTCACCAGCACATCAAGTTACCACACTGTCAAATTTTCTTAATCGATTTTGAACTTATTAGCAAACGTTTTAAGGTTTATAATCATTTGGCGATATTTGACAGTTGACTATAACTTGATGTGCTGGTGCCCGTGCATCTTTAACGAATAACCGCCATGTGACACTCAAAATAAGATCTAGATGAGGTGTGAAATGGCAATTCCTTAGGCGCGTGCGGACATCGCGTCTTGGTCTCCTAACCTAAGGCACCTGCCTCCCGCCGCCGGCGATTAAGGACTAGCGAGTAAAGTCAGCAACTAAAATTCAGTTGGCGAGCAATGAGTGCGCGACGGGTATGAGCGAATACTCGCAAGTATAGCGTACCTTGGGATGTCCGCATACTAGCAAGTGTTGGTAAGCGTGTACTCTCATTGCAAACTCTTGCGACAAACGAGTACTCGCCGGCGGTGTGAATAGTCAGCGAGGAACTATTAATATCTATCTGCCTGCCTTTTCCCAACTATGTTGGGTTCGGCTTCTAGTCTAACCGGATGCAGCTGGATACCAGAATTTTACATGGAGCGGATGCCTATCTGATCTCCACAACCCAATAAGTAACTGGGTATTCCGATACCCCTTGGTAAGCCTGGCTGTCAGACTTTCAGGCACTTTCTACTACCCATAACGACTGTCAAAGATCCACGAATTACAGCCGGGACCAACGGCTTAACGTTCTTTCCTAGACACGCAGGAGCCTCGATATGTAAAGATGGTCACCCATCCACGGACCAACCCCGGCTAGAGTAGCTTAACCTGATGGCTCGATCCATGCGGCTGTTATTACCTAGCCACGCCTCTCAATCAACTATTAATATATGTTTGGAATAGGTAGTCGCTTCCTCGTCGGCGGTGGAACAGATGCATAAACCATTTAATATCTCTTTCTAATCCTACCCATCTCGTTCTAACATGAGCTTCTAATAAGCCCTTTGGCGGAGCTTATTCTATAAATGCGCATTAAACCAGTCATAAGCCGCTTCGCTTCCAGTACTTTATAATTTTATTATCATAAGGCTTATAACATACGAATCTTTATGTTAATAATTTAACAATATTATTATTATTGATTAAGTACTCGTAAACTGGAACCTTGCTATATTCACTTTGTTTTTATTGCAGTTACATACTAGATCAAAATAATAAAAAATAAATGCTTTTTACACGAAATTACAGATCCCCGAGGATCTATACGACCTTTGTTAAATATAAATCATATTACGACCTCTTCTAATATCCCGACTTTTCCATCGAACATATCACATCAAAGTCACTCAAAAAGTCCAACAAAGTATTCTTAATAATGTTCAGGCTTACGTTTCGCTTTCTTTTTTAAATAACTCAAGTGTACAAACATAACAAAGTCCCAGCCTTTATTATCTAACTACAGACAAATTTATAACATCACCACTAACATCTGCTATCGCAACCGTCACTCAACATAATATACCGTAACAAAGGGTTGTATACCTTCAAATTAGAAGCTGAACTTCCCCCTGACCTTGAAAAATCCCATGCTAGTCTTGTTGTGGAGTAGTGACGTCACTCCTACGTAGCTCTGGATGACAATTGGAGAGTGGTGTATACAGCACGCTGAAGACGTCATGTGCTCTATTGCTCTTTGTATCTTCAGGGCGAATGTTTCCATGTCGTAGGTCGATTTTTCTTCTGCTGTACCCTCTGGAAAATAATTACGGCACAGGTGAGTATGAGGGTATTCTAAATCTATTCTAAGAGGTTTAAACCATCGAACCATTTTTGGATTTCGAACTGTATTTCCACTAGGTTAAAATTTACAAAAATTGTCGTCATACCAGACTTTACTTGACAATTATCAATTGAAGAACTTTAGCGTGCTTAGAATAAAACTCAAATTATAATAACTGGTTCAAAGCTCTAAAAAGACTAATGCTCATCATTGGGTGAATAAAGATACTGTCGCACACAAGTATGATAGACACGACGCTCTACTAGCTAATCACAATATACATCACACTATAATATTATAGAGGCGAAAGTTTGTGAGTGAGTGTGTGTTTGAGTTTGTATGTTTGTCCGTCCTTCACGCTCAAACGGCTGAACGGATCTGGATAAAACTTGGCATGAGTCTATGACCTGTATTAACAATTAACTTATAGGATACGTTTGATCCCGATAGTACGTTCCCTTAGAATAATTTCTGACACCCACGCGAGCGAAGCCGCTGGCAGCAGCTAATCCTTTTCATAAAACTCATAATATATGCTTTATTAAAATTTAGATTTTTAAGTATTATTAGTTGATATTTTTTAAACCTGTGATAGGTTAGTCACCCAGTCTCTATTGTAAAAAATGTAAATAAAAAATAAATACATTTGTCAAACTCACATAACCTAGGTGACACAAAATATGCTCTATCATCGTTGAAATACAGTTCAGTTTGTGTTAACGAAATAACGCAAATAATTGCGCTAAAACGAATGTAGCTACTTAGCATTAATCTGTCCAACATTTTTATAGCGTATTTCTATATTTGACATTAGGCTGTCACCGACAAGACCTAGCGTCTAGATTTGCGATTTTCTTCTTGTCAAAGTCGCCACTGCTGACCCTAGACTAAAAACGCACACAAAAAACACACATAAATATGTGAAAAACTTGTGTGTACATATCACCTTCACCTTTATGCCAGAAGATGGGATGCGAGGCGAACGTGAGAAAGGGCACGTCTTGACTGAACGGGTTCCACACGGTCTTCAGGGGAACTGGCTCGCCTTTGTTCCACATCAGCCGCACGCCGCGGAGGTGGCGCTCTCTGTAGTCAATAATTAAGTAATTAGCAAACGTATCACTAATAATTAGTTGAGAAAACTACTATAGCGGCACTGTAAGTGAGGATGGCTTATGATGATTGCATTTTTAATTACCTGCCGTCTAAATTGAGTGCTAAAGCCTGACCGCGTAACTGAGCCCTTTTCTGGGGTAGTGGCGCGGTGCGGGAGTGGAGTTGACACAATTTGACGAATCAGTGACCTGTAGCGACACCATACCGTTCTCGCACCGCACATAGATACCCCAGGAATGGTTTCAGATAAGTGGTCAGTCTATTAACCTAAAAGCTACCATGAACACATATGTATTTTGAGCAATGAGCTTAGAATAGCTCAAAAAATAATGGCAGTGTTTGTGTTAATATGGATAGGAAACAAATGCAATACTACATCGTTCTACGGGCCGTTATGAAATCGTAGCGCTGGTACTATGATAGGTGCTGGATTGATCGAATTGATAAGCTGTATTTTTATAATTCGTAAGCTGTAACAGACGCCATTGCGTATGCGCATATCCGCAGCGGATGAGCTCTTCTGACACTGCGCAAGAATTTGAGTTCCAGGTTTACGTATCATATTGCTATGTGCACACAAAGCGATGTTGTTATATTTTTCATAACCCAGTATTAAAAAAAGCTTATAGAAGCGAAAAGGACTACTTATAAACTTAAAACTATTTTTATCAATAAAAAGCTAAACTAATCCATCTAGAAACATGCATATTTTACAATGTATTATGAAAAGTGTACATAATATTAGTTTATAAAAAACGTTTTTGATTTCTTAATGAATAAAACCGTTTTTTCTTAATTTTCCGTTATTTCTTAGGTTGAACTAGCGAAAACACCACAAACAAATGAAAACAGCCGGGCACACAAAGAGCATCTTATTGTATTAATGCCTTGTTTGGTTAGTTTCAGACGTTTATGTTTATTTTACAGTCCATCTTTGATTCTGTTTTACCCAAAGGGTTTGGTAGTGATGACCTTACATGTATATTACAGCCAATTACTTATGCTTAAAGGGAAGCCCCGGGTAACCTGCGAATATCAAATTTTCTTATTTTTTTTTGCAATTTGCAGATCAGTGTTCGGCTGTACGTTGATCAAAATATAATTTGTAGTCGTACAAGTGTGTATTTACAGAATTATAATCATAAGAATCAACTCTTTAAGTTGGAATTATTGTCCTCAAATTTTCATACTTTCATAAAGGGGTAATATGAACATGGAAGGTTGTTTAGATGATTTTAATGATTAAAATTCTGTAATTACGTCCTTGCTATGACCGCGAATCATATTATTTTGTTCAACATTCAACGTGATACAAATCTGCAAATTGCAAAAAAAAATTGAATTCCACAGGCTACGCTGTAACTTTCTCCTTAAATGCCATGTAATAGGAGGCTAACGATGAACTTAAGTCAACGTTAGCTATTAACCCATAAGCTCTAGTGTCAGTTTCTAAAGTTAAAACAATATAATATTTAAACGCAAAAACCAAAACAGAAAAAAAAAATTGACAGCTTAGCTTTGTTTGGCGGTTTAAAATCAATTTTTGCATTTTGAACTTTAACATTATATCGGAATAAAGTTCAAAATTCAAAAATGACTCGATGCTTTAAACTAGGCTGTATAGAAGAATCTTATTTTGTAATGAAGCTGTGAAAAAACTTACACTAGATTGCACAAAGACATTCTCTACATCAAGCTACGCAAATATAACATCAAATTACGAAATTAAACCAAAACAAGCTAGCAACGTTAAGTGTATCCTACAGCAACTGAAAGGTACCTAGGTTCAAAATACTTGGGATCGAACAGTTTACTGTTCTGGTGTTCCACGTCATCGTGCGAGGGTCGGCGGCACAACCGGTCTATGACGCAGTCTTTCACGACCGTCGTGACGCCGGAAGCGATGCCGTTCAGGCGACTGTGTACCAACACATGGGTTAAGAACTATATAAGACCTTGACGAGGCCCAGACGGACCAGTCGTGGGTTGCGCAAGGATCGTACGATCCCGCGACCCCCGGCGATGGTGGGCGATGGAACACAGGTATTTAGTCAGTAAAATTCTGACAGACATTCCGCCCCCCAGGGCGGAGGATTATCCAACCCGGAACAAAAAAATAAAACGCCTTAAGAATTCCTTAACTACTTAAAATACAGTTCATGAACAAAGATTAGGTATAAGTAATGTTATCTATAAATTGTAATAGGTCCGTGACTGATTATCGACGAAATAATCATGTGCAGTATGTAGTCAGGCCTGAATTTATTGTTAAATATAGAGATAACATATCCAAGGTCAAATTAAATTAGCTAGCAAAACTCCGTAGACGTGGAGTCAATCTGCCTAGCCTTTTCCCAACTGTGTTGGGGTCGGCTTCCAGTCTAACCGGATGCAGCCGAATACTAGTATTTTACATGGAGCGACTACCTATCTGACCACCACAACCCTAATACATGGGTAATACGATACCTCTTGGTAAGACCGGCTTCTGATGACCAGTAACGACTGTCAAAGATCCACGAATGACAGCCGGGACCAACGGCTTAACGTGCTTTCCGAGGCACGGAGGAGTTTCGGTAAGTAAAGAAGGTCACCCATCTACGGACTCCAGCGTAGCTTAACCTGTCAGATCGATTGATGCGTATTGATAACTAAACATGATGGTCAGCGAGATTGTCCGAAAGGTTTACCGCTGCCCCGGAACACAGATGAACAGGAAGGAACATGGATGGGTTTTAGTCAGTAAAAGTCTGGCAGTCCCTTCCTCTCCACCCAGAGCGGGACCATTTGATAAGTTTTTTTGTGGGGTCATCGACCGCAGTAAGTGTAAGTAGTCACAAAGATCAGTTTAAAAATCTGTTTTTTTTTGTGTAGAATTCACTGATTTTTATCTATTTTAGAACCCATCGCGTTTGAAGAGTTCCCCTAGTTAGTCTAATTAATCCTTTTAGATAGCATGATAAGTCTGTAATATTTTAATTATTCATATCTTCCTTGATGAACAAGTGAAACAATAGACTCAGTCATATTATAATAGTTATTCAAAGGAACAAGACTTTGCTCACTATTTGCAATATAGGTAAATGAACAATGATCCTTTATTTTAAATACCACAAGAAAAACCAGTTGTTGGTTAATAATAAAACAATTCATAGGTAAAACTATTTGTATGGATGCTAAAAACAAGTTTTCTTCTATGTTATGTTGTCTTGTTTGCTCTTAACCTTAATCATGTTTCAATATTTTCTACATATGACTGTATAAGTACTGCCATACTCGAAGCCTCGCCACACTTTTTTTCCTAATCACTGACAGTGCAAGTGTGTATCCTGTCGCTTTTTTTTGAGGGTTGGATATCATCAAATGACTGCTCCCGCTCTGGATGAAGCGGAAGTGAGTGTCAGACTCTTACTGACTAAAACTCATCCACGTTCCTTCCTTAGCCCTTTATGCTTCGGGGTAGCAGTAATCCTTTCGGACAATCCCGCTTACCCAGCAGGCTTCGACCCTCGCGAGCCCCTTCAAAAGCTGACATCTTTTTGAGGCGCGAGTGGAACACTTACGCACGGGCCTGGTCCTGATCGCACGGTGAACTACCCTTTACTCACCGTCCGCAGGTCCGCATCCTATTGCTAGTATAGTAATGCTGTCGATACGTACACTACTCGTGCGCATCGAACCGCTGACTGCGCCCGCTCCCCCCACCCCGCAACCCCCTTGACCAAAAAATAGTGGGGCGCATCTTCGTGGATGATACTATCTGTACCTCAATCACCCTTGGATAAATTTTAGTTTTTCCTTAATTAAGCTAATATTAGTGTTTAGGTCAGTTCTCTCCCTTCCATAGTAAGATCATACTTACGGTACTAAAGATGAAGGTGGGTAGACCAGCTCCCCAATGACAATAGTATCCAGGTCATCCAAATAAGTCTTCTTGAATTCAAGCTGCTTCATGGCAATGAAGTCATACTTAATGGTCATCACCAGTCTTGACGTTAGAAGCACAATCCTCTCCTTCTCATTATCCCATAGCGTTATCCTGGAAAGTCATTTTATATAATTTAGTATGAGACAGGATTTGGCCAAACTGAATACCATGTGAGATCAATCTGCCTAGACTCAATCTGTCTAACCGAATGCAGCTGAACACCAGTATTTTACATGGAGTGACGGCCTATCTGACCTCCACAACTCAGTCAGTAACTGGGTAATATGATACACCTTGGTAGGACTGGTTGTCAGACTTTTGGAATACCACATGAGATGCAGGAAGACATTTTGTAACACCGGTTGTGTCAACTAATTTGAAAAAGAGTAATATAACTTAACGCAACCTCACCCGTTGGGTCCCCGAACCAAGGGGTGAGGTTATAATAAAACTCTTCTTTAATGCTAGATATCAACACTATTGACAGCTCATTTTAAACTCCCTTCACCTACATTTCATTTCACGGTGAGATTTTTACAGAACAGCAATACTGTTGTAAATAAGAGGTGTACCAATAGTACATTCACATATAAGCACAGAAGCTAAACAATTAATAAGGAAAAATATTTCAATTTAATTGTTTTAGCTAACGGAAGATTAAATTAATAAATATTTGCAGTAGTCAGATATATGATAACAACATACAACTGTAACAACAAATTTTTGATAATGTAATATTTAAAGCCTGATTTTGCAAACATTTCTTAGCTCTTCAAACGTTGATGCACACCAGGTGTGCTGATAAACAATTAAAAATATAACGCGTCTGCTAATTGGATGTGTGAGAGGTTAATGAATTTTTTGAATTTAAGAATCTGCTTTGGTTATCCTTTAGTTTAGTAAAGCTTCTCATATTTTCAGTAAGTTCGTTAAGTAAATGACTCTTATGGCCTTATTATAACACAAAGTTAAAAATTGAGGTTTAAAACATCAAACATTTTTAAATTTCAAACTGTTTTTATAGTACGTTGAATTTTGAATTACAAATAGTGACATCAAACCCGAGTTTAAATTGTGAATTTTGTATTAAGGGCTTTTCCGTGCTCTGAATAAAAGTCAAAATACAATAACTAACTCATAGGTATCGGATTAAAATTTGAACTCTTTTTGAAACAATATGGCAAATGTATATTTACTGCGTTGTAAACATTTCATTTGGATGATAGTTGCCGAGAATCAATCTGAATGGTGTGCAACTGGTAAGGCCTCTGTCCAGCAGTGGACTGCTATAAGCTGATAATAGATAACTGCCAAAGAATGGTAGTTACTTTGTATACCCAGCCAGTTTTAAATTGATTAGCAATTTGTATGACTTTACCATGATAGTGCATACACATAGAAGTACAAATAAATTATATTGACTATGTGCTTACTCTGTCAACAGCCAGGATCCCAAGTACTCTCCATCTTCAGGAAACAATAGTGCCGTAATACATTCTTGTATAGCAGTCTCCACAACTCCCTTACGGAAAGTGAAGAAGTCTTTAATATTATCCTTGTCAAACGGCACATCGTAACGGGGGAATACTGCGTGTATGCCTGTTGGTGTGGTTGCAGCTGCAGCAGCTGGAGGGTTTGTTTGGTCATCGGACGCTCTGGCATCTATGGCATGAGTTGACATGTTGTAGTCTATGTGTATAGTGTGGGAAATTCTTTGATGATAGTTTTAAAATGGATATGTTCTATTCAAAGTAAACCATTTTATAACAAAGTTAGTATGTAACTGCTCTACTTTACGAGGTAATGGATTAGTTCTATTCCATATCGGAAATTGTATAGTTACCTTCGCTACCAAATTATAATGTTCACCTTCGCGCCATAATTGAACATACCTACGTTAAATCTATTTTGAAAGGGACTTTTATTAACTAAGTTTATTTTTACCTCCCTCTGAGCCACAGAAAAAAACAGCCGACATGGAATGTGCTATGGCAAAATATTTTCAAAACATACCGGCAAAGGAAGATGTGGAAGAGGTCAAGGAATTTTCACCAGACAACACCGATGGATTAACACTAGTCGGGGGTTTCCTTCTCGCCGGAATATCCGTAGTAATATTGCGATTACTTTCTGAGCTCTCCGCCACGGTGGTATCCGTCGACAACTGCAGGGTACCGCCGCGGAACTCCAAGTCTTCATCTTGCAAGTCACTCATCCTGTGTTTATGTAGTTTTCTTTATTCTAAACACTGTCTTCTTCAGAAATGAATAATTGCTCTGCGTAAATAAAATAATCGACCGACGGACTGATATGCTGCGTCAATGTCAAATGCGTTTCGTTTCAAGTTCAACGGTATGAATATTTTTTTGTGTTGAGTCTTACATTTTCTTGAATCGAATATGCAAAATTGTTTTATATAATTACAATGAAAATAATAATTTTATCAAGCTTAAGCTCAAAGTTATCATTTATTATTTATGATATTTCATATAAAATCAGTAGAACTAAACGCAGAATACTGCCTATGGCGGGTTTCTAAAAGTTTTCCAATCCATCAAAAAGTTTGGTTTGTTTGTCGTTGTGGGCTTAATCGTAAGTCATTTCTCTTACTTCATACATTTTTAATGTGTATGAATTACCGTATGAAATTGGTAATTCCAATGGTTTGCGGTTTGATATTATTCACACTTATGCACCTACCTACATCACAGGTAAAAGCGATACTACTATTGCTAAACTAAACCTCCGTGCCTTTATTTCAAAATCAACAGAGTTTCTGTTGAACACAAATTCGAGCTTTGGAAATGTATTAATAAAAATCTGATTATGCCGCTCTAGTTTTTGCTCAAATCGGCCTACAGGCTCGTTTTTCGGATTTTCGGATCAATTTCAGATAACTCAAACGATCCATGCAGCCATGCACACTTGGTAAATAATTAATTCTGTACGTGAGATAAACATAAGTACTTGTTCTCTGATAAGAACTAATTTAATTCAAAATTTTCCTTGACATTTTAAAAGTAGGTAACTAGGTAGGTAACTACGAAATGGCCTCTGCTCTATACAAAACTGCTTTTTAGAATCAATTAATTCCATTATCTTGTGAATTTTGACATTCAATAGTGCCTTTTAGGTAATGGCTTACTTACCTTCTTACTAGAAATAAACTATTTGACTTTGACTTTGAAATCTTACAGAAAATACCATACCGTATCTAGGTACCTACGTCACGTTTGTAGGATGCACAAAGTTCAATAAAATAAAACAACAGTAATTACACTATATTTATTTATTTTACAAAAATAATTGGAACTAAGTGAATAAAAAAGAACTAAAGTCTTACTTTCTATCTGGCACAAGTTTCAACTAATATGGCAAAAATGTATTTAGAGCGGTAAATATTCGACTATTTTTGCTTATGTAGGTACATAAGTAGTATTGACAAAAATGCACTTAAATAATATCCTAAAACTGTACAGCGTACCTATATAATTTATAAATACAATATAATTACATACATTTACGTAATTGCTCAGATGTAATAAGTAGGTACATATAATTCAAATTGTAGATACAGCAAAATTGATCGGAACTCCAATTGCGTATTAAGCTTTCTATAACAATCCATTAAAATGGTGCCATAGTTCTTCTGCAAATAACGGAACGAATAAAAGAAAATACATTTAGTTATTTGCCGTAAACATGACTCAAAATAACACAATCACAAAAAAATAAAAGTTGATTAATGTATTATCAATTTGTTAAAATGATGCGCAATTACCCCGCTGGTTTGTTTGACAAGAGTAAATGTACTTCGAAATCCCTACATTTTAAAACCAATAACCCTTGAATACGACGTGGAGAAATTCAATTTTACATAAATAATTATACCACATTACACTTATTCAATCACTCAGCTGTCAAATTCTTTCTGACAAGTGAGGGATTAAACTTTTGAAATAATATTACAGTAAATTATAGTTTAAGTACTTACTTATTTTTAAAATATTATACAAATGTATACAAAACTTGAGCTACTTCGAGATAATAAAGGAACTACATGATAGGTACTTTAAAAATAATATGATAAAGTATCATACAAGAGAAGGGATTTACATGTCAATTGATTTTTTTTTCACTTCCCCAATTTCGTTTATCTCTTCAGTGTATTCAAAAGTAGCTCTAATACAGATTATTCAAAGTTATTTTACCTTCAAAATTATAGTGATCTTTACACTCGTTGCAATAAGGTTTCTATTAGGTTGCTGCTGTCAGAGGTAAAATAACTGTAAAAATACTGTAGACATCTTAGTAACAACTACACCGATTGGCGGGGCAATGTGGCGGGTACACGATGCACTGGTCCATGCAGTACACATCAGCCCCCGCGCGACCTTCTAGCTCGCCCACAGCATCGCATACTTGCCTGGAAATAATCACAGAAAAATATTACAAAGTGGGTAGTTAGACATTGAGATACAAACAGATCAAAGGTTCATACCACAGATGGCGCTACATGTCTGTTCTATTCCATATTCAAAACCTTATTTTTAATAATAATTGATGTTATGGTATTCAGCTGCATCCGGCTAGACTAGCCCCCCCCCCCCCCCGAACATAGTTGAGAAAAGGCTAGGAAAAATATCAGCTATACAACAAAAGAGTACCTAATATGCAAACAAGTGTAAATTAAGTAAATTTCAGAATTACGGTAAAACGGTAGGACTTTTGAAAAATTGTCTGAAGTTGCGCAAACTGAATTTGTATGTGGGTTTTATAGTTACTTTCCAAAAACACATCTTATCTTGAAACAGAATTGCAAACTCAAGTTAAGTTAGGTTCATTCCTCCATTCAAGATTTATTTTAATGACAAGGAAACAGCAATGATACTCACGGGCAAGTACACAAGTCTTCAGGACAGTTAGGCGGGTACCGCAGACAGTTGGTCTGACACCAGCTCAGCATGCCCGGAAGTCTTCGGTAAGTTTTAGTCGGCACACACACTTGATCCCTGGAAAGTCAATGCAATTATATTAAAGTGGGCCTAAAATTGGCACAATTGGCATTATTATATACACAGAAAAAGGTTGAATATCTATAGCCCGAAAGGTTGTTTGAAACCAGTGACAATAAACTAGATACTAATTTGGAAACGAGTTACAATATTACGGTAGGTATCTGCACCTACACTATAAAACGTTGATGTATCTAAGAATAAAGAAATAGAAGGTTATTAAACAAACCGAAACATGTTTCAAAGACTATAAATAAGGATGCTTTTATTTAAGTGCTTTTTATCGCCAACCGAAAAGAAAATAGGTATCAGAGGAACGGAACGCAACGCCTCAATTAAAACAACCGTTTTGAAATCCATGATTTAAATATGGAACTTAAGGGAATATAACGTACACGCAAATAAAACAGCTATTTCAACGCATCTACATTATGTATCATAGTTTTAATGCTAAAGAGGCAATAATCGCTGAAGCTCGGTTTCGTTGTACGCTTATACTTATCATTTTTAGTCGACCATTCCTGAAAACTAAAAATTCGTCACTAGGACATCAACATCTACCATAAAGCCTAGAAATTAAGCGTCTACTATTAAACAGGTAAAATACATAGGGGTATGTACATTATTGTAACACAGGGTCATGTTAGTCACAACTAAGTATTTTTATACAAATGTACATTTATTATACACGAAGAAAAGAGATTTGGGGTTTGACAGCTTGTTAGTTACGTTGTTGTATACAAATAATGAGAAATAAACTACGACACATAACATCCAAGAGAGGTGGAAAGTTTATTCACAAAGGCACCACCACGTCGTCAGCCAAAACCTTTATATCATTCTAAGGACAAGACAAAGTATACCTAATGACCGGTGGAACAAAGTCCTCCACAGAATCTGTATCAATATGGTTGCTGAAAGAAAACGATCAATATTATAACAGTGCACGTTAATGACAGTAAACGTATAATTTATATATTACACACATATATATGTATGACTATGTTTTACCTAATTACGTACGATTCCTTTCGGATATCCTTCAGTTTTTGTCTGAAATAATGAAGCCACAGGATACATATAGTATTATAGTACTTACATAAATAATGAGATACGTACAAACATATAACAGATAATAATAATGTGACCAAAAGATACACACATTATAGACATAAATGATACATGGATGGTCAAAATTGTAGATAGTATTATCGAACCTGACGACCAGAGGATAGACATTTCTGGGCATGTTAAAGTCCCTGTAGTATAGGAGGAAGGGATAGTCCCTCCTGAGGTCTCCGGCGAAGGCAGGTGGTAGACCGCCGGTGCTGGTGATCACGCTGACGTCAGCGCAGTTCCTGAAGGTTTCCGAGCGACCACACCCGACGGCTTCCGTGCCGTTAGAACATACTCCCCACATATTTCCTGGAAAAAGTTTAGGATACTTTTTGATTTCACCACCACGCAGGTATTAATTCATACATAAGAAGCTAGAAGTGCTTGCAAGTATCTGAAATCTTCAGTAACTGGATTGTGGAAGTCAGAAAGGCAGTCGCTTCATATAAAATATTGGTATTCAGTTGCATCTGATTGGACTGTCAGTTGACTTCAACTAATAAATGATAAAGAATAGGCAGGTGATGATGATGAATTGCTTGGGATTATTTATTCTCTCCATATTATCTAAAATAGTTAGTTTATCTCACCAGTATAATAAGTCCATTGCAGCACACACTGCGTGCAAGTGATGTAGGGAGGCAGTCGCACCCTGTACCTGAAGATCTCCTTCTTAGCAGTGTCTAGTGGAATCAGGAACCTGTCATCTCTCGTCTCGGATATGTACAATGGGAACCTAGAATTGAAACAGAAACAATTTAAGGATATTTCTTTTAGATGCATTTATATATCCTCTTATAGTTTTCTTGAAACAAAATTGTTGTCGAAAACAAGAAGAGAGGATTATGATGGTACTGATGAAAATAGTGAAATGAAACGTTTATTTCTGTAAGTATATCTCTTAAGACACTTTGACAATTCAATACTTTAAAGCTAGGTGACGCCGGTATTACCTAGCTGACCGAATAAATGCCGAAATAAACTCAATGGTCTTGGTCTCTCTTACAGTCCAAAAATTATATTATAAAGATTGTATGTGAGTAAAAATGCAGTGAAATCTTAATCAGCGGGATTGACCGAAAGCGTTACCGCCGGAATATGTTCCGGCGGTAACGCTGGACCGAAGGACTAAGGAAGGTACATGGATGGGTTTTAGTCAGTAAGAGTCTGACACTCCCTTCCGCTCCACCCGGAGTGGAAGGAGTCGTTTAATGATCTCCTACCCTCAAACAAAAAAAAAATGAATCTTTATCCTAATTAAGCATGGTTCATAAAGGTGAAGGGTTAAACTAGGTAAGATTACGAACCTGTCAAAGCAATCCTGTGTAGCTTCCTGCTTCGGGTTATTGTTTGGACAGAGCTTCATAACGAACGTTCCGAGATGGTTTGCAGTTAATTCCACTTCCACTTCGATTTCCTGTTGAATTGCATTAGTTTCCTACTTAACGGCACTGTACTAAAATGGCCAAATGTACAGCGGTGAGTATTCTTTGTTAATTTTGCAACATATTGGTACACTCTTAATTTAGGATAGAGGCTTCGCCGAAATTCTTGGACCTAGTTTCATGCCTTGGGTATTAAGGATGAAGGTTTTATGGCTGGCTGTACAATCATCAGTAGAATATCAGCCAAGCTACAAATGATTAAGCGGGATTGTCCGAAAGGGTTATCGCTACCCCGGCACATAAATGGCTAAGTAAGAAACATGAATGGGTTTTAGTCAGTATAAGTCTGACACTTCCTTCCGCTTCACCCAAAGCGGGAGGAGTAATTTGATGACTTCCCTCAAAAAAAAACACTACAAATGATTATTCTTCCCCAATACTAAAGCTAGTTAACCCAACGCTGACGGGGACTTCATTCAGTCTTTCTGGTTACCTACTTCCCATAAAAACATCGATATAGGTATGTTACACTGACCTGTCCAACGCTGTAATGCCTGGTGACGATACCCTTGCCGTACATACCACCAGCTTCATGGGGCCGTGGTTCAGGTACATGGTGCGCATCTCCACAAACCCCACATTTACCTTCGTTCTGCTCCCATTGGACTGAAATATTTAAAGAAAATTTATGAAAAGTTGAAACGCTTTCAAACGCTTACAAACGCTTACGTAAACGAGTTTTAGAAAAACAACAACATATTTTAATCTGCAATTATTGTTTATTTATGGGTTAAATGTAGACAATATTTTTTATAAGGATAGCTGTTGTGTTGAAATGAATTACGCCGATTATATAATGAGAATTTATTGTCGTTTCCCACCTCTCGGTCAAAAATCGCAAATAAAAATATTCTATTCTATTCTAAATCTTAGACACTTAAAATTTGAGTAAAAAAAATTATACCGAAGTAGCTTTTAAAAATCTGAGTAAATTTTCTCAGAATTCATAAAGAATACTTTTCAAAAACTTCTGCAGATGCAGAGTAGATATTTTTAAATAAAGTTTAATAGAAGAAAAATAGCCGGGGTAGAGGTGTGTAAAAGGAGTATGTTAGGATCATAGCAGCCTATACGGCGTTCTGTAGTTTCTGGCTACCCCACGGAAGAAGGCGTGAATTTAGTCGGACTTAGTGCAGAAAGCCATAATAATTATGCTGCTCTGCTCTTAGCGTCACATTCGAAACCTACCTTATAAGTACGTACTCTGCAAAAATAATAAACAAAAAATATAAGCCAAAGGGATTTGTTTCATTGACATTGACCATTCAGAATGTCAAAGTCAAAGTCAAAGTCAAATCATTTATTTCAAATAGGCACAAGTAAGGCACTTTTGAACGTCAAAATGAACAAGAAATAGAATTGATTCTAGTCGCCCCTTCCAAAAGGTAGTTTCGTGTGGAGAAGAATGGGCAAGAAACTCCACCGTTACTCTTTTAAAATGTTTTACAATGTTTTGTATACATGAATTATAACATTATATGTGAAGACGATGCACCCAGAATAAAAACACTACACCACAAAAGGTGAGAAGAAAAACACATATAGTAATGGTAGGTAACTTAAGTATGTCAAAAGTACATGGTGCTCACATATTTACAAACATTCTAAAAGTTAATATATAATAAATCAATCAATGTGTGAGAAGTTATTTCAACATGTTAAAATAGTATTTTATAAATAATAAATTATTACCTAATTTACTTAGCAACCAGTTTGATTTTGTCTAGACACTAGATTGCCCTGTGGAGCAGGACCAGCATGTTTCCAAGGTCAGATTCTTTAGATAAGAATACAGAATCCGATATACACGAACGTGACTCGCATTTGCTATTTAGTAAATTAACTAATGAAATAGACTTCAACCTTGGCGGGTTTTATTGATAGGTCATTGAACTTAATTTTAAGTATCAAATCGAAGTCGTACGTACATTGCTCCTCGCATCATTACTGGTATCAATAGACAAAGAAAAAAAAATGTTTGCGGTTATGATCAAGCGAATGCAAGGATAATGCCCTGTCTAGAGATTCATTGCGGATGTGGTTAAATTATAAATGAATCTGCCTAGCCTTTTCCCAACTATGTTGAGGTGCCAGTGTAAATATAATAATAATAATATCCATGGATATTTCACACAACGCCATGCATATAGTCCCAAGCTAAGCAACCTAATTAGTGTTGCCCAAAATCGGTCTTGGTCTTGCAGTCTTGGTCTTGTTCTTGCATTTCCGCAAGACCAAGACCAAGACCAAGACCGCCTTATTGTAGCAAGACCAAGACCAAGACTAAACCCTGCAAGACTTGAGCAAGACAAGACTTAAGCCTGCAAGACTCTTGCGTCTTGCAGTTAAGACAATTTGAAATTTGGGCGTTATTAAGTAGGTACCTCTTTGGTTTTAATCCCGATTTTGATAGACGTTCCCCAGTATCAAAACCGTATCGTCATAACACTAAACTAAGGGCTGTAGTTGTATCTGCAGTTGGCAACGTGCCGCTCGTCTGAAAGAACCCTAAAAGGTATTGTATTGATTAGGTAGGTACTTATTACATTTCAACTATTTATTAAGTAGGTAGCGTGTTAATACTCACAAATCTGTTCCCATCATCCCATGTGATTAAATGTACCTAGAATAACTTGCTAGCAAAGTTCATACCTTGTAGGTATCTACCTATAATTATATATATTATGCTTGTTTATGTCTAATGTGCAGATGTAACGTTAGTAGGTTGGTATGTGCTTAAAATTATAGCCAACAAAATTATATAAACACTAGCTTCTGCCCGCGGCTTCGCTCGCGTGGAGGTCGGAAATTATCCCACAGGAATGTTCTACCGGGATAAAAAATATCCTATGTGTTAATCCAGGATATAAACCATCTCTGTGTCAAATTTCATCCAAATCTATACAGTAGTTTTTACGTGAAAGAGTAACAAACATCCATACATCCATACTTACAAACTTTCGCCTTTATAATAGTAGTAGGATTATGTAGGTACCTACTTATGTTTCAAAGTTTATATTATTATTCTTATTCAGCAAAATTTAAAACTAACAGCGAGTCGAGTAGGTCTAGTAACAGTTTCTACGGCAGCCAATGTTATGGTACAGACGCCAGCACATCAAGCTACTACAATCTGCCAAATTTCTTTAACAGATTTTGAACTTTATCGCTAAAGAATTAAGGTCAAGGTTGATTGGGATAATGTGACGTTCCGCGAATAAACTGTTGGTCGGTCGATGTATTATATACCTACTTATTTGATAATTTACCGACAAAGACGCCGCGGTTTGCAACAAGTGTATCACAGCATTTGACACTGTTTGAGCGCCGCATTCGCCGACAAAGAGTACGGACAGAGGCACACAAAATTGTTACCTATTTTGGTAGGGTTGGTACAGGAGGATAAAATTAAATGACCTTGAAGATGTCTCAGCAGTAGGTAGGTATAAATTGAATGCTTTGAGTTTCTTGTATAAATACATTCTCACACTGGCTCGAATTCGAACACTACAGCGTTTAAAGCTGTCGGGCGAGATGATAATTAATAACTAAGTAGGTATCGCATCTATTGAATTGCAAATATTTTGATTTCGAAATAATCATTGTTAATATCGGTAAATGATAGATAGTGAGTGGTACTAAAATGTGAGCAGCAAGATTAAAAATTGTATAATTATGTCATGTCAGGGCTTTCCATAATTTTATTTTAAAAAAAGCTCTCAAGTAAGATTTAGAGTTTACCATTCAATTACACACAACAAATTATTGAAAAATAAAAATTATGAAAAATATATTTAGACTGAATAAATTTTCTATCGTGGATACCTAGTTATTAAAAAGTTGATAAACGTTGTGTTTCATTAATTATAATATTTTTCTGTACTAATGCCAACATTGACAACCCTACCAAAATAGGTAAAAATTTAGTCCGCTCCTAGACTTTGTGTCGCCGCCGCCGCTTTCATATCAAAGGTCGCCGCCACTGCCCATGTTCAACGATGCGATGACAGACTACGTAGGTATAGCAAAGCGCGCCAGACACGAGTGCGACAAATTGCCTAAAAAATGTACCTACGCACACTGTAATGAAATCTGCAAATCTCAACACGACACGCACTTCCTTATTTTGGCCGCATAGGTAGGCTTTGCCTGTAGTCTTCTATTATTGGTTGATTAACATTGTACATTAGTGAATGCTCCAGGATAGCCCGCGAAATTCAAATTTTCTTATTTTTTTTGCAATTTGCAAGCCAGTGCTAGATTGTTTGTTGATTACAATATTATTCGCGCTGTAAGACGTATGTAGTTACAGAATTATAATCATCAAAATCATCAATACAACTCTCCAAGTTCATAAAGGTCGAGGAAAAATTAAAAAAAAAATGACTTTTTCAAAGTCAAACTCATTCTAAACTAACGTGTTCAATAAATAGCAATAGGCTAATAGGTATTTGCAAGACTTGCAAGACTTGCGAGACTCTTGCTGCAAGACCAAGACCAAGACCAAGACTGAGAGCGCAATACCAAGACCAAGACCAAGACCAGGTGTATTGACGCAAGACCAAGACCAAGACTGGCCTAAGTCTCGTCTTGGTCTTGCATTTGGGCAACACTAAACCTAATGCTTGTGTTATGGTAACGAGATGGCTGATAAACTACTTATATACATTTTTTTTGTAAATACATACATAATTATAGATAGAAAAACAACCGGACCCGTAACAAATACTTGTAGGTCGTACCAATATTTGTTCTGTGCGGGAATCGAACCCGCGGCATGCTGCGCAGCAGTTAATCGCTCAACCACTGCGCCAACCGTGTCTTCGCAAATAGACGCAACTGAATATCAGTATTTTATTGAGTGACAGCCTATCCTTTCCTCCACAACCTTGTTAATGGGTACCTACCACAATACCCCTGGTTGTCAGATTTTTAGGCTTCTGACGATCCGTCACGACTGTCAAAGATCTTGTTACGAACGTTTTCCAACGGGACCAACAAATTAACGTGCTTTCCGAGGCACGGAGTGGCAAAGACTACAATAGTATATTATGTAGAGAGGTACGTAATTTATGGTCACCCATCCAAGAACAGACCGCGGCAAGCTTAGCTAGAATCAACCCAACACGATAATATTTTGCCACCAGCTCCTTTGTGTGATTAAATTTAAAATGAATAAATAATAATAACTTAGAATGCTAAGTACCTAATACCTATGCTGACAGTTAAATTGACAGCTTATGTCACTCCGAATTTGGCGCGTATTCGTCAGGTGAGTTTATTGATTTAATCCCCTAATTCTATAATACACGACATTAAATAGGTACATTGATCCTTTAAATATGACTGCAATACCTACATGCCTAATTTGTTAATCTGTTTAATATTTGGTTTATGTTTTTTGAATACAAAGGTATTTAAAAATAAAAGTAATTTTGACATTACGCTGGCATTTACGGGGTGGGTGCGGCCATAATTATTATTTAAGGTACAACATTCTTAATTTAATGTATTTGATTACAAGAACAAATACGGAAGTATCTAGTAAAGCATTGTTTTTGCTCCAAATTAGCATATAGATTATATTATTATATTGACAAGAATCGACTGCTAACAAAAAAGCGGATACTTACTTAAAAGTCTAGCTGATATACTAGGCAATAAAACAAAAGGTTACATGTAAGAGGCACATTCCACCACATTTTTTTAATACGGCCATACAAAGATCAATTTAGGTAGGCCTGGAAGTCGGAATCGCACTACTCCTCTAAATACTTTGGAAAATACAGCTAAACCAGTCTTCGTGAAGTCCTAGACTAAGGAACCGTTTACACGATGCAAACTCGATTGCTATACAATAATATCTGAGCAATAAAAAATACTGCTTCAATTTATGGTATCTCACAGGAAACTAAATCGCAACGTGTAAATAAGGCTCAACACAGATAGAAGGTAGCTTGGTTACCTGCATACCCTCCACAAAAGAGCTCGTTATCATTGTAGTTAACAGGGTTGGGGAACCCGAACCGCCACATGGAGTTGCGCGCTGGTGGGTCCATTAACCTGCCGTGACCCTCAGCTCCGCGGCGCGCGCTTCCTAACATCTGGAACACAAAAGGCAGAAAATTAACCCTAGTTCCCCTCATGAGTCTTCTGTGAATCTAGCTGGTCATAACATAACACATAGTACAGTAGACACAGAGGTCAGCAAATCCCCAAATCCGTCAAATTTCTTTAATCGTTTTTCAATTTTATAACAAAAGCTTGAAGTTCGTTTTCAATTGGGTAACTTTGACAGTTAGGCATAGCTTGATGGGCTGGCTTTTGTTTCTACCAAACTAAACAAGCAGGTTGTAAGGAATGAAAAACGTGCAAAAGAAAAACTTAATACGCAATCAATATTCAAAGAAACGATTGTAACAAAAAAAGAAACATAAATGTCAACTAGGACACTTACAAGCTGTGTAACTACATATAACATTATAGTAACGCTTTTAAACGTTCCAGTTTGATAGTTAATAATCTTTTTTTCGTGTGGTTAGTGACTAACCTGGTGTCAGAGTTTTAAGCTGCCCATGGGCCTCTGAGTTAGCTTCACATGCTGTTGAGAAATATGTCTCAGACATGCTGATTTCCTCACGATGTTTACCTTCACCGATTTTTAAGCAAGTGATAATTATACGATACGCACATGAATCCGTAAAATCAGAGGTGCGTGTAGTTAACAATAATCCCGCATCAATAACTGCATATACGAGTACATATTTATGAGGAATGTTTGTACGAAAATGGCCATTACTCATCAGTAGGGAAGTAGGAGCTGGAATTCGCCAGTTAATTTGCGACGGATACCGGCCTTCGCCTGAAATAAACTGAATAAGGATTTCGCAACGCACCTGTAGCAAGAATATCCAGAATGTGAGGAAAGACGTCCCACCAGATCTAGAGCTGTGCCTCCTTAGTTCCATCTGAAAAAGAAACATACCTTTTATTAATTTTCTTTCCTTCTACTCTCAAGAGCGGAAAATAAACCTTTTCAAGAAAAGTTTCCATTGGGCTCGAGAAACAGGGTTGTCACAATATGTAGGTAGGTCGGGAACAAAGCTTACATTTTTAGATATACACAAAAGGTGTTGGAGTATCTGAAAATCTGGATGGGACCATTACTGAAATCGAACGAACAGGTGTTCATTCATTTTGTCGCGTTATGCGAATGTCAATTATTTTTTTCGCGATTTCGTTGTTGGTAAGATGGAGCAAAAGCCGATTATAATGATGTGTAAAATAACCATTTTTCAGGTTTTCAGTTATTTCGTTATAACAGATGTAATCATGTTGGGGCCGGTTTTCAGTCTAACCGGATGCAGCTGAATACCAGTATTTTACATGGAGCGACTGCTTATCTGACCTCCACAAACAGGTACCTAAGTAACTGGGTAATACGATACCCCTTGGTGTCAGATTATACTGGCTGTCAGATTTTCGGGCTTTTGACAACCCGATAAAGCAGATGAACTGTACTGTCGCCATATCTTTGCGTTTGCATTTGCGTAAAGCGACGGAAAAGTGTTGATCTATGGAGCCCGCGCGTGCCATGTACCGACGCCAGCAAGCCATCAAGCTATCCCTAATGGTCAAATTTACCCAATTGAAAATGAACCTTATAATTTTGTAATAAAGTTGAAAAACTATGAAAAAAAATTGACAGATTGGGGTAACTTGATGTGCTGGCCTCTGTGTGATACCGGTACAAAAACTTAGTATATGTATCTATTTACGAAAAAAACTTGAGAGGTGTCAAGGGACACCCGGGTGGAACGAAGTTCCTTTCGATTAATTAGTGAAGGAATTGTAATAAAATTTTATTTCTTTTAAGTTATAATAATACAAAAAAATCTGATCTAAAATGAACCAATCAAAAAATATTGATTCAAAAGACATCATATTTTACTCAAAAAAAAGTGTTGTTACAACTTTTGGTCTTATTCTTTTCCGTCTACCGCTGTCTACCCTCTTTTAGCAACGCGCGATAAGAAACTTCGTTCCAAAAATTTGCCGAGTAGGTATTTATTTATTCAAAACAAAATTATGTTAGTAAGTAGGTATGTTTGTATCTGATACTAAAAAAGAGAATCAGGTTCTTTCATTATTTTATTATTATTTTTATAGTCGTATAAGATAATTGACAATTCCAAAGGAAGTCTCATGCTGGATAACAGTTAGGTACACCTGCTGATTCTGCCTCATTTTTATTAAATAACCGTTGTGTTGGAGCTGTACGGGAATGCAACCAACCTGGTCACATCGTAAAAACAATAAATTATTGTATAACAACGGTCACGGAGAAATTTGATAGCGTCTTGAATGGTCTTGCTGTTTTGTATATAAAGTGTGATTTTATCGCTTTTGCCAAAATTAGTGTCGGCTAAACGAGGTTATGAAGATAGCAGGTAAATTTATATTTTAGCCACACAACAGCACAGATCGTTAGCCGTTAATAAAATATTTGACAAATTTTATATCAAATGAATTATTGTTAATATCTACCTAGGTTTTTATTATGCTATTTGGTTAGGTTTTATGATGGAAGATATAATTTAGTAGGCAGTGATATATAAATATAATTAACGAAACGATTTCAATAGGTAATATTAATAAATTAGTGAATAATTAATTATGTCTTTTTATTAGTCTGAGAGACATTGCTCAACAGCATGTGAAGCTAAGTCAGAGGTCCATGGGCAGCATAAAAACTCTGACACCAGGTTAGTCACTAACCACACGAAAAAAAGATGATTATTCCTACTATCAATATTTCATATTTTGAATGCTAACAAAAAAGCTTCCAATATTAATTATTAGCATTTTGTCGCTGCCGTTTTTTAAGGCTTTTAATTAAAGTTTACATAATTTAATTTTACTCTACAAAGCATAAATAAATCTCTGTCTCTACTAGGTAGTATACTAGGAAGTATACTAGGTAGTATACTAGGTAATATACTAGGTAATATACTAGGTGGTATAAAACAATGTCGCTCCCCGCCGTTCTGTCCCTCTGTACGCTTAGATCTTTTAAACTACGCGACGAATTTTAATGCGGTTTTCATCAATAGATATAGTAATTCAAGAGGTACGTTTATACGCTTAACTAGCTTTTGTCCGCGGTTTCACCAGCGCTATTGCACCCGTGCGAAGCCGGGGCGGGTCGCTAGTCTATACTAATATTATAAAGAGGTAAAAGTTGTAAGTTTGTATGTAGGAGGTAATCTCCGAAACTAATGATCCAATTTCATAAATTATATTTATATCATACATATTAGCCGAGCTATCGCAATTTTCGTCTAGCAAGTCGGAAAGAAATACCTCCAAAAACAGAATTATTTGCATGCGCTGCCTAAACAGTTACAGTATATCGCAATTTTCCGCGGATGAAGTCGCGGGCAGAAGCTAGTAATATATAGTATGGATGTACCTAATCTATTTTTGGTTAAAAATTGATACATATTATACTTGTTTGCTCTATTTGTTTAAGCCTATAATAAGCTTTTCGGAAATAAACAATATATAATATTATAAAGAGGTAAAATTTGTAAGTTTGTATGTAGGGGGTAATCTCCGGAACTAATGATCCAATTTCAAAAATTTTTTCACTGATAGAAAGCTACATTATTCCTGAGTGCTATAGGCTATAAATTATATTTATATCATACATATTAGCCGAGCTATCGCAATTTTCGTCTAGCAAGTCGGAAAGAAATACCTCCGAAAACAGAATTATTTGCATGCGCTGCCATAACAGTTACAGTATATCGCAATTTTCCGCGGACGAAGTCGCGGGCAGAAGCTAGTAAACAATATTTTCAACAAACAATGCTAAGAATAGGATGTTAAAAGTACTTACTATGTAAAAAACAAATTTTATTAGTTCGCAAATCTGAAACGAGTTGCCAAAAAATAAAAATAAATTATCCTAAATGACGGTTAAAAAGCTGTTAAAAGGTACGAATTGTAACTATTAGTCTTCCATTTTGTTTCCTTCTATGGATGAAGATAATATTACACATTTACTTGACATTTAAAAAATATTTTTAAATCTGATCTAAGTTCCCAAACGTAAAAATAACAGTCATCGTGGTTTACTCAGTAACTAAGTCAGGCAGCATAAAAACTCTGGCACCAGGTTAGCCACTAACTAAGCATGAAAAGAAAGAAAGACTCAGTAACTGGGTTGTGGGGGTCAGGTAAGCAGTCGCTCCATGTAAAATAGGTACTAGGTTTCAGCTACATCCGGTTAGACTGGAAGCCGCCAGGTAGGTGGTGGTTAGTATCGCCTAGTTTTTATACAGTCGTCGAATTTCTGAACAAAAACTTCTACCCAGTTCTACCACTTCAGGAATGCATTGTAAGTAGGAAATTTTAGTTTTACCTGTTTATCTGACTAACAGCCATTCAATATTTTTGTATGCCACTGCGTCATGGCGGAACATGCTTTTGCATTGAATTTATTTGTAAGATCTTTTGTACCGCAAATAAACGATTTTGATTTGATTTGATAATGATGTCTCATTCGGTTTTTCGCATGAAATTCATAAACAGGGTTACCGCGAATCATTTGCATATAATGGATAATGAATTGTGACCTCAACGACTCAATAACTTTTTTACGCGAAACCATTTTAGTATTAAAAGTGTCAAGAATAGAGTTGAATTTAATTTGGCAATGTCGGGAAGATGAGCTGGAAATTGTGTGGTACAAGGCATAAACGTTAGCGGAGAAAGATTTGGTTTTGTTTCTTCTATGTGTTACTACGTGTTCAAAGATAAGGCAATAATTTTGTAAGGTACAGCGCCACAAGGTTGTTCTGGTGCGCGGCCAAAGTTAGAACTAACGACGCCGTCCTGTTTTGTCAATACAATTTTTGTGACACAGTTTTACAAATGTATGTTTTACAACAACGGCCCTTTGTCAATGTTATTCAGGTACGGTACCCTTACAACGGATCTTTTCAAACTGTTAAAACAAAAGTGCTTTATGGTATTTTCTATAAAAATCGAATAGGAATTTAAGTGATTTTCTAGTCGACGGAATTTATGTATATTTGTATTTCAGTTTAGCCCACTTGCTCTACAAAAGAAACCAAACAAACACACCGTTTGCCTTTAGGTTTAACGTTTCACCTGCTAAAGTATATGAATCACACCAAGCTGTGAACTTAGGGCGTTGACATGCCAGCATTGTTTGTAGGCGTGTAGGTCAAGATCCTCAGGGCCTTGACAAGTTAGACGCGCGTGCGCATTTATGCGCGATTTGCTCATTATGTCAGCGGGGTTCCATTATCATACATCTACACAGATAATGAATTATTGTTTAATAATGATTTAATTGCAATAGATTAGACTATAAATGTTTAAGATACCCTGAGAATTGTAACAATACCCTGGTCCTGTATAAAATCAAATCAAAATCAAAAGTCGTCGTTTCAGTCTAGTTTCAATTCAAACTAGGCTGAAAATCAGCACTTTTTGAAGGTCAAAGTTACATAAGACAGTCCCCCAAAAAAGCCCACCCTTCACCACTTCCTAGTGCTTTAGCTGGGAAAAAGAAGTGGCGCAACAAACTCCCCAGCAGCAAAATATTTATTTTTTGATGCCCTGGTTTTTACATACTTGTACAGAGGCCAGCACATTAAGCTACCCCAATCTGACAAATTTCTTTGATAGATTTTCACCGTTATGGTAACGGGCTTCGCTCGTTCCTTCCAAGGGTGTAAAAAGACCCATCACAAACGGAAATGACGTTAAGGACTTTAGTTTTGGGTAAATGGTATCTGTTCAACAATATTGTAGGTATCTTATTCCACCAGAAGGTTCCCAGGTATGGTCCGGACCCAGACCAAGATAACCTAACACAATCAATCTGCCTAGCCTCTACCCAACTATGTTGGGGTCGGCTTCCACACCTAGAAAAACCATAGACGACACGGTTGGCGCAGTGGTTGAGCGATTAACTGCTGCGTAGCATGCCGCGGGTTCGATTCCAGCACAGAACAAATATTTGTACGACCTACAAGTATTTGTTACGGGTCCGGTTGTTTTTCTATCTATAATATGTATGTATTTACAAAAAAAATATGTATATATATAAGTAGTATATCAGCCATCTCGTTACCATAACACAAGCATTAGGTTGCTTAGCTTGGGACGATATGGCGTTGTGTGAAATGTCCAAGGATATTATTATAGAGAGAAGTTGCTTTTCGAAACCATTTTCTGCCACAAACATATTATTGCGTCATATTAATCAGATACTTAAAATTAATTTTCAATATTAAGTAAGCAATTTAAAAATACTGCAAAATTAATTCGATGATGTTCATAACTTTTTCTCATTATCCTTTCATAAGGTAATTGGAGGTTCATCTGTTGAGAAATTAACATAATGGCGGGTAATTGAGTATGTCACATTGATAATAATATACAAGAAGCAGAATTACACATCATATTTTATGTGAGTACCTACTGCCAATAAATTCGGGTAATTGTTCGTAATACCCGCTTGTTGGAGTGTGTCATTTTGTTATGTCTAGGTATAGCGGAGAATATGCCTTATTTTTTTTAGGGTGGGAAACCATTTAACGACCCCTCCCGCTCTGGGTAGAGCGGAAAGGAGTGTCAGACTCTCACTGACTAAAAGCTCTTAGCCCTTTGTGTTCCGGGGCAGCGGTAACGCTTTCGGACAACCCCGCTGAGTGATTATGACTTGCATGGTTGTTGAGAAGGAGCTCGTGGCTAAGTAATAACAGCCACACAGGTCGATCTATCAGGTTAAGCTACGCTTGCCGAGGTTGACCATGGATGGGTGAGCTTTACATACCGAGACTCCTCCGTGTCAAGGAGAGCACGTTAAGCCATTGGTCCCGGCTGTCATTTGTACATCTTTGACAGTCGTTACGGCTCGTCAGAAGCCCAAAAATCTGACAGCCAGTCTTACCAAGGGGTATCGTGAGTTTTGACTTTTTGAGTTGTTCCGAGGTAAGTATTTACACTTCGTGAATTTTTTTCTGTAGTTTGTAATTCTGCAATTATGATCGTGTGACTACTTACACCGTGTTACGAACTTACGACCATAATCGTCGTTTTATTGCTTCAGCACATACTATTCGGTAATTATATTGTCGTTATTATTGATGTGTCAATTAAAAGATGCTTGCGACTGTATTCGGCGCCTTTAGGTTCTTCGAATCGGTTTTTAAGAAACGCAATAACAATTGTCGTTATTACCACCTACTTTTCTTAAATAAACGACTTTGACTACCTTGGTGTAGTGGTCGCAAGCGCTACTGCTGAGTATGAGGTTCGATTCCCGGTTCGACTAAGTAAAGTAAACCTTTTGAACGCTAGAGCATAAACGCACGGCGCGTGCTTCACGCCAAGCTACAAATTTATTCCTGGTGTCTTTTAATTGGTTTCATTACATTAGATAAATACGTGCAAGAGCTTCAATTTTCAAGATATCTATATAAATACTCACGAAAGTAATGTGTCTATTTCGTGATAAAGTGTTGTTGCCATTGTCACATATTTGTGTCGTTGGCGTTCACGGCATCCGCTTGCTTGTCACGTAATGACAACAATATTGGTATCTGGGCAATTTTACTTTATTTACAAGGCTTACACCAAATTAATGAAGATCACGATTCGGCCATCCATACCTTTAAATTACTGCTTGCAGGCCAAAAGTAATTGTAATTCATTTATCTTGACGTTTTGTAAATGTACTAGCATTTGCCAGCGGCTTCGCCCGCGTGTATGTAGGCAATTATCCCACGGGAATCGTTACATTTTTCGAGATAAAAAGAATCCTACGTGCTATTCCAGATTGTACTCTATCTCTGTGACAAATTTCATTCAGATCCGTTTAAACGTTTTTGCGTAAAAGAATAACAAACATCCATATATCTTGACAAACTTTAGTTAGTGGGAACTGTGGGAAGTAGGATATTTATGTATAACATATCGTGTAGCGTTAAATAATGTAGATTCATACATTATTACAATCTTCAAATTTTATGAACTAAACTCAAAAATCGATTGTCTATCTGTGACCTACAAACCAGGGATGTTACGAATATTCGCATCCGCATCCGTAAATGCGGAATATTCGCATTCATTCAGACATCTGCATTCGCATTTACATCCGCATCAATCAATGCGGAGTTTTAACCGATGATAATGAAACTCTAAGCTTAAAATTCTGTTGTGTTTCTTAAAATTTTGTTCTAAAAATATGATTAAATAAATAACGTTAAAATTAAATTGCTTTTCAGTTATTTATGCATGCGGATTTTGGCATTTTAAAAGGATTTTTTTAATGGATGTCTAAATTTTTGCATCCGTAACAACCCTGCGACAAACCATAAGAACCGGCTAGTTTTAAGGTGGCCATAATATGGCCACCAATGAGGTATATAATTATATTATAATTATATACCTACCTCATTGAATTTTTACTAATTCAAAAAGTTATTTAATACCTACTTAATGAAATAATATAAGCATTCAGAAACGAAATGTGTCAAGGTGTAGGTAGGTAATTTTTTTTTTTTGAGAATGGCACGATATATGTCAAGGTATTTTTTGGGTGAATTTTTCTCGCAGGTCTAACCTGTTGGTGTCTCAATAAATTAAGGCCTCCAGCTAAGCTCCAGAGCACTCCCTCGTCGTCGTCCCTCGATCTCGTTGGGAAGGGCAGCAAAAGACAGGCTGGATCGGATTACGTGTCAAGTGGTGTCAAGATATTGCGCAGGTTATTTTTTATTATTATTTGAATTTGGAACGTTTTAGTCTTTGGTTTTGTATTTTTGTTTTATGCCATCGATGCGGCCTCCTACAGAGCAAACAAAATGATGGCATTATAATTCACATCACCCCAGAAGGGGGTTCTTAGAAAGTTGTAAATTAATCAATCAGATGGTCGTTCAGATTGTGTGAAATGGAAAGGTCTTTTGTAACTACTCCACGTATTTTACCAGAATTTAAACGACTTCCCACAATTACCTAAATATATAACTAAGTAGGTACCTACTTTATAACAATAAAAAAAGCTATTCTTTTTATGAGTTCCCAGAGACAAGCATTGCTTTTATTTAATGATTAGAAATCGAGTCACGTCTCATTGTATCGAATGACGCTCGGTCGATGCACCCGGGAAGCTATTCTGTATAGTTCATGTCACCTGAAAACGTGCTTGTTTGTTCTGTGGGGACCATGTCGGCTATTTTCGACGATTGATCATTATGAAAATCATACACCAAGTTTTATATTTGATGTGGCGACATCAATCCAGCCACATATAGGAGCTACACTGATAGCGAGCGTAGTGTCAAAAGCGACATTGCGCCAGCAGAGTTCCGACTAAGAGTTGTCTTGAATATAAATTATACAACAAGGCTTAATTTAATATGTAATAATACGTTTTAGGAAATCTATTGAAAGCTACAGAATACCTTTCCATTTCACACGACGACCGATTGATTCATTTACAATTTCTTAACAATCCGAAGGTACATTTTAAACGATTTCAGACACTTATCACATGCTTACAATTTACAATATATCCATGGCAACGAACAATTGACAGTCGACAATAAAGTCATCAAGTTAATTGTTAATTTTAATTACAACATTAACAACAAGTGAACAGAAACTGTGTAATTACGAAGAATTGCTTTAAAAATTCACATTGACCTACATAGGGGAAATACGAAGTATTTCAGAGGAATTTACTTGAGTCGTTGAATTTTATGATGAATATTATGTTGTTAACAAAGTAATTGTTATTAGTCTGTCTGTATTTAGAGTTAAATTCTTAGTGATTTTTTTTGTGAAATTATTTTTTTGCTGGAGTCATTAAAAGGAGGAAAATTGTCTTGTAACAGCTAATTAATCAAAATGTTATGGACTTTATAAGATACTGCGATTTCTGAGTATGTTTCGGTATTTCTTCTCAATCAGTTAGGAAACACCGAAATATTTTTTTAACATTTAACATTTTTAATTTTTTTAACTTGCGCCATCCCAGCTTCCTATTCCCAGCGTACGGCGGACTGATTACAGCAGCCGCTGCTGGTGCAGAAAACCTCAAATACTCCAACTTTATTGGGACTTACATGTTCGAGCCTTTTGGTTGAAACCTTCTTTATTATATCTATGGTTGAAACACTAGGGTCATGGGGTCCGAGTTCCCACTATGTTTTCGGGATATCGCCAAGCGACTCTTAACGTGACCGAGAGGGCGGCCCTATTTTTTGGTTAAAGTATCAGCATTGCCATACAACGCGGCAATGCTGCCAGCCTTTTGGGAATTTTTCCTGTGGACGAATTTTTTGATGCTCTTTGATTACATATTATTTCTGTACATATAATTAATACTAACACCGAAATTTTAAAAGTGATTTTTTTAAACAAACTAAATCATAGTGTCATAGTCGGTCCACCACTATGATTTATTTTTTATTGGTTTTGCCAATCTGTGACTAGCTATAGTGACTAAACTCTTGGATATATTTGATTGAATTTTCGTATGCAGGCTGGGGACAGCATTAGATATACGCAGTTTAATTTGTATAGACTACAATACCACTTTGTATGTTTTAACTTTCAACTATGCAACCGAACTAGATTTACACTTTGACCTTAAAAAGAACTACGGTGCCAAGAACTTGGATAAGTATTTCCAGTAAATTGCATCGAACAGTTGTGACAATTTAATAACCACTTCAGACAAAGTAGCGAACAATTTGATGGATACTCACATTACCCAGTAAAAGGAATAATCAGTGTTCTGCGTTTTTTATGCCCTCAGAAATGGTTATTTGTGACTACAAAAATACCGCTTCATCAACATTTTGACAGCATTATTTAGTATTGACAACCGAAGTCAATTCGCGTAACTCGCTACAAGTCCGAGTGTATTTCGTGTGGGTAATTCACTTTTTTCTGTGTAGGGGAATTCCCCGCAGCAAGGTTGTATCAGACCAGTGACGTTGACCGAAAGGGTTACCGCTACCCCGAAACATAAAGGGAAAGGAACATGGAAGGGTTTTAGTCAGTAAGAGTCTGAAACTTCCTTCCGCTCCACCCAGAGCGGGAGGAGTAATTTGAAGATTTCCCACCCTCAAAAAAGAAACCTACCTGGTGCTGGGGGTGCAAGATTTGGGATGGGCTCGAGGTAACTATCACATTTGATAGAGTGTCCGTGGACTTTCTTGCCCGTTCTTCTCCATAATACGACGCTTTAGAATGTGCAACTAGCTTCATCTTTCAGACTGACAATTCAAAAGTGCCTGTAATTGGTTTATTTGAAACAAACGCTTTGAATTTGAGTTTAAACATGAAATCAACCTTTTAAGAATTACCAATTTCATAAAACGACACAATACTTTACAACTATACAAGCAAATTGATGAAATATTACGACATTTACGTCCAAAAAAGTGGTTGAGCATACATATTATACAAATTAGTCCTACGAACGATGCCCTCGAGGTGGTCGTAAGATGATATTGGAGTCTGGGAGGTAATGTGATAAATCTATAGGAGGACGGACGGCGGCCCATCGACCAGGAGTGCCGATCGTAAACTACGTGTGTCGATACCCACCATCCTGTTTCAATACCAAAAAAAAAGCTTTTTAAGCGTTGTTGTTGCGTTAAAAAGGGTTCTGGACAAAAAAGTCGGTCAGGCCATTATCAGTTGTTTGACCTCACCAATTAATTTCACATTAGGCGGGGTTTTCTTGCTGTTTACGCACGTCATTAGTCGAATTTGGAACACAATGCTAAATGGTGCAATGATTAACAAATTGTCATCTCAGATTTATGATCTACTTGCGTTTGCCCGTAGTTTCGGCTGCGTGTAGGACCAAAATTTTCTGCAAGGGAACGTACTATCCGGTCCTAGCCCAGGTCAACCTGTGTGGCGAATTTCATTGGAATCCGTTCAGCCGTTAAGACGTGAAAAAGAAACACACCTACATACTGACAGGCAGTCGCACATTATGTGTTATTCTAGACCATAATCTTTCATTGAGCCAAATTTCATACAGTTCGGAGTAACAAACACCATCCTCACAAACTTTCAAGTTTTTAATGTTAGTAAGATAATAATTATTAAAATTAGTATGTACCTAGTAGTAGTATGGACGTAATGTATACTGACGAAAAATTATAGGAAAGAGAAAGGATTGAAAGATAACGTGGCTGACAGGGTAGAACGGTAGAAAAATATGGTACGAGGTCAGAAAGAAAGATGCAGATAAACAATATCGAACTATGAGAGCATTGAGATTCATATATGATAATAACGCACACGATAAAAGAAAACATAAAAGGCAACACAATTACCAGAATACAAATCCAAAAAAAAGTAAAAGTAGCCGTAGGCCCCAAACTAGGCACAGCCTGTATCTTAGTGGCCCTATATTAAAAGTACAGGCAGATTGAGTTGTAAGTGTGACTCCGCCGTAGGGAGTGTCTTGTAGTTCCAGAACGTTCGACTGACTCATCGAACTGAAGATTGTGGCGTCTGTGAGGATCTATATAATTTATTGCTGGAATGAGTCCGATTTGAATCTGAGAACATGTCTAGTCTGTCCTTTGAATTAAACAGACAGGATGTTGGCATATTCAATGTGATTCTTAGTCAACCCAATTCTAAGGTAGCAAAATGTCTGTTTAAATAAATTGCATTGAAGTAAATTGTCATATTTAAAATATTTTTTTTAGTTTAATCTATTAGCAGAAAGATGTGATCAGGGTATAATGGGACTAATATGCACAATTTGTAAAAGTCCTTATAAAAAAAACGGCGGACACGCAGAGACCTAGGGACCTTACAGGTAATCGCCTTAATATCGTCTCCTGTTGCCTACACGTTACAAGTACTGAGACTGATGGTCTAGGGATGATGCGCCAATGAAGGCGGCAAACTCGGTGCAATATATCACATCTGCCCAGCCTTTTCCCAGCTATGTTGGGGTCGACTGCCAGTCTAACTGGATGCAGCTGAATACCAGTATTTTACATGGAGCAACTGCCTATCTGACCTCCACAACCCAGTAACTGGTCAATACGATACGCCTTGGTAAGACTGGCTCAGGTCAGATTTTCGGGCTTCTGACGACCGGTAACGACCGTCAAAGATGCACAAATGACAGCCGGGACCAACGGCTTAACGTGCTTTCCGAGACACGGAGCAGTCTTGTTATGTAAAGATGGTCACCCATCCACGGCCTATCCCAAGCGTAGCTTAACCTGATGGAACGACCTGTGCGGCTGTTAGTACTTAACCACGAGCTCTAACTCGGTACAATACAAACCTGCAAATTCTTGCATACTCAATTTAGATTGCCATCTATATACTATGAAGGCAAGAGTCTTAGGAGCCTGCGCATACGCACAATGAACGACTAATCGCATCCAAATGTCAAGGACGTTCGTTACAACAAACACGACTAGTCGGAACTGACAGCGACGACTTTTTTTTTGAAGAGCTATTTATTAAAATAATGTACAGACAGCTTCAAAAAGATGTAGGTACACATCGACAAGAATTGATTTGATATGACTAATTCAATAGACTACAACTGTAGACGATTACCATAAAGTAAAAGCATGAAAATTTCATTTA
Source organism: Hyppa rectilinea (assembly GCA_951799385.1). NCBI lineage: Eukaryota > Metazoa > Arthropoda > Insecta > Lepidoptera > Noctuidae > Hyppa > Hyppa rectilinea. Next base: position 2,722,623 of record OX637308.1, on the reverse strand, counting down.
ACAACATTAGTTTGTCCTTAATTGTAATATTAAAGATTTGAGGATATCTTTGGCTTTCCCCTTGGGTGCCACGATGGACTCTTATTCTGAAGATTATTGAATATTAAAAAACTACTAGCAATTGGGTACAATATTGACCGCAAAATCACACTAATATTATAAAAGCGAAAGTTTGTGAGTTAGTGTGTGTGTATGTCACCTCTTCAGCTCAAATGGCTGAACGGATCTGAATGAAGCTTGGCACAAAGGTAGATTTTAACCTGGATTAAATGGGATACTTTTCTTTTTATCCCGGTAGTACAGAGGCCAGCACATCAAGTTACCACAATCTGTCAAATTTCTTTGATACTATTTCAACTTTATTGCAAAGACATAAGGTTCATTTTTAATTGAGAAAATTTGACAGTTAGGGATAGCTTGATGTGCTGGCGTCTGTACGTTCCCTTGGGATAATTTTTGACATCCACGTGGACGAAGCCGCGGACAGCAGCTAGTTATTGAATAATAATAAACTACTAACAATTGAGTACAATTATTGACCGCAAAAATGGAGCAGTACCTCTCCTTTAAATTAATACTTACCTTCTTGTAGATGTTACATAGGTACACCTTTTTGAGGCTGACTGTACCTCCATCAATCGTTTTAACGCGAAGTATCAATCACGCTTATTAAATGCGCGATAAGGACAGTGAAGATATTAGAACGACGCTGTTATCAGTAAAATTAATATATAATGCAACGAGAAGTGACAGCTGACTTGAAAAATGGCTTTGATAAGCCCAGCAAAGCTTCTAGTCTGCGCTGGGTTCAATAAAGTTCCAGGAAAAGAAGTCTCTGATATGAAATTAAATGTTTTACCTACTTCTTATTACCAATAATATTTGATAGCCACATTATCGAATTAGGTCTAAGATCTTTATTAAAAAGATGGTTGTAAGAGGTAAAAATAAAAAAAAACAAGTTCGCCTGTCAATTGAAATAAATGCCCGGGCCTGCTGGCATTTACATCAACTAGATAGTGGGCGAGTGGCAATTAATAGAAAACCCTCGGCACTTGATGTATTCAAGTAATGAGGTAAACAAGAGCAAACAGTATCAAGTTGTATCGCTACATTCTTCCTCACATATCTGACATTTTTGTAAACTATACTTCAACGGTGCAAGGTTTTTTTGGCGCGTGGTTCAAAATTGGAGCGAACGCCGCCATCTTGTATTTTTTAATACAATTTATGTGACAATTCAATGCGTCATAATTGACACGTCTATAGTGACAATACTGTTTGTTAAAGAGTTTCTTGTTTAGTTACAACCTACTCAATAATTAGAAAACCCAACAATTTATAACCGAGCGCCGACAAGTCAATACAACGTTTGTTCAGTTACTTCGAACTTTTTACTAAAATGGTTGCTTTTAGACTAACAATTGAAACAACCAATTAGTAAGTTCAACACAGCATTTACAGGTGCCCTGTAAGTAAATTTTACCTCAACAAAGTGTTCTCCGTTTCTCAGTAAAACTTAAATTGATGTTCCAGGATGAAGACATTGTTTTTAATAGGTATCCAATACTTCTCAGAATCAAGCCAAGTGAACTTATAAATCTCATTTTCCTCCTTAAAGATTCGACCAACGATAGTTCGTCAGTATAAACACCTATCAAAAAAAAAAAACTCTTGTTCTACAGTTCAAACAATGCCCTGAGTAAACATCAATTTGTCGAAGTCCGCATAAATCTGGAATTTGTCAGTGTCAACAGTGGACTGTCTATAATTTGACAGTTCAAAGAACGTGCGGTATGTGGACATTGTCAATAATTAGCAGTGTTTATGCCTCTCGTCGTCGTGGGGAGTCGTCGCACCTGCCCTTGGCATTCACTGTGCGACATTGCTCGAGGGCTGGTCTGTCGCGCGTTTATATCGATAACCCACAGACTTACTAAGTGAATAGACGAGGACTGTACGCTAACGCAAAGCGTTTTCCTAATGAACTTGATATGAACAGACGCCAGTACATCAACCTATCCCAAACTGTCAAATTTACCTAATTCAAAATGAACCTAATGCTTTTGTAATATACATAATATTAGAAAAACTATCAAAGAAATTTGACAGATTAGGGTAACTTGATGTGTTGGCCTCAGCACCTACCAAAATTAAACAATGTGGACAATTTTCTAATTATTAAATAAAACCATTCTGACGTCATATTGACTAACAAAACCACATGAGTGTGCTAAATAGATTGACTATTTTGATAGAGACCGGAAACTGTGAAAAGATGTGAAGGTAGTACAAACTCAAATTCATTTTAAACTTCTGAAGACCTGTCCGAATTAGGTAGCTGGCCAATTAGCTGGCGTTCATACAGTGGTGTCCTGTGCGATCTTTTGCGGCAGACTTACGACTCCTCCCGCTCTGGGTGGAGCGGAAGGGAGGGTCAGACTCTTACTGACTTTATGTTCTGGGGTAGCGATAACCCTTTCAGACAATCCCGCTGCCCCGGCAGGCTTCGGCCTAACGGGCACCTTCCTTCATGCTGACATCTCATTAAGCGCGCGCGGAACACGTACGCGCCGTCCGGCCTGGGCCTGGTCCTGATTGGACGGTGAGCTATCCATAACTCACCGTCCACAGGCCCGAATTTTGCGGTAGACTTAAGATCACACGTCCAACTGATGTCCGTTCATACTACGGAAAAAAACAAATGCAGTATGAAACTACCATGTTTAATTCCTTTTATTTAGTAGCACGTCGCCCTCGACTTCCCATTAGTAAAAGAATGTTACCTGTAGTTCTCAAGGTTACCCTCTACATGCAGCTTTATAAACAAAATGTTATATTAGTATAGAAAACATCGTACATTTAACGCAGAACGTAGCATCAACTGAGGCTCTCAAAAATCGTCCGTCCACGTCCATTGTCATATTAAAAATGTCAATCAAAGTAACACAATGCGTTGATTAAAATGCGTGGTTGCAGCCGCTCTACAGCTGTTAGTAAATGCACCATACCGTTACCACGATCAACCCGTTACTTTTAATGAACCCATTGTTGTTTATAGGACATTTTATGGTTACCATGTCTCATTATAGACGCAAATTATAATTTATTTATAGTGAAAGCTACAGAGTGACCCGCGAATTTCAAATTTACTTACGTTTTTTGCAATTTGCAGGTCAGTCTACAGGGTGAAATTTAGTTCATGGATATTTTTTTAAGTTGTTATTGTACTCATCACTGATGATTATGAACAACTTTCACTATGGGAACAAATCTGAAACGCGAAAAGATAATTAGCTGTTCCATACATTATGCTCGCATAACTCGACAAAATGTAGGGAACAGCTGTTTTTTTTTTCACGAATACAATGTATGTTGATCAAAATACTATTTGCGACGGCAACAAATATGAATTTACAGAATCCTATCCAATAAAATCATCAATACCCACTCTTTTGCAAAAATATAAAACTGAAACTCTTCATTCAAAATAATAGTTGTTTTCACGCGTTAGTTATCTAACTATCGAGAAAGACTAGGACTTGAAGAGACACAAAGTGCCTAAATTCAAACTAAATTATTTTTTTTATTCCGTGGATAAAATATCACGAACGAGTAAATCGTTTTATTTTTAGAATAAAAAGCTATTTATGGACTCGACATTTCCTACCTATGAGAAGAAATGCCGCTACAAATTCAAGAGTTATTGTTCCTTAACGTATAAAAACGCCAATTTGGGCTTCTTTTATGGGTACGATGATGCTAGATTGAATTGCAATCTGGCTATGATGAATGTTGTCCCATTCATTCACCTCAGGAAGGGGCCCGTTAGGGCGAAAGCCAGCCGGAACAGCGGAATTGTCCGAAAGGGTTACCGCTACACAACATGGATGGGTTTTAGGCAGAGACTAGGTACAGACGCCAGCACATCAAGCTATCCCTAACTGTCAAATTTTCTCAATTAAAAATGAATCTTATGTCTTTGACATAAAGTTGAAAATCTATCAAAGAAATTTGACAGATTGTGGTAACTTGATGTGCTGGCCTCTGTACCTAATAATATAAAACTTACGATACCAAATCCCATGCAAGGTGTTATTAAAGATTATCTTGAACTTTCTTCACACAGGTGTTAAAAATAAAACCTGTTTCTTTTGTACAAACTGCTCTTTGTCCGAAAGGGTTACCGCTACCCCGGAACATAAAGGGCTACGGAAGGAACATGGATGGGTTTTAGTCAGTAAGAGTCTGACACTCCCTTCCGCTCCCCAGGGCGGGAGGCCATTTGAAGATTTCCCATATTCAAAAAAAAATAATCATTCACCTCCAATTTTATTAGATCTCGAAAAAGGGTTGATTTTTCAATAATATCCCCAAGTGCCTATTCTATTTGGAGCTGTACGAAAAATATAGCTTTAAATAGTTCTGATCTCATATTAGAAAATCTTGTTTCTTGAATATCATTCCACATATTAATGTCACGCATTATAGGTAGGTACATACCTAGGTACATATTTTAAGCCAGTTTACATTACACCCAAAACGTACGACAGGTTTTCCAAAAAACAAAATTTTGCTTAATACGAATTTAAACTTCAATTTAGATGGTAATTTTTGAAAGGCATTACGTGAAATTTTTCTAAGTAGGTAACTTGGATATTCTACCGAACAACCGGTGTGATGATTTCCCAAGAGCCGATATTATAGCTCTACCAGGATATTGAAGCATCATCTATGGTCTGTTCGAAAAATACCTGATCTTAATGTACAGAGGCCAGCACTTCAAGTTACACCAATCTGTCAAAAATCTTTGATCGTTTTTAAACTTTGTTACAGAACTATAAGGTTCATTTCAATTGAGAAAAATTTACAGTTAGAGATAGCTTGATGTGCTGGCGTCTGTACCTACTCTCTTTAAAGCGAATAAGTAACACATTTGTATTTTAAAGATTTCAACTTTAAATAAATCTCATCAATTATTGTTTAAATCATCATTCTACTGCTCATCCTAATTTATTTGGGGTTGGGTCAACTTGTTCTTTTTATTCTGAATAGTCAAATGAAGAACGCGAAATTCTAATTTCAAATCACCTTAAAGATTCAAGTGATTCAAATTTAGAATTTTGCGTAAGTATTCAAATAAAAACTCGAAGAACTCAGATTCCTACGATTCCTAGCTCTACTGACCTAAAACTGGAGCAGAATACCGGCACTGAAGTAAAATAATGGAAACTGGTTCACTTTATTAACATACAGTACGAGGTATAAATAATTGGTTACAGTTATATTCAGAGATTCCTATCACCGCGCCTCCAAAACGCGTATTTCTTCCTTGCACGGAAGTTCCAAGTTTTTGTTGCAATTAAAATATCGCTTGATAAAAGACACGCCAACTTTTATTCGCTTGAAGTTTATAATTAATATGTTATATTAATGAATCCCAAATGGTGAATAAAAAAATAATACTAAAATTGCTAGCGTGTGCTGGTTTAGATTAGCTTTTCCCAAAGTGGGTGATAACGCCCCCTTGCCTTGTGGGCGCTGGGGCAGTAACAGACCCAGAAAAATGGGGGCGTTGTGTAGAGGCTTCGGGTGCGATTTGTACAGATTTTCATCTAGATAGTGGTTCTTAAGTAAGTGAAAAAATGGGGGCGGTAAAAAATAATTAATTCTCAAAGTGGGCAGTAGACAAAATAAGTTTGGGAACCCCTGGTTTAGATGAACCAAAAATAATGTAAATTTTGCGACAACATTCACAAATAAAATATACTCCAAACATTAAAGTTGGCAGATTAATTAGTTCCTAAAATACAAAATAAAAAATGATTTCGAAATGTCAACGGCTATTTAAAATATTTTATTGCTCTGCTTTATTTTTATTTAAAAAAACAAAGGATGATTCAGTCACCGTTTTGTGGGATTAAATTAATTTATCCGTATTTTAAATGACCGCGGAGACATTGATCCTATCGGAATGATTACATACATATTAATGACAACAATGTGTGATTAAAATCTCGGTCTCCCACGCGGTTGTGTTGGCACTATAGGTAGGTTCAGTAAGCCTCAGATCTATAGACATGTGACGGATGCGGACAACCACAGACTACGATAAACTTCTATCCACGTAAAACAAATGAATATGCGCTGCTCTAAATTTACCATTTTACGCGTTTTGTTTTGATAAATTATTTTTTTCTTCAATATTTTCGGCGATAGAAACTCACGGGCGTACCTACCGTGGTATCAGCCATATCAGTGATACGAAGCCCCAAAGCCAAAGCCAGCCCAGGTGCGGTCAATTTTTCAAGCTTTTCCATTCATTTAATTAAATCATACATAAATTCCAACCTATCCAAGTCTAAACTCTAATTTTCGAGTGTTCATTAATTTTGTTATTAAAATCACAACCTAGTATCCGGTCATGCTCATTTTATTCTATTAGTAAATTCGCAATGAACACTTCCTTTTTTTTTGAAACTGGGAAATCATCCAATGATTTCTCCCGCTCTGGGTGGAGTGGAAGGGAGTGTCAGACTTTTACTGACTAAAACCCATCCATGTTCCTTCCTGCTACCCCGGAACATAAAGGGCTACGGAAGGAACATGGATGGGTTTTAGTCAGTAAGAGTCTGACACTCCCTTCCGCGCCACCCAGAGCGGGAGCAGTCATTGGATGATTTCCCAGCCTTAAAATAAAAAATAAAAAAAGCCCTTAAACACTTTCTACACTGCAGGCAGCTTTGGAGTTCCGCAGCAGTTCCTCAACATAGTTCTGATATAGGGCCCCTTTAAGACTAGCTACGCCACTGCTCTTAGTACTGTTATTTTCCTTGAACTCGATTAATTGCTTCGATAACGGCCTTTTTTTTTAAGTTTCTTTGATTGTTTTCAACCTTATCACAAAATATGTATACCTGAGGTTAATTTTCAATTGGGAAAATTTTACAGTTTGAGATAATGTCAGTCCTGTGTAGAGGCCAACACATCAATCTACCCCAATCTGTCAAATTGCTTTGATAGATTTACAACTTTATTACAACTACAATTTGGAACATAAAGGGCTAAGGAAGGAGCAGGGATGGGTTTTAGTCAGTAAGAGTCTGACACTCCCTTCCGCTCCACCCAGAGCGGAAGGGGATTTGATGATTTCCCACCCTCAAAAAAAAGGTTGATTTTCAATTGGGAAATTTTTACGGTATGGGATAGCTTAATGTGTGTCTGTACATAAATTAATAATATTCCGCTTTGCTTTTCCGACTTTTTCCTCATCGATCTGATACTGATTGGTAAAATGTTAAGTTTTAAAAGGGTCGTGACTGAACTAGTGTAGGCCGATATCGATAAAAAACATATAAGCATAGACAGCTTTCTTTTTTAAATTTATTAAGAGGCGGGCGGGGCAGAGATCAGCAGCGAGTACAGTATAAATTTGTTGTTGTTGTTGTTGTTATTGTCAGTCTTATGTGTTGTTGTTATTTCCTTGTGCTCGAATAAACGTATTTTATTTTTTAGATTAGTGTTTTAAATACATATGACAACATTTACTCATGTTATTAGGTAATGTTGGTACCTACTGATAATTAGTATAGACAATATTTTAGTCTTAATCTTAAGCAATTCAACATTTTATATTTTCAAATCACGCTTAAACCGATGAATTTCGCTCAGAAGAGTCGATTGTCAAGCAGAATTTACATAATTTATCCGCTTACGTACATAATGCGTGACAAATGGTCTATAAAATACATAGAAAGAAAAAATACCTGCCGGGGTCGTCAACCTACCCGTGGACTTTTAAAACTTTAAATATTTGGACATCTGCGTGTTTTTCTCTTAAATGCATTTATTTTATTGACTTTATTGGCTTTTAAATACTTAAATATTTAAATTCTTGAGTGCCACGTGTGCTTTAAAAACATTTTAAAGTAGTTAACAAATAATGGCAGTTCATTTTAAACGAGTTGAAAATTCATAAAAGTTTACACCAAAACGCCGCCATGAATGTTGTTTTGCCAGAAATTAAGTCGCTTTAATCTACTTAAGTTCGATTACCCCTTATCGTAAATCCTATACTACGTAATAAGGATCCTACTTACATAAAGGCTTTGCTGTTTTATTGCGTTACCTATCTTTTATCTCCAAAATTGAGCGCATGCTTTTTTTTACCACTTTGCCTCTACTGACAGTCTATACTTTCACTCTAAAATCCCTCAAAAAATCACCAACATGAATTACTTAGAATGAAAAATACATCCATGATATCGAACACAAAACATCGAGCCCCTCCCACCCCTAGGGGCCCCAAGCAACACTTTCAAGTGAATCATCTGACAAGTCACAAGATGACAAGTGGACAAGTCACGATTCCCGCGTCACCTTGCACTGAAGGTGTTTGATTTACATGCGCGTACGCAGGCGGGTAGTTTGTCAATTGTTTGAAGACACGGAGGCTCTTGTCGTTGAAAGGACAATCCGCTTTGTTCTATGGTCTTTTGTGGAGCAAGGACGTTTGGTTTTTTTGGACTTTGTATTTTAAAGTTGTTTTGAAGAATGTAATAAAAGCGCGTGTATACAGGGTGTAACCGAAAGGGTATAAACATACAAAAGCATAATTATGCTACAGACCACCAAACTGAACAACTTTTACGATGGGAACAACTACGAAATCGCAAAAAAATTACCAGATGTTCTATTCATTTTCGGTCACGTGACTCGTCGAAATGTAGGGAACAGCTAATTATTTTTTCACAATTTCGGAGTTGGTCCCATACACTCTTCTTCACGGTTCTTACACACCTCGGAATCGGCAACTAGCTTTCTGACACCTTGCCAACCAAAGATCTATACTATCACCAGCCAGAACCACTTTAATTCGACCTTTTCGGAGATTTCTATTTATTCAGGGGCGTAGCTACCGCCGTATCAGCCATATCAATGATACGGGGCCCCCGGGCTACAGGGGCTACAGAGGCCCCTTACGTTGTAAACAAAAATTAGTCAAATTGTGGATAACATTTTACTAATTTCCGGTAAAAAAACCATACAAAAAAAAAACTATCACACGTGCCTATAGAGTTATTACTTCGGAAATGACAATGGTACAAAAAAGCAATCTCTTTTTTCCCGGGTTAAGCGTGTTTAATTTTAATTTAATGCAAGCATTTTTGTTTCTTTTGTGAGAAATCTTTACTCTTCATTTAGGCCCCCCAATTTTGATACAGGGTATGCCACGCCAGTGCCTATATTATACTAACTTTGTAACAACACTAGACGGCGCTACTTGTTTCGCCGTCAAACATAGGTAGTAAATATTTCAGGTTTAATAACTTTTAAATACCCGTATAAAAATATTGCCGCATTTAAATAACCTCAACTATAATTATTAGTAGGTACAGTGATAATACAATAATATCCTGTATCATGTACACACGTTTTTGTTGATTTTTTGCTTCAAGGAATGTGAAAGGGACTTTAGCGATCATAAAAAAGATATATATTAATTTGAATACATTACCTACACTGTTATTTATTAATCGAGTGATAAAATTCTGATATATCTTTAATAGACAAACCTATTAAATGGTGACTTATTTATTTTGTTGCACTTGTTTGACATTAAAAATGTGTTAAAAATGCATTTGGACGTTTCGTGATCTGTAGTGTTATTCTGTAATAATATCACAGAGAAAACTTAGATGAAGTGAGTTGTCATTCCATCTGATGCTAGAGACTGACGCTGTTGACAGCTAATTTCACCAAAGTTATCACGGTCCACATTAAATTCGTGTAATGAATCTGAAAAAAAGTGAAATGGTCACTACGTAATTTATGCTTGTGCTTACCGATCTCATCTAGTTTTAAAGTATCATTAAGTATTTCTTTTGAACATTAAAAGTGATTTTTATGATCAACGTATAGACGACAGTACATCAAGCTATCCCTAACTGTCAAATTTTCTCAATTTAAAATGAACCTTATGTCTTATTATGTCTTTGCAATAAAGTTGAAATACTATCAAAGAAATTTGACAGATTGTGGTAACTTGATGTGCTGGCCTCTGTACAGACATGCATCAAGGTACCTCAAACTGTCAAATATTCCCAATTGAACATGAACCTTATACTTTTTTAATAAAGTTGAAAACGTTAGGGTAACTTGATGTCCTGGCCTGTGTACTTTTGGCCGCATAATTATCCCTTTTTAAAGCCAAGACTAAATCATTCTCCTCTTCCACCACTTCTTTAGCCACAGGAAATTTCTTTCACACCGTCCATCGTTTCAACGGTCTTCCGTTACTTTCTAGATTAAATAACACATTTACATTTCAAGAACGGAATTATCTAAGTAGATCTCTATCATCAATTTCATTTTAACAACAAAACATTTAATGAACACAGAAAACTCTACTAAAAGACCATTTTTCCATTCACATTTGTTTACGCGTTCTTACCCAAAAGAGAGTCCATAAAAGTCTGTCTAAAGCCAATACACAATCACTCACTCGACCCGTAAGTAAATTACGATGTTTCCTTCCAACATAAATAAAGTATAATTCCTTACAAATTGATTTAAACACACTAACCTTATCAAAAGCCTACATAAAACTCCATGCCCGTCACAACTCACCGTCAAACCATATCGGCTTACATAAAGAACCTTTCATTAAAGGTCAATCTTTCGGTAGCCGGTGAAATACTGGACAGAAACCTTTCACGATGTCCGGTAAGAGAACCTATACAGGTTGTAACCGAAAGGGTATATGACAGACAAAAGCATATGATACAGACCACCAAACTGAACAACTTATATTATACTATGGGACCAACTCCGAAATCGCATCTAAAAAATTATTCAGTTGGTCCCATAGTAAAAGTTATTCAGTTTGGTGGTCTGTAGCATATCCTTTTGTATGTATATACACTTTCGGTTACACCCTGTAGATGTAAGTACTTAAGTAGACCAGACGGTATCTTGTAATGTATCCATTGGTAGTATTTCACAACTGCTTTACCGATCTATTTTGTACAAATATCACCGTGAAGTGATCTGTCAATAGTGTCAATCCCTGCAGTGCTATTCTGTAAAAATATCAACGTGAAAACTGAGGTGAAATGAGTTAATAATAATGTCAAACCTTAGTATTAGATGGAATGACAGCTCACTTCACTTAAGTTTTCACGGTGAGATTTTGACAGAAAAGACCGACTGATATCGGGTGAAATGACAACTCAGCTCAAGGAAAACGACGTGAGGAAACCAGCATGTCTGAGAGATATTTCTCAATAGCCTGTGAAGCTGAGTCAGACGCCCATGGGCAGCTGACACCAGGTTAGTCACTAACCACACGAAAAGAAGAAGAAGCTCACTGTTTTCACAGTGAACACGGTTAAATACAGAATTCATCGGCAAAATATGCAATTGTGATATTTTTTACTTATTGACGGTTATATTACAAGTGAGTAGTGACCACAGATTATATCTGTGGTAGTGACCGATCGTGGATCACCCACGCCACGTGAGCTACAATAATTTATTATTGGAATCAAATCTTATGTAGTTGATATTAGCTTTAGAGATGTCAAGTGACTGCTAATGTCAATTCTATACAATTTGATATTTCCTTGTCTAGGTCCCCACGTGTCCTGATAGTATGCGTATTTCACATCACTCATAAGTTCGGCGGTCACGAACACGACCGTTGCGGCGACAGAAGGCGCGTTCGTAAAATGAATGCGATAACCGCGTATTTGCGCTACGATCGCTTATATTAAGACACCTTATAGGTAGTAAAAAACTTGAAATAATGTATTAAACAGACCTGAAACTATACTACTTTCTAGATCTATTTTGAACATGTAAACTTCAATGTTGAATGTTGTATCCTTTGCCATTTAACTCCCCCAGTTAAGAAAAAAAGTCACAATAATAATTCTGATTTCACAGCGATATTGATAACCAAAATTATTTATTACGTCGATAAAATAAGTTCTGATCTGCACATAATAAAATATTAATGAATAATCATTATTAACAACCGATTCTGAGCGATTTATTTCTTCGTGTTTTATTATCTACCTAGTGTTGACCAGACATTTTCTACGTGTTTCAGTCATTTCTTTCTTATGACACAACTTAAAGAGAGTCCTATTTCAAACAGTCAGCATTAGTTGATTGATATTAGCATTCTTATCAAATGTTTTGACATACATCATTTAAACCAGTTATAATTAGGTACCCATCATAGCTACAAAATTCTCCATATAACTTAAGAAGCATGCCCTTTTTTTAAGTATGGGAAATCATCAAATGACTCCTCCCCCTTCTGGATGGAGCGGAAGTGATTGTCAGACTCTTACTGACTAAAACCCATCCATTTTCCTTTCTTAGCTCTGTGTTACGAGGCAACTGTAACCCTTTCGGACAATCCCGCTGAAAACATTATCCGACCTACCTTCCAAACGAAACGCTGGAGCAGTCTTTATTCGTGACAGTAAAAGTTATGGCATAATATATTTGGTTATAAACTTGTTTGATGTTTTCAAAAGGTGCTGGTTCGAATACAAGTCCGAATCCATTGACTCCCTTTTTCATTCATGGCAATAAACTGTCTTCCCCGTTTATTTATTAAATAACCATGAGTTTTATACGCATTCCGCTTTTTAAACATGAACGTGTACCCTGCAAGGAAGATCTTCATTATGATGCCAATGAATATGATTTAAATTCGCTCATATTTATTATTGAACATGCTCTCGACCAAGGAGGTAGCGACTACAAAGTTATTGTAGGTACGTACCTTAAAATAGATCGATATTTAAGGAAAGAATGCAGTACAGCCTACGCAGTTAGCAGAACGATTCAATAATAAGTAACTATATGGAAAACTTAATGACGTAAAAAATTTGGATCACTAAGATTGTTTTTGTTATGAGATTTTGAGATCAATAGACGTTACACCCTAATGTTATTGGAGCTCATGTTTGCCTGCAAGATCACCATCATCATTCTCTTGCCATTATAGCAATTTATTTGGAGTCAGCTCAACAAACCTTTTTTTCCATACTTCTCTAATAACGGCGCCGTCTCACCGATAGTCACCATTCTTTCAGCCATATCATCAATATCAACTCTATCACGTTAAACATCGAAATAAAAAATCTTTTCTTCAAACTTGGCTAAGCAATTAGGCTCAACATTTTGTGCATTCAAGTTACAGAATCCCCTAAACTGGGGACAAGTGGCGCAACAACGTCCACAGCATCACATCTGTCTGATAAGTCAGCAGAAATTACTTATGAATAAAGAAAAGAGTACTGGCACTAACAATTATTAGATCCTAGACTTTCAATTTTCCACGCAATCATGTTTCATCCGATTAGAATATATAACTGCGCAAATTGGACCATTTAAAGCCTAAAGCGCATTATTGTTCTAGCCGCCTTTGTATTAGCAGACCGTGAAGCTGATGCTTCTCGAAATGATGCACCTGTTAATTTAACAAAATGAAGATCGATAGATACACAGCCTAATTCTAAGACATCCTTTTAGCATTCGTTATTTCGCATCTTAGAACAAAGCTTCTCATCAATAAAGAAAGAATGCTATGATCCTGAAACAGCAAGACATCGAGGACCTTCAATTTTCCACACGCTCGTGACTTACCGATTTGGATTAAGAGATATACCGCTCAAAATAGAGCATCGATCCCCAAGAGGCTAGTATTGTTCCAGCGGTCCAATTAGAGCTCTCTGTATTAGCTCGCGGAACCGATGCAACTCTGAATAGTGATGGTAATGTCAGGGTCGCCAGCTAACAGGTCCCGCTTGACATTCTACCGGCCGATCCGTAGGTGTCACTCATATTCATTATATAAATCAATTCAGGAATGCTGCTATGATTAGAGGACATGATAAAACTATTTTTGGGCACCCGAAATTGTTTCCTCTTTAATTTATGCTTTAATTTTTTTTTGAGTCTTTTCTCTTCTGATTTATTCCAATCTGTGGGGTTATATTTTATTCATTGGCTTCAGTTTCAGTGAAGTTCGTACAACTCTGAGAATTTATTTTCTCGCCGTACAAAGGAATAATCGTTTACTTTTACATCGATCAATTCGACTCCGACGGGTTTTTAAATAATTACTTACGATTCAAAATCCAAATACAATTTATATGTCCCAAGCCAAAATCGCGGATAATTTTTTTTTTGTTTTGTGATGGATGCAAGTGCAAGCGTAGCGAGCTCGGAACTTGGGGCACCCCGACTCGGACAGGATAGGTTAGAAGTAAAGAAAAAAGAAGTTTTTTTTAAAAGTCTCTTAAATAAAGTCATGAAAACACTAGGTTTGGATCCTCAACTAAATGCACCCTTACCCGACGCGGGTCAATTTCAGTAAGGGAATATAATAGCGAAGCCTTGGGGTTTAAAATGCAGACAACAATGTCCCTACGTCAGTGGACATAATATAACACTACCACTGCCAATATCGAAGATCGATAACATTACATAACTAACTATTGCTTAACCCTCATTGTAAATCTGAGGATAGCGGCGGGTGCGCGTGAGCATTGCCAATTACCGACACCAATACACGCCGTCGAATTGTAAGTTATATACGTTGCGGGCAGATGATGCTGTTGTGAATGTTATAAAAGTAAGTACCAAAAGAATGTACTACTTCATAAAAATATATAAAATCATTCTTTCACTGACAGGCAACGGACAGCCTCCCCCAAATACCCCCTCAAATAGGGCCCCTTTTAACCAAAAGGGGGATGGAAGTTCGTCATTAGCGCCGATGGGATAGGAAATGGTTCAGTTTATAGTGTAAAGAAGTACTTACTTTTTAAGATTAAGTTTCCGTGTCCAGTTATACTGAAATTAAATTGTCATAGGGTCGAGTTTAAGTTTCCGTGTCCAGTTATACTGAAATTAAATTGTCATAGGGTCGAGTTTAAGTTTCCGTGTCCAGTTATACTGAAATTAAATTGTCATAGGGTCGAGTTTAAGTTTCCGTGTCCAGTTATACTGAAATTAAATTGTCATAGGGTCGAGTTTAAGTTTCCGTATCCAGTTATACTGAAATTAAATTGTCATAGGGTCGAGTTTAAGTGTCCGTGTCCAGTTATACTGAAATTAAATTGTCATAGGGTCGAGTCGAAACTGAAGATTATTCAACTCTGTACATTTTGGATAGGGCTACCGAAACGATTGTCACTGATTCACCAACTTCAAACCGCTTTTGTATGAAACAATTGAATGAATTGGTTCATTATTTTTCCAATTTTGTTTTTATTCTTGGTCATGCTTGAAATCACCATTGGGTTTCCTTTAGACGGTTGGATACGTTGTGGTTTCGTAATTAACTACTGTTAAATCATTTATTTTGCTTGTTAACGATCCGTGGATCACGCTACGGCCATTTTTTTTTTGAGGGTGGGAAATCGTCGAGTGACTCCTCCCGCTTTAGGTGGAGCGTAAGGGAGTGTCAGACTCTTACTGACTAAACCCATCCATGTTCCTTCCTTAGCCCTTTATGTTCCGGGGTAGCGGTAACCCTTTCGGACAATCTCGCTTAACACTACGGCCATGGTACAGCTTTTAAGAAACCGCAATTATCGTGACTTAATTGTAAAGGATTAAATACTACAGCCCTATACCTATATATGTATTTATTTATAGCCTCAGAGTAACATTATTATTTGCCCAAATGAATCGACACGCAACCACCACAAGGGTCTGTCAACAGAAAAATCGTGACAAGGAAAAACCAACCATAACACAATCAACTAAGGTCCATTTTCACAGAAGCCCCACAAAACAAATGAGAAAGATATTAATGATAAATGTAAATTAGTTTATTTATTTGAGTGTTCCGTAAATGGCAAGAAATGTACTCGCTTCTCAGTAATATCTCTTTGACTTGTAAATATGGATAATGAGTTCTGAATGAGTTCTTATGTTATGTCAATTTACATACATAAACGTACGCTGTCTCCTCATGAGGGTAGCCAGAAACTATGGAACGCCATCGTTTTTTGTTTTTTGATAATAGCCGTAGGGTTGTCTACTGCTAAACCGGACTTACCTGTGGATGCCACAATAAAATTGCAGCCCCCAGCCAGGGCTTATTAAAACTTAATAACTAAGCGACTACACGCTAAGGGCACTTTTTTTTGAGGGTGGGAAATCATCCGATGACTTCTACCGCTCTGCATGGAGCGGAAGGGAGTGTCAGACTCTTACTGACTAAAACCCATCCATGTTCCTTCCGTAGCCTTTTATGTTCCGAGGTAGCGGTAACCCTTTCGGACAATCCCGCTTAAAGGGCACCCCCTGTGGGGTATGGACCTCGGCTTAGGGCGTCGCGCCATTACCTGGTACGATCCTTAAATACTCCTTTTCAGGTTCAATGTCAATTTTAAACAGTATAATCCAAATGAAGAGTTTTGATGATATTTTTACGACCTATTTAAATTCGAATTGAGAATTTTGTTATTGTCACGGCTAGGTACTTCTTTTAAAAGTTGTTTTAATAAATCCTACATCAACTGCAACAATAGGCTATTTGAAATGGCAGTCAATAACGTAACTTTTTATGAATTGTCAAAATGTGGAATTTGTACGTGATTTGTATGAAATATTAAAATGTGACGTCACTGATTTTTAGAATCAAATGGGATACTTATTAGCATTAAATGAAATTTTATATTTATATCTCCGCATAATATTTAATTTCTGTACGGTGATGGATGTTTTTAAAGACGAGCGGTCCTTTTTTATGTAATTTCATTATGTTATATTTGACCGGAGCAGGCTCAACGAAGGTCACAAGATTGGACCTCCGTAGAGCCTGATGAGGCGAGACTTCGAATGAAGAAATGATGAGTTTTAGAGAGAAAAAATACTTCTTTTTATAAAGAATTTCTTCCGTATTGTATGTATTGACGGACACAAATTTCACAACAGCTGATTTATTCTGTATAAACCTCGCCGTGAAGGTGAGGTGAAAACGTAAGTGGAGTGAGCTGTATTCCACCTCACCAGAGCGCTATTATATTGACACCATTGAAAGATCACTTCATCTAAGTTTCACGGTCAGATTTTAACAGAACTACGTGTAATAGTCACTCACAATACTTAGACCTTTGGTTACCTACCTACAAATAATGGCGTGCATGAATAACAACAGTCCACGATCATAAAGGTACTTAGGCTATTCAAATATTGACTATAATTGGCTTCGTGCATAAATTGAACTCACGCGATGCGCAGAACCCAACTTTTCATTTGCATAGGTAAGTACCTGACTACAAGACCCAAGCTAAAGTAAATCAACAAGACTTGGTTCCGTTACGAAGGCTATGAAGAAATATGAGATACTAGCTTCTGCCAACGGCCTCGCCCGCGTGGTTGTCAGAATAATCAGGTCATAAACTATCTCTGTCAAATTTCATCCTGACCCGTTCAGCCATTTGCGCGTGAAGACAATAACAACAAACGTACAATCCCACACAAAATCATTTACAACAATTCGCCCTTATAATACTATTATATCATTATAGAAAGATGATAAATTATTATGATACACCTATGGACGTTGGCTCGTGGCTAAGTAATCACAGCCGCACAGGTCGAACCATCAGGTTAAGCTACCATCTATACATACCGGGACTCCTCCGTGTCTCGGAAAGCACGTTAAGCCGTTGGTCCCTGCTGTCATATTGTGCATGTTTGACAGTCGTTACGAGTCGTCAGAAGCCCGAAAGTCTGACAGCCAGTCTTACTAGGGGGTATCGTATTAACCAGTTACTGGGTTGTGGAGCTCAGATAGTCGCTCCTTGTAAAATACTGGTATCCAGTTGTGTCCAGTTAGACTGGAAGCCGACCCCAACATAGTTTGGAAAAGGCTGGGCAGATTGATTGACCTGCGTTGGATAAGTCACGAAGGAAAAATGCCTTGAAACTACTTATTTCAATAATGTATTTTTTTCCTATAAACACAGCCGTAAGTTGAAAGCTTATTTGAACCAAAATATTGCTGTCGCATTTCGAGGTAAACAAGTCAATGAAAACACCAAGTTGCACCAGTTTAGTCGTTTAATTATAAAATAATGGGTTTATGTCGTTATGTATTAAAAAAAAACATTTTATCTAATGACCATAATCATTTAAAACAGTTCTTTTTGCTCAAACTAATGATAATCTATCGAGACTATTAATTATTTTAAATGGATTTAATTCTACCAACCTAATTCCATTTGGTATGATAAATTAATTGGCTGTATATATTGCATTACTAACACACGTGCCAAGGACTTAACATAAAAAATTGGATCTCAAATTTAACTAAATTACTTTCATCAAATGAGAAAGTAAGTTTTTCAGTTTGTTTGTTACTTTTTCACGCCTAAACTACTGAACCGGTCATCCTAAAATGATGCATTATACGTTGCCAGCTGCACAGAAACGGACATGGGGTACCTTCCATACCGGCAAAAAGGACTGTTCCCAAATAAAACAACAATAACGTTCATATGATAATAGATGGCGCCACGTGTACGTTCCGTTCAGAGCCCACATGGGCTCTGAACGGAATGAGTGCAACGGCCAAATAACAAGCAGAGTACAACCCGAATTGATTTTGAAACTCTAAATAAACGCGAGCGAAGCCACAGGCAAATGCTAATCACTACATAGTATAAAACAAAGCCACTTTCTCTGTCCCTATATCCCTATGAATGCTTAAATCTTTAAAACTACGCGACGGATTTTGATGCGGTTTTTTTTAATAGATAGAGTGATTAAAGAAGTATGTTTATGTGTATAATTTGTTTACATATTATGCGGGCGGAAGCTAGTAGATAATATATCAAGATTATTGAAGTCCCCATGAGGATATTCAAGAGCAGTTCGATTTCGAGCGAAAAGAGAGTAATTATCTACTATATTTATACTTAACTTAGTCATTATCTGAACAAAACATTGTCTGGCTGCAACCAGTCACAATTCTTGCTCCATTGTGCTTAAAATTACATTTCGGGCTCCAAAACTTGACTCAGTGATCAACTGGGCGGCAATAAACTGGGCCACACTTCGAAAAACAGTCCCTTTTGAAGTATGCCCATCATATCTTGAGATGACGATAAATGGAACTAATATTTAAGAAGACTGCCTTTGTGGGCAATTGATTACAAGCGCTACTCTAACCATGTTGTCCTGGATCAAAGTCGAGCCGAGTATCATTGGGCTTTTCTATTAGGAATGTCTCTGTAGTATCCCGGAGTCTCGATTCGAGCCAATGTTGACGGCATTGGGCTCGCCCCTATAACATAGAATTAACTTATCTTATCTTTATACCTCTGCTTCACAGAGACAACCGTAACGAAACGTTATATTGCTAATAATAGTTACATTGACCCCTCAAATGTCGTAAGAACCCCATAGGTTCATAAGAAAAATTCTCTTGAAAAAAAAATCTCTCTATAAATATAACCGTATAAATCGTTGAGCTCTTGATCGTTAAGCAAACGGCTTCTAATAGGCGAACATCTAATAGGTTAAACAAGTACTTACAGAATTGGACAAATTCTTGTAATTTTCCTTGGCAAGCAGCGCATCCGTCAACGGCCAACATTACGTGGTCACCCTACACCCGTCACACTTGTTATATTAAATTAAAAGTAATAAAAGTGGTAATCTCAGCCTGCCCAGTTTTATTTATTACTTCGATTTCGTTCAGGTTAAGATATCACAATAATTGGACTTCTGTTTCAATGATTAATTATGCAGGAATACAAAAATATGAAGTTCATTGCCCTCATTGCTTTGCATGTTATTTATACTTGATTTTATGAATATTTATACGTCTCTGTTTGTGATTAAAAATAGTCGCAAGAGATAAGGATTTAATTAATTAATGCATGCAGATGTGCTAAATATTTTTTGAGATATTTTAAATGCAGCATCTTTCTTGCTGCTTTTAAAATATCGGTATGCAAATCTCCACTGCAAGTCAGGCTTTTGGTATTTGCATAAAAGCTTTTGTCCGACCGTACGACACTGATAGAATGTTCTACAAGACACATGTCATAACATCACGCCTTAGTTCCGTGAAGGGCCAAGCAGAGGTGCACCTTTCGTTGGTACACTGATATTTAGCCAGTTAGTTATGTTTGAGTTCCATGTAAAAGGCGCGAGCTTATTGCCATCAGCCGAGCACAAATACTCCGGACTACAAGAAACTTAAGTACTTCAAAATTGTGATTGTTTTTTATTTTACTGCTTCCTCTACCTTTTAAAGTCGGGAAAAAGACTATTTTAATAAAATTTAACATATTTATTTCAAGTAAAAATACCTCAACTATTTTAATTATCAGAAAAATGTAGGGTTATACCCAGCAATAGGCGATGCCGTGTTGAAATGATGAAAGGGTATACCCTCAGGCTTCGAGCCTTCAAACCACAGAAGGAGATATTCTGACATCAATCAAAATCAATCTGTCTAGCCTTTTTTAGCATATGAATACCAGTATTTTACATGGAGGGACTGCGTATCCGATCTCCACAACCCATTAACTGGAAAATATGATAAGTCTTGGTAAGACTGGTTATCAGACTTCGGGTTTCTGACGCACAACGGCATAACGCGCTTTTCGAGCCACGGAGGAGTCTCGATATATAAATATGGTCACCCATTCATGGATCCACCCCGGCAAACGTAGCTTTACCTGATGGATCGACCTGTGTGGCTGTTATTACTTAGCCACGAGTTCCTCGAGGAGGTATTCTGACATCAAACGACAAAATTCACATATAATCGAATCAAATCCTGTGCTACACGGAAAATACCAAAAAGTCTCACCCACATAAAAAACTACAACAACAACAAACCGCTATAAAACCTTCCCCAAGTAGGTTAATATTAATAAGAACCGTCGAAAAAAACAAAAAAAAACACTTTTCCATACAAAGTGACGACTTGATATGTTGAAAGACGACGATCCATCAAGTTTTATAGGCCCCAAGATGGTTTTTTCGCCAATTATTACGCGGCCAAGTTAAATGGTGGTATTATGATTGATGGTGTATTGTAATTTCACCCTATTATCTTGCAAGAAGTGTAAAGTGAGCCTGTAAGCCAATCAATATTGTGCACACGTTGTCTCTGTCGGGTTATCCTTGTTGTAAGTAATTGGAAGACATGAGAGACAGACCTACGGTTTTATCTTGATTATTTTTTATGGATAAAGTAATTTGTATGGTTTTACACCTCGTTATAACTGCACTGTAGGCTATTTAGTATGGAATATACTTAACTTCCATGATATAGCATCAGGCCTGTATTTTCCGAAGGGTTTAGCAGAGGTTTATAGGTTAGGCACAACCACATAGCGCTAATTATGTTTATGTTTCAGGGAACAGGGCACGAACCTATTGCCATCAACCGGGCATGAATCCAGACTCCGGGCTGCTACTGAGAAAATTCTAGATGGAAAAACTGTGTTTAACTTTGCCCAATACCGGCCCACATGCTCAACTGCGCCTGCGACCACTAGACCAAAAGGCAGTTCAGATACTTACATCAGTCAGTGGCATGAAATTATTTTTCAAAAACTGAGCCTTGTAAATTAGGTGACAGGAACTACATAGCTACTCTCATAAAATAGAATACTCTTTATTTCTTAATACTCTCTATCTCATAGTCTTTATCCATCGCTTCATATCAGGCGTGTACGAGATCAAGAGCAGGCCCATTCCAAAATATATATAGAGTGAAATTGAATTCATGGGCTTTATTTTGAGGGGTACTCCATCATTATGAACAACTTTCATTATGGGAACAAATCTGAAATCTAGAAAAAAAAATCAGCTGTTCCATACATGTCATTATGCTCGCATAACTCGTCAAAATTTAGGGAACAGCTTATTTGTTTTATATACACACTCATATAACAATGACCCCTTAAAAAAATGCCCATGAATTCAATTTCACCCTGTATATTTTTTTAACACAGCAGTGTTAACGTCTTGACTTTAACCTCAAAAGGAAGAAAAGAGGTCTGAAAACTGTATAAAAATATCAGCCAATTAAATCAATTAGAGCCTTTTATTGTCATTGTCACGCACCGGTCACAAGTACAAAAGAAACGGTCATAATAATGAATACACTTGTAATCATTACGATGCAATTTGTTCGGCGATCGGTAGCGATTGTGAATCAGGAACAGTTGGTATCGAACAATTCAGTATCGAGATAATTCATTCAATAATATTTTATTTACCTTTCGCTAATAAATGACCCTAATTATCATGTCAAAAGCTGTGATTAATTCGAACAGCGTCCACTGAGCTATGGAGTTAATTACGCCACGAAAGCTTTTAGGTGACACATCCAGTTTTTGGAAACCTGGTCTCTGCATTTAAATGAGGAAAGCGAACCGTAAAATATGTTGTGCTGATGGTTTAACCCAAATAAACAAGAGACGAACAAAAAGGAAGAAGGGAGGTGGTTACGGCTCGACTTACGTGTCGTAGGGTTCGAACCAGGTGAGGTACCTCACTTTGTGTAATTTATTTCATCACCGCTGTGCACTGCTCTCATAAACCAGTGAAGGAAAACATTATGAGGAAACCGGCACGTCCTAGAATCAAAAATTCGAAGATGTCGGAATACTACCAAACCGCGGTGGGCCAGCGTGGATAATAGTCCTTTCTCACAGAGAGGAGGCCCGTGTCCGAGCAATGGGGACGTTATAGGGTTATTATAACATAACAAAAAGGATTAGACAACAAATCAGGCTTTTGAAAATAATATTAAATTAATAAATAAAAATAATCTATGCAATATAAATACCCTAGAGCACTTAATTAACTAGGCAAACGATTACGAAAGAAATCGTAGACACAGATGACGGAATAGTTATGGCGTAGACCCGTAGACCGTAGCGCTCGTAGCTCGTAGCACCTAGTTAAGAAAGAACATCCCTTGTAGCGCTACGAGTGCTACGAGTCTACGACCCTTACTGTTATCCTTGATTCCCGAGCTGATATTTATGTGCGCCTACACATTTTTTTTCCAGTAATTTAAAATTTAAATGTTATTTTACTATAACTAAGATTCGTTACTAATTCGTATAGAGTTGTATGTTCCTGCGGGGTTACAATGGTAATGCCTTTCATTTTTGACAATTCAACAACATTCATTGCAATATTTACGTTGACGAGCAACAAACTTTTCAAACATATGAAATACAATGGAATCGGAATTTCCTTTAATATCCTTCCTTAGTGTATAATACACTCTTATTACAATTCGAAGGATAATAAAGGAAATGTAATTGCTGTATCTGCACTTTATATACTAAATATGTATTTGTATGTCATTACAAAATGGCAGAATGTATCTTTGCACTGGAATCTCTTACCGACCACATTTCAAGCAAATAAATGATTTTGACTTGATTTGATTCAAATCATTCTACTAGTATCAGAATTACTGCTTACCCACCATAAATATAAATGAAAAGAAATACTGTTTTAACAAATAACCGTCGCTTTTAGCCAGCATTCGCGATCGGATTACGCGATAGTAATGAAACATGTGTTTACGGCAGTCATCATTTAGTTATGGCGTCTCTTTTCGGAGTGGAAGTCATTAATTTATTTCGGTTTTATATTTATCCATGCCTACTTACAATTTTATATCAAAAACGCTTTTATATTCTTTGCATAATACTGGGTGTAACCGAAAGGGTATATACATACAAAAGCGTTTTTTAACTGCTAAATCGCAAAAAAAAAACAGCTGTTCTATACATTTTTGGTCACGTGACTCGCCGAAATGTAGGGAACAGCTGATTTTTTTTTCAAGATTTCCAATAGTAAAAGTTGTTCAGTTTGGTGGTCTGTAGCGTATGGCGGCTTCGCCCGCATAATATTATATGTCGACAAATTATACACATAAACATTCTTCTTGAATCACTCTATATATTTAAAGAAAACTGCATCAAAATCCGTTGTGTAGTCTTAAAGATCTAAGCATACATACAGACATTAGGACGCGGGAAGCGACTTTGCTTTATGCTATGTAGTGATAGAATAGAATAATTTCCCTACCCCCGCTCCCCCTACACGGATACCCTTTCGATTACACCCTGTATACTTGAGGTAAACCATTTTAAGTCCGAAAAGCAGATGATTGTACACAATTAAGTTTTTTACAGTTCAATATAGTAATTAGCAGGTAGGCAACTAGTACGTATGCTTAATTATTAAATATTTAAAAAATCAAAATGGAGTTAATTTTACAGTAGCTAATAACCGGTTTGTGTAAAGCGATCGCGGAATCTGCACTTGATCCCAAGGACTGTTCAATTATGATATGTTTTAATTGGCACCCTTTTTGGATGAGTAAATTGTTTTGTAAGACAAGTATTATTATGCTTAAAAAATATGTAATTCTACCTTTCACCCTTTATAGGTCTTGTAAATGTAAAATGAATCTACTTATATTAAAAAAAAACAATGGGCACGTGTATGTCGGAGCATCACTTCACAACGGCTTCAATTTGTCTGTTTTTATTTTGTTGTTGTATTTGTAATTATCAAGACAAGTTTTGTATGAAATATTATTCCTTTAGAGAGATGCATGAGATCTGACTTGCTGTTGCTGACGATTTATTAATTTTATTTTATACTTGTGAAGATTATTATTAATTAAATATTTGCACACCATATGTAATGGTAGAATGTAAAGGGACCATTATAATTGTAAGACCATACTTTGTAAACCTACATTCTGGCAAATAAATAGACTTTGACTTTGACTTTGACTTTGAAACTTTTTTAGAAATTTCACCGGAAAAGAAGGTGGCCATGGCCCGCTCCTCCAAAATTCAAAACGTTTGAAAGTATTTGTGAACGTAATTACAAAGTGCCACCAAGACATGTTACTACCGGCCTGCTACTAAAGACAAATACTTACAACTACATTCTTTCGTAAGGATGTGACTACAAACATTGAAACAGTACTTTGGAGGGGCGTGCTATGTTATCGTTGTTTATCTCTAACTGCTCCGAGGATTAAGTATTTTCCCGTGCGAAGGGTCGAGTAGAGCCAGTTGTGTAATAAAAATAACTCTATATCGTTTATTAGTATTTTCCCCAAAGGATTACGCACGGATGATCTTATAGTACCTGCACCCACATTTCTCCAGTCATGTTTAATCCCCATCATCTAATGTAATAGTGCGCAAGCCTTTTCCCATAAACTGGGCACAAATCCAGCCTCGTGTCCCGGCAGTGGGAACATTATAGACTCAAAGCGGGAAGTTGTGTTATTAGTGGGATTATGGGCACAAATCCAGACTCCGGACCACACACAGCAGTAGGTAGCTATGACGAAAGAGGTATTCATCTTGAATCCAATTATCTTGAATCTTTTACATAAGATAAACATAATACTGACAATAAATTCTCATTTATCTTTTGCATATCCCATCATATTTGTATCACTCATCAAACTGGCACTTCTCGAAATATAATGGCCGAAAATTGTTCCATTTATAAAGGCGCAAAGGTTGAGAATATGAATAAAACATGAAGAGTCTCCTTCAACCATAATTCATAACAGCCAGACTATATATCTTGAAGGGAACAGACCTGATCGTTAAATCTCAAAACATCGAATCATTGCCGTAATTTTGTATTTACTCGTCGAATTGAGGTAGTTTTTTAAGATACCGTACCCAAAGGGTGCCAACGACACCCTTATGGGGTCCCGTTGGCACCCAAGGCTCTGTTGTCAGTCAGTCTATCACAAGGCTGTATATTTTGAAACGTAGTAGACACTTGAAGTCATCACAGAGTGTTTACTACTGCGACCGCTGTAAACAACAGTATCACTACATAGTATAAAACAAAGTCGCTTTCTCTGTCCCTATATCCCTATGTCCTTAAATCTTTAAAACTACGCAACGGATTTTGATGCGGTTTTTTTTAATAGATAGAGTGATTCAGGAGAAAGGTTTATGTGTATAATTTGTCGACATATTTTGCGGGCGAAGCCGCGGGCGGAAGCTAGTTAAAAATAAAATCAAGAACAAAGAAACGTGTTTGTATTTAATACGTTTCGTTGTACGAACTACGATGGTACGGAACCCTTACGTATGCGAGTTCGACTCGCACTTGGTTGCTTTTTTTTAATATGCCCATTGACTTAAAAAGGTGGTCATATTTCATGTGGATCGTCCACTTTTTAGTTCGGCGAGTGACCATAATCAATGGAGGAAGCCATTACAGACAATATATTGGGGGCAGGAATGCATGGAGCCGCCGCGCATCGCATCAATATTGTTAAGAGTTGAGTGCGAGGAGATACGTATTTATTTATCGAACATTAATATGATTTGCTACAAGTAAGTACCTATAGGTAGGGAATTTATTAATTCTACACTAAAGTTAAACGGGATAGTGCAAATAAATGATTGATGAATTTTCTGGACTAACGAAACATTACAATTAATTTCTAAGCTAATCGGTATTCTGTGAATAGAGCTTTGACAGAATGGCTAGAGGCACTGAATGATGACGCCTGTCATACAGGGGCGTAGCTACCGCGGTATCAGTCATATCAGTGATACGGACCCCAAAGCATTAATTTAATTAAATCACACAGAAATTCTAACCCATCCAAGTCAGTTTGTTCTAATTTTCGAAAGTTAATTAATTTTGTTATTACATCACAACCTAGTCATTTCGGTCATGCTCATTTTATTCTGTTAGTAAATTCGCAATGAACACTGCCTGCACTTCAGCTTTGGAGTTTCGCGGCAGATCCCCAACCAAGTTTTGATATAGGGCCTCTTTCAGACTAGCTACGCCACTGCTCTGATGGCTTACAATTTATAAAAATATAGCTTATCCATTCGATAAATTATTACTACATAAGCGAAAAAAACAGAAGAGCAGTGGTGGCCCGAGGGGAACGCTCATAGCTGGTCGTAAGTTCAAACCCAGGCGCTTCACTTTGAGTAAATAATTTCATCACCGCTGCTCTTATACCTGCCTCCACCGTGTAGGGCAACATTGAGAGGAAACCGGTATGTTCTAGAACCAAAACTTTAAAGACGTGACCTGTACCAATCTGCACTGGGCCTGCTTGGTGGATAACGCCCTCTCACCGAGAGAAGGCCTGTGTCCTGCATTGGGAACATTATAGGCTGCTTATGCTAAGAGAAAAAGTAAATACACAAAAACTACTTAAAAACAAAAATAAACCATTATGAGTCTACGACTGCTCCATATTAAATTACCCGAGAAACAACAAAATCTTCTTGAGAGAAACCAGACTATAAAAAACGACAATCTTTCAAGTATCGACAAATTGTAAGCGTACGTTAATTTGTCAATGAAATCGCCTTTTAGAACTGTGAAGCCATAAATATATGTACAGAAGAAAAGGGATCTGATATCCGATTGTTTCTCCTCGCTAAAGGCGAAACATTCGGATATTTATCGGATATCGGATAAGACCTGTTGTATACGCACGTTTTCTTTACGGTACGCCGCGCTAGCCGGACCATAGAGTAATATTGTGTGAGCTATGGAACGGCCTTTCGCGGCCATGTTGTTAACAACCATTTATAGTGATCTCTATGTTGGTATCTTTGTAAGAGGTTTTAGTTTCAGCAGTCCTTCAGGTGACCATTAGTCGTGGGCCATGGCGGCCGTTTGCGGTTATACCAACCAGCCCATCTCCCTTCAGAAATTGATCACATCTCTTGGTCTGCTAAGAACATCTGTGGGATATGGGTATCCCGAGGGTCTCTGTTCTAATCAGGGTGACTATGCAATCAAAGAGTACATGCGCAATGGTTTCTTCAGCGTCCATGCAAGTTCTACACAGAAGACTGTCCTTTGTTGCCATAGTGATTCAATCAACACTGACGACCGTGCCACGATAAAAAAAAGTGCGTGTTCAACATCTCAGGCTCACTAGACGACACGACGCGGCGTGGCACGGCAGTTTATTAACATTTGCATGGCCCCGTC
This sequence comes from Hyppa rectilinea, assembly GCA_951799385.1. Taxonomy (NCBI): domain Eukaryota; kingdom Metazoa; phylum Arthropoda; class Insecta; order Lepidoptera; family Noctuidae; genus Hyppa; species Hyppa rectilinea. Next base: position 2,694,567 of record OX637308.1, on the reverse strand, counting down.
CACGGCATACCGCACCTTAACGTCATATGCTCAAGTCACAAAATGAAAGTGCTAAAATAAGATTAAAAATCGTTTTTACGGAAATCCTGTGCCATGCCATGCCGCACCGCGCCGTCTGGCCTTCATTTATTCATCTTGTTGCTTATCTCAGTGCCTTAAGAATTTAAGGTAACCAAGCCAGGAATCGGAGCCTGTTCTGTGTTCACCACACACGTCGATAACATCTGCTATAGTATACCATGGCGGGTTTTATGAGGTGACGACAATTTTGTTTAAATACTTTTGGTCAATTAAAGAGTTAAGACAGGCATCTCTGGGAAGTAATTAATTATAATATTGGCAGTACATCACAAAACAAGTTGTGGATTCTTTTTAAGTATTTTTGCGTGAACTATTTCAATTACTGTCTCGTTGGTCTTGTGGTCGCAAGCGGTATTGCTGAGCATGAGGGTCTGGGTTCGATTCCATCTGATTTTTTTAGTAACAGCCCGGTGTCTGGATTTGGGCCCGGTTGATGGCAATAGGTTCACATAACTGGCGAAGTGTGGGTGTACTATATATGCATCTCTGTCTAGCCCTTCGGGAACACAATCGTGATGTTATATTATGTACTTCAACTACCACTACACGTGCTTGAAAAAACAAAAGAAACTGACACCTGCTTTGTACGCTAAGTACACAGCATATCCAGCTCTAATAAGATAATGCATAAATTGTAACTACTTAATTCGAAACCGCAAAGCGTCATATTTACGCTTTTTTTTTTTTTTTTAAGTCTGGGAAATCATCCAATGACTGCTCCCGCTCTGGGTGGAGCGGAAGGGAGTGTCAGACTCTTACTGACTAAAACCCATCCATGTTCCTTCCATAGCCCTTTATGTTCCGGGGTAGCGGTAACCCTTTCGGACAATCCCGCTTACCCGGCAGGCTTGGCCCTGAGGGGCCCCTTCATATGCTGACATCTCTTTGAGGCGCGGGTGGAACATATACGCGCCGTACGGCACGGGTCTGGTGCTGATCGGACGGTGAGTCACCCATTACTCACCGTCCGCAGGCCCGCGCCTACGGTGGCCGGGCGTCGTCACGTGGCTCCCGACGCCCGGGGCGTCTCCTGCGGCGGCTGGGACGGGAGGACCTTTCTCTCTCCCATCCCGCCACCTCCTTCGCGAGCATGACTTTTTCGCAGAAGGAGGTGACTGCCTCCCACTCCCTCTCGCCCCGGACCATGGCTTGCACCAGGGCCGGGCGCGAGAGGTCGCCGCCGCCGATCGCCTCTACGAGGACACGGCGGTGCTCCGCCCAAGCGGGGCAGGTTTGCACCGTGTGCTCTACCGTGTCCTCTGGGCGATCCTCGTAGTGGTGACACCCGGGCGTTTCCTCCCGCCTGATGATGTGCAGGAACCTCCCGAAACATCCATGTCCGGTGAGGACCTGCGTCAGGCGGTAGGTGAGGGCGCCGTGACGCCTCTCTAGCCACTCCTCAAAGAGGGGCCTTACCGCCACTATCGTGGCGTGCCCTGTCATATTTACGCTTGGTATATACACACGTGTGCTGTTGTACCTAATTATGTAGGTAATCGTTCGGCATTGAACCTAAAGCTTCTAAAGCTCTAAGCGGTATTGTCCGAAAGGGTTACCGCTACCCCGGCACATAAAAGGCTAAGGAAGGAACATGGATGGGTTTTAGTCAGTAAGAGTCTGACACTCCCTTCCGCTCCACCCAGAGTGAGAGGAAACATTACACATCACACAAAAAAATCTTCTAAAGCTGAAGTTTCAGCAAAACAAAACTATCAATGAATAAGTACCACTTTTTTCCCAAACTTAAAATTTGCGTGTCGACTTTACCAACGCACCCATTAAATGGCGCTTAATTCATAACAAAACAATTATTTCCCTTAATTAAAACGACAAGTCACAACACAAACTTATTACGAATTCTATTTTTCATGTCCAATACAAAAATAACACTGTTCTTGAAATGTTGAAAGACTGGATTCAATTCCACACATTTTTTTGTATACAAACTTGCTCCATATTCGCTCCAACTCTAGGTTGACCTTTTCCAATAATGACAACAGAGAAAAAACTGGAACGTGCTCTACTATGTATTTCTGCTCTGCGATTAATTTAGTACTTTATAAATGATTTAAAATTATAATAATCATAATTAAATCCTTAATTCTGAGACTCATCATTTCCAACAACATTGGTGATCTGTGCATGGGAATTAAAAAGTAGAATAACTTTTGCGAAATGTCAAAAAAATCCCAGTGCCGAAAATACTTGAGGCCGATGTCAAAAAAAAAACAAAAGCAACTCTATAGATCGCTCTGGAACTGCCTTAAGCGTATAAAAAAAAACAAAGAGGGCCGAATTAAATAATTAAACCTCTTTTCCTTATGCCTCGGAAAAGGTATTGGTTTTGGGTCGGAAATAATGGTTATTGAAAAATTCAACCAATTTAATAAAGAGCAGAACATAATTTTGAGTATTTTTCTTTTAAGATCTTGGTATTCAATGTTCCATATTCTTCATGGTTAAATAAATTCTACAAATAGGAACTTTGGTATTTTTAAGAATATAAGTTACATTCCACATTTAAAAAAAAAACTCACCAACTTATCACATAATTAATCAGATGTATCGAAAAAAAAAATAACAGTGTAAAGCTTATACGGAATTCATAAAAATAATAAATTTCACCAAACCAGTGAGTAATTCTTAATATTTATCGTTTGTCGTTACAACGGGATGTTTGGCTATTAACAGGCAAAAATTAACCGTTTTCACCTTTTATTATGGCGAGATTAATGTTATTTTTTGCATAAATATATTTATTTTTATATTAAAAAGTGTGCCAAGCGTTAATGAGCTAAGAATTAGAATATAAATCATTATCTATACTAAACGAGAAGAGTTCGTTTGTTTTCTTGTTTTTTTACGCGCTAATCTCTAGAACAACCCGCCATAATATAGTCCATTGAAATGTTACAATTTAAGGACCGAATATTGCATTTCTTAGAGGACGCAATTTTATTTTTGGGACATGTTTGGGGAGTCCATAGAAGCTTAACCTCAAGATTGTGGGGTCGCCACCCTTGTCCCCCGGCCGCCATCTTGGAAAAAGGGTGAAAACACTTTTTTCGCGATATCTCGGCAACTATGCGTCTTACAAAAAAATTGCAAAGACATAATTTGTAGCAAATTGTTTTGCCTACAAATATGTAATACAACTTTTTGCCCTAAATTAAAAATTATAGAAGTTATAAGCATAAAAGTGAGATTTTTTTTATAAAAATTTTCTTTTTTGCTCTATAACTTTTTTTTAATACATTTTACAAAAAAAATACCTCTGACCAATCTTGTAGATGATCTTTTGAGGAAAATTTTCCTCTAATTTTTTTTTAAATTTCATTCATTAATATCGCTGTTACAGCGCTCCAAAGTTGACCGGGTTCGTCAATGTTCATGAGAATCCGGTCGAAACGAAACGTTTCACTTATTTTTGTTTTTTTAATTGTAAATATATTATTACAAAAGTTTCGTTAAATAAAAAAAAAAAATCAAACTTGATAGATCTTCTCAAAACTGCTCTTTCAGGGGTTGGTTTTTCTGTCGACCAAGCTGAATCAGATGCATCATGATTCTGTTATTATTGTGGCAGAGGACATTGCCATTCTTGTATTGCTCACAGCATTAGGCACAAGACAGCTTTTTTTTAAGGCTGGGCAATCATCCAATGTCTTCTCCAGTTCCGGGTGGAGCGCGAGGGAGTGCCAGACTCTTACTGACTAAAACCCATTCATGTTCCTTCCGTAGTCCTTTATGTTCCGCGGTAGCGGTAACCCTTTCGGGCAATCCTGCTTACCCGGCAGGCTTGGCCCTAAAGGGCCCCTTCATGTGCTGACATCTCTTTGAGGCGCGTGTGGAACACATACGCGCCGTCCGGCACGGGCCTGGTCCTGATCGGGTGGTGAGCCACCCATTGCTCAACGCCCGCAGGCCCACGCCTACGGTGGCCGGGAGTCTTCACGTGGCTCCTAACGCCCAGGGCGTCTCCCGCGGCGGCTGGGACGGAAGGACCTTTTTGTCTCCCATTCCGCCACCTCCTTCGCGGGCATGACTGTTTCGCAGAAGGAGGTGACTGCCTCCCACTCCCTCTCACTTCGGACCAGGGCCGGGCGCAATAGGTCTCCGCCGCCGATCGCCTCTATGAGAACACGGCGGTGCTCCGCCCAAGTGGGGCAGGTTTCCACCGTGTGCTCCACCGTGTCCTCTGGGCGATTCTCGCAGTGGTGACACCCGGGCGTTTCCTCCCGCCTGATTATGTGCAGGAACCTCCCGAAACATCCATGTCCGGTGAGGATATGCGTCAGGCGGTAGGTGAGGGCGCCGTGACGCCTCTCTAGCCACTCCTCAAAGAGGGGCCTTATCGCCACTGACGTGGCGTGCCCTAGGTACAAGACAGCCTAACATTTATTTTTCAAAACCTTCAAAACGGAGCAAATCTGCTCAGATATAGCCCTTCAAGTTTTATGTATGGAGATCTCATAACACAGAATTTGCTGTTTCTTCATGCTTTTTCAGGATGTGATACAACATCAGCAGCCTATAAAATGGGGAAATTAAAATGTATTAAAATTATGGAGAAACATCCTAAATGAGCTGGTGGTACCATGCTATTCCATCTTTGCTCACTCTTGTTAGCGACGGTTTTTTCATATCTTTATACGGCTTTATACCAGCTAATTCAATTGCTGTTGTATCACATCCTGAAAAAGCAGGTTTTGAAAAATTTATGTTAGGCTGTCTTCTGCCACAATAATAACAGAATCATGAGATCGGAATGCAGTAAGCGCAGCAGAGACGATGATTGAATCTGCATCTGATTCAGCTTGGTCGACAGAAAAACCAACCCCTGAAAGAGTAATTTTGAGAAGATCTATCAAGTTTGATTTGTTTATTTTATTTAACAAAATTTTTGTAAGAATATATTTACAATAAAAAAAAAACAAATATAAGTGAAACATTTCGTTTCGACCGGATTCTCATGAACATTGAGGAACCCGGTCAACTTTGGAGCGCTGTAACAGCGTTATTAATGAATGAAATTTAAAAAAAAAATAGAGGAAAATTTTCCTCAAAAGATCATCTACAAGATTGGTTAGAGGTATTTTTTTTGTAAAATGGATAAAAAAAAAGTTATAGAGCAAAAAAGAAAATTTTTATAAAAAAAATCTCACTTTTATGCTTATATCTTGTATAATTTTTAATTTAGGGCAAAAAGTTGTATTACATATTTGTAGGCAAAACCATTTGCTACAAATTATGTCTTTGCAATTTTTTTGTAAGACGCATTGTTTCCGAGATATCGCGAAAAAAGTGTTTTCACCCTTTTTCCAAGATGGCGGCCGGGGGACAAGGGTGGCGACCCCACAAACTTGAGGCTAAGCTTCTATTGACCCCCCAAACATGTCCCACAAATAAAATTGCGTCCTCTAAAAAATGTAAAGCTAATGTAACATTTCAATGGACTAATATTAGGAAATTCTTTTTGCATTTGATAGCCCATATCTTGAGAATGGTTATAAGCTAATTTACATCACGCTACGACCCTTAGGTGCCGAGCATAAATAAATACGAACGAATAAAGTCAATACGAACGTTAAACAAAAACGAATAATTTCGCGGGCGGGCGATGCGATGTCACGCGTTGGGTCGGTAGTACAAGAAACACGTAAGTAGATGAAGTCGCGGGAAGCTAGTTTAAGTTTATAATAAAGGTAGATAGATATTTTTTAAATTAAATTTTAATGAGATAGGTATGAGAATACCTAATGATGGATTACATTAGGTCATTGCATCTGCCTGATGATTAAATGATAATTTTAAAGTATTTTAGGAATCTAATGTTACATAGACTCCATCATTTTTGTTAACTATTTTGAGTTCGGCTTCCAGCATAAGCAGAGCAGCTGGATAATTACTTCACAATATTTAGTTCATAGTTCAAGAGACATACTTCCTATTCGCCTAGTTCTTTTTATAAAAAATATCCATGGATGAATAATCATTAGTTCACAATTAACAGTTGTCATCCCAGCTCACGCTTTAGAGGTCAACGATCGATCATCAAATCACAACAACAGCACAGTTTGCCCTAACACAAAATCCGCTGATCTATAGGACAAATATCTCCATAAAATCGATTAATAAACCGATCCATCATTATTTATTACAAAAAAAACATAAAATCCTAGCTAGGTAGGTATATTAATTTCAAACACTAATATAATAATCCTGACTGAGTATAACTTATCGATTTTCGAATATTTATATCGAGAAAAGGTCAACAGCCATTAAAATAAAAAGTCCTTGATTTAGAGAATAAAAAATTAAATATTAGTAAAATAAGATTTAAAAATGTAAAACACTAATGTATTGAGAATATCGCGGGCACTTCGCGGCTGCCAAACATGGCGAACGAAATTTACATTACAAAGCGTAAAATTACCATCTGCAGTTCTTTCTCGTTGTTAGGGCTGACAGTTTCATAGAGACCCTTGACAATCTGGGTTTTAAAAAAAGTATATGAAAATACAAATACCTATGCAAGTAGAAAAACCTTTGAGCTAAACTTCCTGAGCTTAGGCCCAGCTTAAAGTAAATAACTAAGTAAGTTATAAGTATTTTGTAAAGATAGCTTGAACTCCAACAAAAAACCTACTCTAAAATTATATGACGTATAACTCCGTTTCCCAAGCCTTTTTTTTTTTTTTTTTTTAAGGCTGGGAAATCATCCAATGACTGCTCCCGCTCTGGGTGGAGCGGAAGGGAGTGTCAGACTCTTACTGACTAAAACCCATCCATGTTCCTTCCGTAGCCCTTTATGTACCGGGGTAGCGGTAACCCTTTCGGACAATCCCGCTTACCCGGCAGGCTTAGCCCTGAGGGGCCCCTTCATATGCTGACATCTCTTTGAGGCGCGCGTGGAACATATACGCGCCGTACGGCACGGGTCTGGTGCTGATCGGACGGTGAGTCACCCATTACTCACCGTCCGCAGGCCCGCGCCTACGGTGGCCGGGAGTCGTCACGTGGCTCCCGACGCCCGGAGCGTCTCCCGCGGCGGCTGGGACGGGAGGACCTTTCTCTCTCCCATCCCGCCACCTCCTTTGCGAGCATAACTTTTTCGCAGAAGGAGGTGACTGCCTCCCACTCCCTCTCGCCCCGGACCATGGCTTGCACCAGGGCCGGGCGCGAGAGGTCGCCGCCGCCGATCGCCTCTACGAGGACACGGCGGTGCTCCGCCCAAGCGGGGCAGGTTTGCACCGTGTGCTCTACCGTGTCCTCTGGGCGATCCTCGCAGTGGTGACACCCGGGCGTTTCCTCCCGCCTGATGATGTGCAGGAACCTCCCGAAACATCCATGTCCGGTGAGGACCTGCGTCAGGCGGAAGGTGAGGGCGCCGTGACGCCTCTCTAGCCACTCCTCAAAGAGGGGCCTTACCGCCACTATCGTGGCGTGCCCTGTTTCCCAAGCCTGCTGTCACTCATGTCATGTCTATTCTAAAGACTTGTTCAACTTTAGACACTGGCAGAATGTACGACATCGCTTTTGCTTGCCATATAATTATAATAGAATAGAAAAAACGTTATCTATGGCAGACAGTTCAAATTATTGAAGCATGTCTGAGAAAATTCCGCATTTTTATTTCGAAAGTGCGGTGCTACGCTGTTTGCCATGCCAATGAGTGACATAACATCCCAAGAAACAAGCATAATATCTAGAGATGTGGGAGCAATATGTACCGACATGTGGGCTTAACTTCCAGAGCAACACGGAACTCCGAGCAATTTGGAGCCCACTAGTTCCGTAACTATGGCCCTGGATCCATTTCACACCTACCTAGGTACCACGCACTAGAATTGGATTCCTTAGCGAAATATTTTTTTGGCCAAAGAATCAGCATTGCCGTGCAACGGTGCAATGCTGCCAGCCTATAAGCCACTTTTTCTGTACTACACTGCGACGTAGACGAATTTTATGATGCCCTTTTTCCCCCTCCTTCTTTAAATACATGAACCTACAATGTCAAATGATGACATTGACATTCAAAATATGTCATGAGATTAATTATGTGTACGTTAGACAATAATCTTGTTTGAATTTAATGACCCAAATAGTGCCTTTCCATGTGATTTTTGCATAGGTGTTTACGGAAATAATTATAATCTTTTAGACACCCTTGTATGCACACGTTTATTTATGTATAGGTATCTATACATCTACCTATATGTTCTGTCGCGTGTGTAAGCGTCTACCATTCACTTTAACTATACTAACAGAGCCGTTAAACTTGAAATTGGTTCTGAAACGTTTGTTGTTTAATGTGAACTTTGTTCTATGGCTGATATTTTTTTTATTTTATTTGACCGGTAGTGAAATGTTAAAAATAATGCTGGAATCTTCTGCGTGGTGCCGTGAATACAATATTTTGGGAATGTCCATTTTTTACAGACACGTCATCAGTTTATTTGCAGTACCTACTTTAGTCTACGATGGTTTATTTCTAAATGACAATTACCTATTCACCCATCGTACGAATGAGATGACAAAATCATTGGGCACGTGGAACAAGGTCCTGGCGCCATTACGTGCCAGCCCTACCTGATAGGTATCACATCACATGAAACGGACGGCATATCATCTTTTTTTTAAATGAAAATGTCAGCCACTATAAGTTGTTTTAATATTATTACCAGTCCCCGTTTGTTTGTCAATTCAGTTGTGTTTTCTTTTGTTTATTAGCTGTTAACACACCCGGTCCCGGTAGGTACTTAATCGGGTTTTGACTTTTTTATAAACGGTAAACTTTATATATTCATATTAAAGAGTTGTAAGTCAAGACACAAATGGCTGGACTCGAATAAAAATAGACATCGCGAAATTATTTATGGATCAATAAAATTTTAGAGTCTGTATCAAGGAGGTAGCTATCGCGTTTCGACGTTGAAATATTATTCAGATAGCTCTTATGACTAAATATCATACTAATATACCTACTTATTTTCAGTTTATAAAATTGTACAACTTAAAATAAGCGAGTGACAAGATAATAGTGGACATGCCTTTAAAATGCCCGGAGCTCATCGCTCACTGCGGTGCATTTAAATTAATTTTAAAGCACATAAATAAGTAGCTGCGTATACTTAAGAATGCATAAACTTTATTGTCTTGGCAAACTCGTGTTCATCGAAGATAGATGCGTAATTTCTAAACTCACCTTGATAAAAAACTCCAAGGAAACAAATCACACAGCCTTGTATTCACTATAATCCCGACCGTGTTGCACGTGGTACTGGCACAAGTATTGTCAAAAACACCGAATCGTAAAAAAAAACAAATGAAAAACTATTCTAAATTCAAACGGCGCGCGAAACCACAGAAATGTGTCAGTGGCGCGTCTCGGCGGACGGCCTAGGCACTAAACGTGTGTAGAATAGTAATAATGGTAGGGACCAAAATCGAATTTTTCGAAATTTTGAGAACGGTAGTGTCGCATCGGTGGCGAGGTTTTGAATGGCGCGGCGGGCCGCTGTACATCCGAGACTGGCTAACAAAGCGGCAGGACATCGACTTTATAAATTGATTTTGTCCAACACCACGTAACTGTACCTCGCTGTAGATTCGGCTAGATATAAGTTTCTTCCATGCCCTTATTAATTAGTCTCTCACTATTAGAATAGTAGTACTAATGGTCCTAATGGATGAATAAAAAGAAACGCTTGTAAATATTCTTCCTGCACGTATTTTTATAAGGTAATTATCACTTTTGTTTCGTTAAATTGGTAAACATTGAGTAGTTGCGTATGTAACACCTAAGTGAATGTTGGTATAGGAAAAAGCCAGTCTTAGCAAGTAAATACATTAATATGGCCCATCCAAACTAATTACAGCTTTGCGGAGCTATAAAAAGGCATTCAGAGAGATCGTAGGTACAGAGGCCAGCACATCAAGTTACCACAATCTGTCAAATTTCTTTGACAGTATTTCAACTTTATTGCAAAGATATAAGATTCATTTTTAATTGAGAAAATTTGACAGTTAGGGATAGCTTGATGTGCTGGCGTCTGTACATCATTCAAGTTGCCTGGCTTGAAAGTTGGATTCGGAACATACGCTAACATATACTATACGCTCCAATGAGTTTAAAATATCATTGATACGCTCTATACTCTCTGGTAGTAATAGAAATTGTAAGGTATAATTCGGAAGAAGTCCGACATGACCCTCCGTTCTCCAGAAACCTACAGTCTTCTTTTTACCTAAACCTGAAAATTTAAGACAGGTCACAGTCGGTTTAAAAAACTTCGTTTTAGTTAATCCGTAATGTACAGAGGCCAGCACATTAAGTTACCACAATCTGTAAAATTTCTTTGATAGTATTTCAACTTTAGTGCAAAGATATAAGGTTCCTTTTTAATTGAGAAAATTTCACAGTTAGGGATAGCTTGATGTGCTGGCGTCTGTACTTGAACCCGTACACTCACAACACCTCACTTAAACGGTACTGAACTAACAATTTCATAAATATTAATTTAAAAGTACAACTAATCTGCTGAACAAATATTTGTACTCCACTAACAAAGCACAAGTACTTACACTGCTTACCATAAACCACTTTGTCTAATCTTATACCAAACTACCGCACTTCAGTGGCCAATGACGGTAAGTTAGTAAACACCGGTCAAGAGCTGCCTGAAGTGGTAAAAGAGTTGTGAGTCGTGACCACAGAAAACTTAGGAAAATATCTTTGGTCATAAGTTATAACCATACGAATTTTTCAAGACTAAGAAACCAACTATTTTCGCCACCGTTACGTGCAGCCGGCAAATCATTTAGGTATTCTCGTTGTGTGAATTAGAAGATATAATTGCGGAACCAAATTCCAATTAGATACATGCATTAAAGATTAATTAATTCTATAATTCGTTTTGTGATAGGTACTAAAATTAATTCGTGCGGATACTGGTCGTCGATCCTCGCGTTCATAATATGTCAATCATTTTTGTTCGGGAACCAGAAGGCGCCCTCAGTAGACGCGCGATCACGCGTTCGGTTCGGGTTCACCGAGCAAAATTAAATGATTTCGTTGATTAGGACGCGGCCTTAGGATATTCCATAAACCAGCGTCAGGCAATAGTTGTCTGGCATTTATGCTGAACTGGGCTTTCCTGCTAATACATTGATTTTACACTTGTATTTATCTGCAGTACATATCTTGCGCCTTTTAATCTGTGCTAAACAAGTGTATTATCTTTCTTTCTTGTCTTTTCTTTATATCTTCGGTTCGATCGCAAATCCTTGCTTTGCCCATGCATCAGTAGGCTTCGAACGGCCTAATTAAAACGGACTGTTAAAATTAGTCATCGGTTTGAAGCTATGTAAAATTATTCACACTTCGCACCTACCGGATTGGAAACCGCAAAAAAAGCCGCATCTACTTTATTCATCAACACAAAAGTTCTGAGATCATCCATGACAGTTCAGCACTTTTTTATCTTAATCATAAACAAACTAATGAACTTTAAAACACTTTGTACACCTGATGGGGAATTTGAACGAAAATAATCGGTAAATAAGAGTAGCGACTCAATAAATCCAATGATAATAATCTACTGGTGATTCTTGATGTGTTTGGAACAAGTTTTGAGAATAAAGCGGTCATTCGCTTGCATAAAGAACATAATCGGCCTATAATGTTCACACTGCTAGAACATAAGCCACATCTCTTCGAGAGGTAGTAGGCTGTAATGTACTACGCGGGCCCAGTGCGGATTGGTAGATGTCACAATCATGTCTTCGAATTTTTGGTTCTAGAGGTCATGCCGGTTTCCTCACAGTTCATTCACCGTTTAGAGAGCAGTGTTGTACAAAGTAGAGCGCTTGCCTGGGTCCGAACCTACGACAACTCGTAACTGGGGGCCGTAGGTACAGAGGCCAGCACATCAAGTTACCACAATCTGTCAAATTTCTTTTATAGTATTTCAACTTTATTGCAAAGACATAAGGTTCATTTTTAATTGAGAAAATTTGACAGTAAGGGGTAGCTTGATGTGCTGGCGTCTGTACAGTAGGTAGGTAAGACAGGTAGGTAGTATACCCGTAACCATAACTTTCATTGCCATTGCAAGATTGCCGAATAATTCACAGATTATGGACGAAAGGGATTTTCTATATTTTTTCTTTAAAGAGATGATAGTATACAAGAAAATCGACCTTAATCAATTAAATTATGTATTGAGATCAAGTATATAACAATCCAGTAACCTAATATGCTGACGATTGTTGGCACAAGTGCACACACTTCGCCATTGCGTAATATTTGAACATATTAGGTACTAATAATAAAAAGGTGTATTTTTTTGAGTTTGTATGTATTGAATAATCTTCGGAAAGTTACAGATCGAAAATTCTTTCACTAATGGGAAGCCACATTATCCCTAAGTGTCTATATTTTAAAAATAATGCGGTTGTAGTCACGGGCGAAGTGGTAGTTGTAACATAAATTAATTTGATAAACAATAGTAGTCAAGACATTCGACACTATAACATGGCCTATAAATAAAAAAATCTGCTGGTCAGGATTTCAGGAAGACTTGAGCAGGATATATGACTACAGCTAGGAGAATGTGGACGACTGTAGTAAGGTACACAGAGTGGTGGCCAAGACTGTTAGGTAATCGTTGATCAGCAAGCAAGATGGGCCAAAGACATTCAAAGTTATAATGGAGAAATAAATATGATTGTTTAACAACTTATGCATAGAAAATATCACAAACCGTCATTTTTATTCTTCAGATAAAAGTTATTTAGCAATTGAAAAATCGGCCCTAAAGCGAATAACACAAGAGATATATTCTATACCAACTACCCGTAGACCTCAAACTCCTGACTTTTATTATGGCGATACTATAAACACTCAAATTGAGAAATCTCAGCGAAATTGACCAAACAAACAAATTCGTTACCAGAATTGCCGAACACTAGAAAGGTATAAAGAATGCAGCCGTGAACTTGCGTCACTTGCACTCGAATACCTGCGCGTGAGCATCATAAACAAATGAATGCTATAAATCAGTCCTTGCCTTGTACCACAGCCGAAATATATGCAAATCAGCCGGATTAACTTGTTCAAAGAACAAAACTGACAAAGCGCGAGCTTTATAATATTTTAAACGAATGAAGTGTCTAATCTTAAATATTCTAGTTGGATACTTGAATGTAATATCCCTTTAATCTGACAGTTCAATAAAGTAACAAAGTTAGTTCCTAAAGGCGTTTTAATTCACAAAGTTACTTCTTCATTTTTTGGATAACGGAAAGTGAATATTACAACTGGTTTCGTCCAATTTGCAACGAGGCCTGATTCCATTTGTATGATAATGATGATGCGTTGGAAGATTATCCTTTTATTTTATACGCACATTCTTTTTCTGAATGGCAAAATGAGTATTTCATAGTCATCACAAGATGCAAATACTTAATAGTTCGTAAAGCAGTCTCGGAGAGCATGTTAAAAGATCCTCGAATGACAGCCGGCACCAAAGGCCCATGTTAAACCATTCTTGGATCTTTGACAGTCGTTAAGAGTCGCCTGAAGCCCGGAAGTCTGACAATCAGTCCAATAGGTATCGTATTACCCAGTTACTGGTTTGTAGAGTACATGTAAAGTACTAGTATTCAGCTGCATCTAGTTAGACTGGAGGCTGTCCCTAACGTACCTAATTGGGAAAAGGCTAGGCAGAATGAGTTCATATAGCAATAGGTACAGTAAGGCACCTGCCTTGCTGTATTATTGCTATACATTCAGTCAAAAAAGTATCGGGAATGGATGATTTGTTTATGGTTCCAAATTCAAATTTTTGTTTTTTTTGTAGTTGTTAGATTGGCACAACTGTTTTCCATTTTGGCGCGGAGTTTGAGTTGCATCTGTTATTTATATTAAACACAGTGCTGGTTTTAGTAATATCATATATAGTGTGTATTGCGAATTTCATAATGGACAAAAATGTCGAACAAAGAGTTTGTCTTAAATTTTGCATCGCCAATGGAATTTCGTGTTCGGAGTCACTGAAAATGTTACAGAAGGCTTACGGTGAATCGACTTTATCAAAAACTCGTGCTTATGAGTGGTTCAAAGCGTTCAAAAGCGGTCGAGATGTGATGGAAGATTTGCCTCGCTCTGGTAGGCCGTCAACGTCTGCAACTGAAGTTAACATCGCAAAAGTAAAGAAAATAGTGACTGAAAATCCCCATTCAACTCTGAGAGAGATAGCCGCCGAACTTTCTGTATCTCACGAGTCGATCCGTACCATTTTAACTAATCATTTGGGTATGAAACATGTTGCTGCTCGGCTAGTCCCAAAAGATCTGAATTTTCTCCAAAAACTCAATCGCATGAAAGTCGCTGAGGACATGCTAGAACGAGTCAGTTCGGACCCAACATTCATGAAACGCATTGTTACTTGTGACGAGACGTGGGTTTACGAGTTTGACATGCAAACTAGTCAACAAGCTTCGGAGTGGCGCCTTCCAACTGAACCGAAACCGAAAAAACCACGCCAAAGTCGATCAAAAGTCAAAGTCATGTTGACTGTTTTCTTTGACTATCGCGGTGTTGTGCACTCTGAATTCTTACCGGAAGGTCTAACGGTAAATAAAGAATATTATTTGAGCGTTATGCGGCGTTTAAGAGAGCAAATTCGACGAAAAACGCCAGATTTGTGAAAAGAAAATTCTTGGATTTTGCACCACGACAATGCGCCTTCGCACAAGTCTATCATTGTGAACGAATTTTTGACCAAACACTTAACAAATACCATCCAGCAACCACCATATTCACCAGATATGGCTCCTGCTGACTTTTTTCTTTTTCCTAAACTCAAATTACCACTTCGTGGCACCCGTTTTCAATCGATAGAAGACATAAAGGAGAATTCGCGGCGAGAACTGAACTCAATTCCGGAAGCAGCGTTTAAAAAATGTTTTGATGAATGGATTATTCGTTGGCGCAAGTGTATCGTTTCTAAAGGAGCATACTTTGAAGGCGATAAAATAAATTTGGATGAATAACAGACATTTTGTGTATTATTGATCTTTTCCCGGTACTTTCTTGACAGAGTAGTATGCCTATTGCGGTAGACCTAGCATCCAATAACCAGTTGACGAATAATGAGCAGCGGGTGAGCGACAGAGATGAGCATTAACTCGCAGGTATGCGTATATACCAAGCTTGACTCTCTCAGCGTCTTCTGCGCGCTAAGCAAGCGTCGCTGAGCAAGTTCACGCTTTGATAGCTCTTATGGCTGTGACAAACGATGACTGATGACATCGCCGGGCGGTGTAAACAGTCAGGGGTTAACTACCCATACACTGCCATGAACACAGCTGCGTTTTCTGTTCTATCCCACAGTGCCCTGCACACGCATACGTGCTCAATACATTTGATCCATTCTAAGCTCAGTGCCTTTAACACAAATATGTGTTTATTCAACATACATACATTGCAATGCGTGTTGAAGGTAGGTACTCAGTAGGGATTTGGAGACACGTTTGCGTGGTGAAGGGACTGAGCTTAGAATAGCACCTGACAAAAAATAGTGGCAGTGTATGTGTTGAATGTACTTACACAGAACCTAACAATCTTTTACGTGTATACATTAATTTCTTGAGCTAGATAGTCGTTGATAGGTATCTAGTCGCTAACACGAAGGCGTGTCCGTTACCCTAGCAAAATCATGTCGAAAATTGCCATTTAAATCTTATAGATAATTAGTTGCCCCATTTCTGTAATTGTTGCGCACATTTTTAAATTTGTTGCACTTATAGTTTTTTAGTTATTTAACAAAAACATTTTCTGCTGGGGTAACGTTACTAACGTTACCGCAGCCAGACCTTTTTCTTTTTAATGGGAATATTGAAATAAATATTAGCTATATAATTAGTTGTCTAGACGAGGTAAATGTTGCACCTTATTTTGTATTAAAATTTGTTCTTCCTTCGGCTGCGAAGTTATTCAAGATCCTGCTGGAGTAACGTTTCTGGTTTTGCTGGATCTCTGAAACGGGTAAGCGGATTCTTATCATCTTTTGTACATGACTTCTTAGGAATTAGTTCTAATTAGTTGTGTAATAATAAAACCAAAATAATGCACCGTTTCAAAGTTATTTAATTAAATATAAAAACCCTTCAATAGGTCCTACCACTCTGAATAAGAGCTCTACAGACTTACTTTAAGCGATATTCTGTAGCTTGTAACTGCCTTCAAATGTATGTGAAGTTTCATTAGTATACCTACTATAAGTGATTAACAAATTATGATGATATTTAGTTCTCCACGTTCACGGTCACGATGCGCGCGGAGTTATTTGGCCACCGATAAGCCTGCATGTGGATATTTAAACTGAATGTTATACCAATAATTAGTTGCTTACTTCAGTTTTATACCTGTAAAATTTCAGTATCGTACATACAATAATTAACGAGATAATAAAATAAAAGTCATTAGGATGTGTAACCCGACCAAGTTTAGTGGTTACAAAAAAGCGACTGCGTAGTACATTATGCTATCTTCTTAAATATGTAGGATAGTGTTACCAAGTTTAGTACTGATGTGTACACAAGTGTTAAAAAAATACATGTTTTTTAAATAAAAAATAAAATAAAATAATAAAATAATATCCTTGGACATTTCACACAACGCCGTATCGTCCCAAGCTAAGCAACTTAATGCTTGTGTTATGGTAACGAGATGGCTGATAAACTACTTATATACATTTTTTTTGTAAATACATACATATTATAGATAGAAAAACACCCAGACCCGTAACAAATACTTGCAGGTCGTACAAATATTTGTTCCGTGCAGGAATCGAACCCGCGACATGCTGCGCAGCAGTCAATCGCTCAACCGCTGCGCCATTTTTATTTACAGGTAAAATAATCATTGCAATTGAACTATAAAATATTAATTGAATTTAAAAATAATCACAGATAAAAAATACAAATAGCAATTTTGCTTTTATGGTATTTTCCATTATTTTTTAAATGAATAATTTCAGTTCGCACTTTTTCTTTAAAAATATATTATCGCTACGGACGTGTTATCGACGATTCTTGGTAAGTATGTACAACAGGGAATATGCATGTAATTTTTTCTTCACTTAAAAGCAATAAAATACAGTAGGTACTATAAACTCAAGTAATAAATTCAAGTACTGCATATCGCTCAAAAAAATATTAACTCCTACAATTTTCTACTACACTTCAAACGTTCGTGACAGTCAAAGCTTTACTTTGACGTCACTAACCTCGATACGCCTTGTTTACATCTTATTTTTTGTCCTTAATTGAATAATTTTATTAACTACCGGCATCATACGTCGTTTAGTTTCAACAAAAACATGCAACATAAAATAATGAATTGTTAAATATATGATGCATTAAAAAAATTAACAAATGCAGCAAATTGTTTCTATGGTCCAATACAATGTATATTTAGAAAATAAAAAAGTTTTGAATTACTTGCATATTCCCTATTATGCACATAATAGATGACTATGTAATAAAAAGTAGCCGAAAGATATTAATAATAATGTTTTCATAGCACAGGATATTATAAATTATTGTTATGTATTTAACAGTATACGCGTCTGTACCGAACTTATAACTTATATTATACTAAACATTTTAGAAGATAGCATATTGTACTACGCGGTCGCTTTTTTGTAACCACTAAACTTGGTCGGGTTACACATCCTAATGACTTTTATTTTATTATCTCGTTAATTATTGTATGTACGATGCTGAAATTTTACAGGTATAAAACTGAAGTAAGCAACTAATTATTGGTATAACATTCAGTTTAAATATCCACATGCAGGCTTATCGGTGGCCAAATAACTCCGCACGCATCGTGACCGTGAACGTGGAGAACTGAATATCATCATAATTTGTTAATTACTTATAGTATACTAATGAAACTTCACATACATTTGAAGGCAGTTACAAGCTACAGAATATCGCTTAAGGTAAGTCAGTAGAGCTCTTATTCAGAGTGGTAGGACCTATTGAAGGGTTTTTATACTTAATTAAATAACTTTGAAACGGTGCATTATTTTGGTTTTATTATTACACAACTAATTAGAACTAATTCCTAAGAAGTCATGTACAAAAGATGATAAGAATCCGCTTACCCGTTTCAGAGATCCAGCAAAACCAGAAACGTTAATCCAGCAGGATCTTGAATAACTTCGCAACCGAAGGAAGAACAAATACAAAATAAGGTGCAACATTTACCTCGTCTAGACAACTAATTATATAGCTAATATTTATTTCAATATTCCCATTAAAAAGAAAAAGGTCTGGCTGCGGTAACGTTAGTAACGTTACCCCAGCAGAAAATGTTTTTGTTAAATAACTAAAAAACTATAAGTGCAACAAATTTAAAAATGTGCGCAACAATTACAGAAATGGGGCAACTAATTATCTATAAGATTTAAATGGCAATTTTCGACATGATTTTGCTAGGGTAACGGACACCACGAAGGCGAGGGGACAGAATGTACATGTTCATAATCGCACTAAATGAACGTTTTAGGGTATATTATGATACTTACAGGCATTCTAAGATTTTTTAACGATTCGTCCGCGTTTATGATCGCACATATTTGTCATTTTTCTACCGTGTAACTCAGTTCGCTCCCAAACCTATTTTGTCTACTGCCCACTTAAAGAATGAATTATTTTTAGCGTCCCATATTTTTCACCTACCTACTTAAAACCACTATCTAGATGAAATTACAAATCGCCCCCTTTTTTTTTTTAAGGCTGGGAAATCATCCAATAACTGCTCCCGCTCTGGTTGGAGCGCAAGGGAGTGTGAGACTCTTACTGACTAAAACCCATCCATGTTCCTTCCGTAGCCCTTTATATTCCGGGGTAGCGGTAACCCTTTCGGACAATCCCGCTTACCCGGCAGGCTTGGCCCTGAGGGGCCCCTTCATATGCTGACATTTCTTTGAGGCGCGCATGGAACAAATCGCCCCCTAAGCCTCTATACAACGCCCCCATTCTTTTCAGGGTCCGTAACGGTCCTCTTTAGAGGCCTGCCGCGCCCACAAGGGGGTGTTTTCGCCCACTTTTAAGTAAGGCTGGTGTAACTGAATAAGATAACTTTGGATAACCTTGAATACGTGAAATTAGCTTCGTTCGTCGAATATATACGTCCCATACAAAACTTCAATACCTACTTGACAAAATTTATGGGAAGATTTTTTTTGTTTTTTTTCAGTTACGATGTTGGTCCCCGCGAAAAAGTTGTTACGTTTGATGGTCTGTACCTCATGCATACTTTTCGCTACACCTTTCTCAGACACCCTGTATAGGAGCGTCTTCAAAAACTGTGGCAGCAAGGCGAGGAGACGTCGCTCCAACAAACTTCCATGCTTCATTATTTTGACAAAATAAAACAACCAAAAATCTCTTATAATACATAATAATTATAATTAAAAGATCTTGCCTCAATATCATTTACATACGTAAAAACTTCTCATTCTATTTACATCTCAATTCACAACTCATTTACAATAGTAATAAATCACAAAAATATAAAAAAAATAATCTGAAATAAAGGGGACAATACAAAATCTCCTCATTTACAAAGAACCTCATTTGATCATATACTACATACAATGTACATTATTTACATTCAATACTGCATTTTGAGTCGTAGACGTAGTCAATGGATTCCTCTATTGCAAGGATTTCTGGAGACACATTGGGCCTAAAACTACAAACTTATTATGTGTTTCTAAATTATGTACATCTTTATTACATTGACAAATTAAATTATTAACACATCAGCCATTGGAGGTCCACTTGTATATTTCGGACGTAATTACCAACCAAAAGTCTAACGTCACTTGCGCGTCATAAAACGACGAGCTATATTTGTCTATAACTTCAACCATAGACATGATTCCGCTGTATAGTCTGTGGTTCGAGTCAAACTTTGTGGCGGCTATGAAATGCGCTACACGCTGCGCAGTACCCCACCCCTCACCCCCGCAGACGCATGAATTCATTACTGCGCAGACAATCGCCTCATGTTCAGAGCCGTCAAAAATTTTTGAATCGGAATGTACACGTTGAGACGTCGAGCGAGAGAGAGCACGCAAAGTGTAATTCGCCTTAGCATGGCAATGTAGCTGTAGCATTAAGGCACTATTCCACCAGTGTGCGGCACTGTGCGACACTGTACTGCACAGCGTACGGCACAAATGTTTCTTTCGGTGGACCCACACAAGTAAACATTTACAAACGTGCTGCACTGTACGCTTACAAAAATTACGTACAATTTTGACGGTGCAAAAGCGTCTGCAGCTCACTACGTGCACTGTTGGAGTTCAGCACAGAATGTTTGTGAACAAATTTTGGTGGAATCGGACCTTTAGAGTGCAACACAAAGATTTTATGTGGCACCTGGATGATACTGACAGGTGGTCATTGTTGGTAAACATTTTTGTGAACTGTCAACAAGACACGATGGCGACGTTAATTCCAATTTTGGCCACGCGTGTAAAGGACCATAAAGCGTTGTAAGTTTCAATTAACTAGAAATTGTTGTCTAAAATGTTGGAGCAACTACAAGGATCCAGTATACAGACAACCACAAATCTATGGTAACAGTTACAGACTTGACAGCGCCATTATTACGTAGCAATAAGGGCAGTTTTTGCAGTCCAAGCATTACCACGGACGTATTTTTGACCGTACACCAGCTTAGGTAAAGGGAGAATCTACACATAGTATCGGTCAAAAGGACCTTATCAAATACACAGTGTAATGGCTGGAATACCACGATTAATATCCTCATCGGGCATTTGCTTCTACCAGTTCTAATCAACTAGGTAGACACATTAAGCTTTTGAACGCCAGAGCATAACGCACGCACGCATAGCTACAAATTTATTTCTTCTTGTTATCATGAATTTCCCAATATCCATGGTGTCTTTTAATTTGTTTCATGTCATTAAATACGTACGAGAGCTTCAATTTTTAAGATATCTTTATAAACACTCACAAAAGTATTTATTTAATCGTTTATTTCGTGTTATTGTTGTTGCGATTGTCACATATTTGTGTCGTTGGCGTACAGGGCATGCGCTTGCGTGTCACGTATATGTGACAATGGCGTTCAAAAGGTTAATGTAATAAGCTATATATAGAGAATAAGACCTCCATACAAAACTATCAGAGAACTACCTTTACATAAATTATATACAAACAATAATTGGTACCATACATTGTGCTTAAGTTTTGAGATCATAGGCAATCTTAGACCCGGTAGTGTCGTACCATAAATTCGAAATAGGAATGAGATCTCTGTGCTCATGTGCGAAAGACAGGTATTTAGGTTGCAGATATAAAAAAGACACCGAACAAATATTTTTCTGATGACATTGAATAATAGACTTTACAACAAGGGTTTAAAGTGCAAATTTGTACTTTAATCGACATAAGTTTCAAACGTTTCCTAGCACAAACACTGCCACTATTTTTTGTGCTATTCTAAGCTCAGTGTCTTCCAACACACATACGTGTTTATGACAGTGTATGGACAGTGTTTGAGCGCGCTCGTTTGTACTTTATGACTCTCATTATAAGGTTTATTATCACTTTTCATTTATTTTTAAACTCTGCTTTGCAGTCCTCTTTGTTCTGCACAATACCTAAGTCATTCACAATATAGTTTGCTTCTTTAGCTTAGCATAGGTAGCAATTACAGGCAATATATTTGCATAGTATTTACTGGCAATTCTAAAAATGTAAATGGGTATAGAAAAAGTGCTAAGACAACCCTTCGCACGTTTTTTTTTGGAATCTGTAGTCATCATTTGGTTGTATGTTGGATCAAAATACAAGTCGCAGCCGCAACAAATATGTATTTACAGATTGAGAATCATCAATAAAACTCTGTCATACTTTGATCAACATGCAACCTGTCAATGACCAGTAAATTGGGGTCAGCTTCCAGTCTAACCTGATGCAGCCGAATACCAGTATTTTGCTGTCTATCTGACCTCCACTACCCAGTAACTGGGTAATACGATACCCCTTGGTAAGACTGGCTGTCAGATTTTCGGGCTTCTGACGACCCGTAACGACTGTCAAAAATGCACAAATGACAGCCGGGACCAACGGTTTAACGTGCTTTCCGAGGCACGGAGGAGTCTCGGTATGTAAAGATAGTCACCCATCCGCGGTCAACCCCGGCAAGCGTAGCTTAACCTGACGGATCGACCTGTGCGGCTGTTATTACTAAGCCACGAGCTCATCACTGCGATATCCTAGCAAATCGCATCATTGCTTCCCATGCTACGCTACAGATAAGCTAAGGTATTCCACAAATCATTCGCTTTTTTGAAGTATATTAAACAAAACATTTCATAATTATACAATTTCATGTGATCAACAGTCAAACCAATAGGATAAGTAATTGATTTAAAATCACAGTTGTATGCGCTTGGAATAAATAAAAAAAAATTAAACTTCAGATTATTAAAGACATTTTTAAATACATAGGTCTAATCAGTTTTTAGGGTATTAAAACAAAATAAATCTTTAAATTAATCATGTCAATTGTTTTTCCGTGGTAAATGCGTATATATTTGATTGATTCACAAAAGTAATTTAACTTTAATGTGTGAGAAATATTTCATTGTTCAATATAAGTGAACTTTCGACGCCAATTTTGATGGAGCTTATGTGGCCTGGTGAGTTTAGCCTTCGAAATTGACAAGGTCATCCTCAGACGAGAAACTTCCCTCATGTAAATGAGCCCGTATTAATTAAATTACGCATACACTGCCACTATTTTTTGTCAGATGATTTTCTAAGCTCAGTGCCTTCAACACGCATACGTGTCGCCAAAATCCCTACTGAGTGCCTTCAACACGCATTGCAATGTATGGACAATATACACATATTTGTGTTGAAGGCACTGGCTTAGAATGGATCAAAATGTATTGAGCACGTAGGTGTGTGAAACAGAAAGAGAACAGAAAACACACAGCTGTGTTCATAGCAGTGTATGGGTTAATTTAACCATGAGATACACCAACTAGATATATACAAGGCCTTAAAGCTGTTCTCTTATTCATTGGTATCGAAAGTTCAATTCTATGTATATTATGCTTTCAACACACCGCACCATTGCTAGCCCAAAATGGGCGACTTTACAAAGGCACAAATATGACAAAAATAAAATATTTGCCCAACACCGCCGAACATGCTAACTTGGCCTGTACTCAGCATCACATCTGGTTGTGATTCTCTTCTAAAACACAGTTAACTATAAAATATTGCTATGTTTTACTTGCAGTAATGAAGAAAGAGACTATTCTGCCAAATAAACTAATAAAATATTACATATCATCACGCCTTCCCTCCCCAACTGGTTAGATAGTGTGGTAGAGGTGTACAGTCGTCAGCACATCAAATTAAACCATTTTATCAAATTTCTTCAAATGATTATGAACCTTTAAACAATGAAAGTTAAGTTCAAAATCAATTCAGTAAATTTTACAGTTTGTGGTAACTTGACGTGCTGGCGACTGTACTCCCACAATAAAACATGAAATTAAACTTCTTCTATCACCGACAAATGTGAAGTAAGAACAGAACATGTCCATATTTTATCACAATTCACAGGTGATCACAATAGCAGGCAGAAAATAGAATCATTCACCAGAAACATCACTGGGGGAGGTCACAACCTTCAGCAATGAGGACAGTAACAGTATGATAGCTCTATGCAAGTCTCTTTCCCACTCGACTCACAGGCAAAAAATAGCAATACTCCCAATGTAGTCAATACACAACTCTCACAAATTGACATAACATGTACCGGTGTCCCACTCCTGCGCAGCTGCACATCCGTTTCCGGCCACGTCTCGACCACACCACACTCTAGCGTTTGCACTAGTAACACGAACACACTGTCTTGTCTATGAGTTAGTGTAGTCTATGACGCCCGCCGTTTTAACGTTATCTTGCCGCGAGCTAACTGTGATATGTATATCCGTACCCGCTCTAGGTTTGTTTTCTTTACCCATATCTGGAACAAGAAAATAGTTTAGTTTTATGTGTTTACACAAATGCGCATATTATAATAGTATTGCAATTGAAACATGTTTTATCCTTAAAATAATATGAAATTATAAAACAGGTCTTGGATTTATATAGCTAGCTATTGTTTGTATAAATACAAAATTTTGAAACCAAAATTCTTTCAAAATTTATTTACGAAACAAAGGAAATTGGCATAGCTTGAAGAATGCTCAACTTAGGTGAGATTTGGGACATTGCTTGTATAACAGATGGCCAATGGGGCCGAAAGGAGCTGGAGTAACCGCATACCGGTAGGCGCAGCGCTGTGTTGGATAGCCTCCCACAAGGTGGACCGATGATCAGGTTAAGCCTGGAAACTGCTGGATGTGAGAAGCACAAGACCGGTCCATATGGCTATGTTTGGGAGAGACCAGTGTCCATGCAGTTTACATTTGTTTATCTTCTTAATTAAATGTGTACTAACCGCCTCGTCGGTGATGGCGTGTATGTGTCCGGGAAACTTCGGCATGTCCCGTCCCTCCACGGACACGCTCTGTCCCCGGTGGTACCAGCGACGCTCGTACAGTAACTTGCCGTCTTCGACTCGAGTTTCTGTCGTCTCGCCGCTGTCCCGGACTGGGGACTCGCCTGTAGAGGAATCTTAAGATTTATTCATTAATCGATTTTGATATAATTAAAAAAAAGAAACATGTAAGCGGTCGACACTCACATCTTTAGTTACAGAAAAGTGTAAATACACACAAATTTACTATGTTTCGGTTCAAATAGAATGACAGGTTCGTAACAGTTTTTTTATTTTTTTTATTTACTTGGACAATATGGGGAATTCATAGGAGATACGCAATATCCCTGTAGGCACAATCGCGGGCGAAGTGCTAGACGAGGATAAAAGTCAATTCAAAGTACTCACAACTACTAGAATTCAAATGCTTCCTGGGCTGCGTGGTGTTATGCGCAGGCGCATGGTGTGTCCTGGGTGGCGGGGAGTGCCGCGAGATGGCGCGTAAATCGGCCTCGATGTCCCGCTCGTCCAGTTGGAACGTGAGCGTCGTCGCGAGGGGCTTCCGCCGCTTCTCCGGCGCCGGCGCAGGCTCGTTCGCCCGCCGTCGTAGGATGCGCTTCATTACTGGTTTTACCTAAAGATTGAGTAGATGGTTTGTTACAAAATTTGTCATAAACCAACCTAGGTTGTACAACATGATTTATGTACCATTCAACAAAAAGATTTTTCTTACCTCCATAGAATCTCCATTGAGCTCCATGCTGTGCCTCTCACTCTCGATCATTTTCCTCTTGTCCTCAAAGTCATTGAGCAGGTTTTCCCTCAACTCTATCTTCTTCTCTTCAAATTCTTTCGCCGCGGCCTTCTTCTCCGCTATGTACTCTCTTTCTACTACGTCGTACATGTGTTCTCTGCAATTTCAAATAGATATGAGATTAGTTATATTTAATAAAAAGTTTTATTGCAAACACTATCAAAGGGGGAAATAGACTGATGGGTATATTTATGAAGAGTTTTCAATGGGAGCATAGTAAAATAAATGTTATAGTATGCAAAAAAGAGGATATTTACGTAATAAAAGATTACTTAATCTGTACTTAAGAGAGTTTAATTACTTATTTGAATGCTTATAATTCAGTAAATACATATTAGATATCTTCGCGAATCATATTTTGATCCACTTAGTATGTACAACCAAATCGCAAAACCGTAAAAAAAGTAGTAGCTTTTTCACCTTAAGCTTCAGGATGTTTGAGATCTACGAAATTAGATATTTTAATAAGTGACAACACATTGAAATATTCCAAAAATCTATTAACGGAATATAGCAACTACTAGTATCTAGAAAGAAAGAGTGATAACATGGAATCTCACCTGTATATTTTATTTATCCGGAGCCTCTCATGCAATTGGTGCTCTAGCCTCTTGACCCTCCTCAAAAACTCTGGGTGAATACCATCTTCTAGCTGCTGCAATTGTTTCTTTAAGTTGGCCAATTTGTCTTGGTATAATCTGAAAACATCACCCCTGTATATTACAAGTTGTTCTCATATTTTATTTTTACTTTTTGAAACTAGTAGCTAGCTTCGCGCGCGTGTATACTCCTCCAATTTTGGTTAATAAAAATAGCCAATGTTACTCCTTATAAAATAAGCTATTTGCCAATAAAATTCTCGTCAAAATCGGATGTGCCGTTTCGGAGATTAGCGGGAGTAAACAGACAGACTAAAATTTTAAAATTGTTTTTTTATAGATTTTCTTATGCATTTAGTAAAAAGTCAAGTTATTTTACTGTCATTACAAACAGACACTTCATTATTATTTATTTGTATAGTATAGTTCTTTCTTCATGTCAGTGCCTCCTTGAAGAAATAGAAGTTTTAAAAGTAAGGTATAGTATTAAATAATAAGTAAATGTAACATACTGTTCCTTAACTTCAAGGGGCTCGTCATTGTTGGGTATATCAGTCTCACTGGCTTCTTCTGTGTCTGTAACAAACACGAAATACTATGCAATGCTAATATAATGTGTTATTAAAACATACAAAATTATTGTAAGGTGCCGTCTTCTTCAAAATGCTTTAGGAATTATGTATTTATAGCTTTCTTCAATTCGCTGTCAGGAATATTCAGGTCATTTATATTTGTTATGATTTGCTTTTAAAACCTGTTTTTATGGGCTTGGCACTGACATCAAATGGATTATTTTTTCTTTTGTCAGGGATTGTTGGAACTCATTCTACTATGTTTCAATTATTAGTTAAAAGGAGACAAAAATACTGTTTTAATAAAATTGTGTATGCTTAATTGGTGAACAAAGACATGGACAAAAATAACATACACAAAATTGCACTGTAAATTCATCTAACTTGATAAAACATTTCCTAACTTATTAATATTTATAGAAATTCCAGTAATTTTATAATAATACTAGGCTTCTACCCTGACTTCTTTCATGTGGAAGCCATAAGATGATTTCAACATACAGTTTATATCCAATCAGGTCATATTACAAATAAATAACACTATGATTACAAAACAAATTATAATAAGAATATACAATTTAGTTTATATTTAAATACTGTTTCAAAATTACCACACATGGTTGTAAATTTAGTATGAGTGTAGTGGAAATAACATCCATTTTTGTAGCTTTAAAGCCAAAAAAATATGTCCTTGACATGTTATTTATTTATCAACAGCTTGTATATATTATGATGGTTGTCAATTATATTACAAAGTTTTCTTATAATAATGTGGTAGGAGAAAATTACCAATTATTGCAAAATATTATTAAAGGAAGGATAATTGATTTGTATAATATTGGCTAATTAATATAGAAGGTCAGAAGCCATAGCAGCTGGCTGTTTTGGACAATAAGATGGCCATGTTCCCTGTTATAATAAGATCATGGATATAGCATTATTTAACTCTTAGAGACCAGAGGACTCCAGATATTTTATATAGGTATTAATAACTGTGTTTCCTGTTATTAAGAAAGGAATGTTATCATGACTTTAATAGTCACATAATATGATTAAGTATTGGACCAAGAAAGTTGGCCACTTGCTATTATTAATAAAAAAGAGAATTTTTATGGAGAAAGTGACATAAAAAAGAACCAATTACGTCATCAAACAGGTTGGTAATAAATAGGCGGGAATGCAACGGTATGGTCAACATTGTTTATAAATAACCTTGTTGTAATTACATAACCAATGTTTACATGTCGTTTTCGACTCTTTAAGGATACTTATACGAAGGGATAGTGAAGATACGTGTAATAAGATACCAAAACAGGGTTATACAAAGATCGTAAACAAAACATACCTTCGTCACTGTCCTCGACTGGCGGCACTAGTGGTAACGTATCGTCTCTGTCCCTGTATTCGTCCAGGTCGTCGTACCCATCGTCCTCGAAGTCATACTCGTCCCCGGGGCCCGAATATGATCCTTGGCAAGACATAGTAGAGGCGACGCGTAATAGTTGCATACAGATTGGGTGCGATCACCGTCTCAGAAACAAACTCTGACAACGAGTAACACCGATAATAACACGAGCAACAAATGGCAATTACCAGTTATGTCACTCATATAAAGAATTTAACATAAAATCCACTTCGATGAAAAAATGAAATTGGAGCAAATTGAAGCTGTTTTACGTCAAACTGGACAAAAAGCATCATGCAAACCTTTCAAAACTTAGAGATCAACAAGATTACCGTGATGTGGCGCTAGTGGATCTGACGAAACCATAAGAGTAAGTGAGAGATCCGATAGTTTCGTGTTTTGTAGGTTATTATTGGCAAGACTGAATTGGAACCATAAACAATATAGCTAATTTGTGAATGATCGACTAAAATCTCTTCTTAATCAAGATACGATTACGATTAAAATATTCATTTTAATATTATATCGTTTGTTAATAGACCAGTGAAATAAAAGACGTAATTTTAAAATTCAAACGACGTAAGCTTCAAATTATATAATTAGATTAAAAGATTATGAAAAGTGCTACCGTGACTTCACCTGGGTGTTCACTAGGTGTATTCTAACTATAATTTATTATTCATAATAACGAATCACGGTACGCATGTTTTCAAGTGCAATCAGCATACCTCAAACAAGTGTATGTACATACCATGTGATCAAAACTACTCTTGTAAAGATAATATAGAAAATCGCCATTTTCTACTAAATGAAAAGAGAATCTCATAAACTCGTCCAATAATGAACAACATACAACACAACGCCTCGACCTCTTTTTCGACATCAGAAAACTAGGAACTCAAATGGAGTTGGGCAGGTCACCTGAACAGGCGAAATGAAATGTGGAGTAAGGCGTTAGTGGCGCGGCGTCCAAGGATTGGAAGAAGATGTTTCGGTCGTTCGGCAGTGGCGAGGTGGGATGACATTGTTACCATCGCGACAGAACCTGGATAACGTTGACTCTGGAGCATGGGGATTGGTACAAGGGCTGTGGACGATGAATCAACTTCATCCTATTTTGAAGTAATAAAAAAGAAATATCAATAGCTTAACTTTAATCTATTGTTGGTGAATAGATTTAAGAGGAAACCAGTATGTCTGAGAGATATTTCTCAATAGCATGTAAAGCTAAGTCAGAGGCCCAAGGGCAGCATAAAAACTCTGAAACCAGGTTAGTCACTATCCATACGAAAAGAAGAAGAAGCTAATGCCGAATATACAACCACTACTTTGGAAAAACCCACCGCACAAACTGAAAAATAGTAAGTCCGTTGTTTGTAAAGTTATTCACATAAATTCGTTCGTTATAGCAATAAACAAATAACTGAGTATAGAGTTAGACATAAATAAAACATCGACTAATAAATCTTACTAAAAAGCTGCTTTTTGAGGCGATGCGAGTTGAGATGGGGACGGCAAAATAAAGGTTCTTTTTCATTGTCTATTGTTATGATTTGACGTCACGAAGGTGGACGTCATCTTGAATGAAAAATTCTTATTTTATTATTTATTTTGCTAAATTAAACACGTAACGCGGAGCTGTAGTCAGTGTTAAACGATAAAATTTAACACCGTTGCCTGTGATGTGTTCAATCGATACCAGTTCTGTGTGTTTGTAGGGAGTGAAGGTGACGCTATACGCTATTGTGTCGGTGATGTAATTTAGGTGATTGGGTGGCTTCCTAGTCCTAAGTACTAACTACAATGGAAGAGTCCTCATTCACAATCCCGGCTGACGACAATGGTGATACTGAGCTCGACCCTAGAATACAGGTCAGTGTGTGAAAAATAATGTACTGAGTAACTGTTATGATAGGCCCTAGTAACTGCAAAGATGAGTGTCAACTTTGTAGATTATTTCGCCAACGAGCACAATGGATACGATATATTATATCAAAACATGAAATACGGACTGATAGCCAGCAAAGAGCTCTCAGAGTACCTTAGGGAAAGGTCGAATATAGAAGAGACTAATTCGAAATCGTTAACTAAATTAGCGAAACAGGCGAATAGTAACTGCGCGCAGGGCACGTTCGCACCCTTTTGGGGCGTATTGAAATGTTCTGCCGAGAAACTGTCGAATTTACATCAACACATGTTCCAGAAGCTAAGTGAACTAGTTAAAGATGTTGCTAGGTATGCTGAAGAGCTTCACAAGAAGCATAAAGCTGTCAAAGACTCTGAGTCTAACACCTTAGAAGTAGTTTTGTTGATACAGAATACTAAACAGGCCTTACAGAAGGCTAAGGATGTGTACACAAGTAAGTCAGCTGAGCTAGAGAAGCTGAGGAAAGATAATGCATCTGCTAAAGATATTGAGAAGGCTGAGGTTAAGATTAAGAAGCTGCATGAAGACTATAAACAGTTAGCTGAGAAGTACAATCTGGTGAAACAAGACTTTGAAAAGAAAATGACCCAAACATGCAAACACTTCCAAGATGTGGAGGAGGCACACCTCAAACAAATGAAACAGTTTGTTAATTCATATGCTGATATCATTCAGAACAACCATGACCTCATGGGTCAAGTGCATAGAGACTTTAAACACCAATGCCTGGAATTAACTGCTGAAAAACTGCTGGAACAGTTCCTCATAGAGAAATATAATGCTATAGAAAAGGCAGTTTTAGTTGAACTACCTCTTTCACTACCTAAGCCAGGGTCAGCTAATAATTCCATATCGGAAGCTGACCAGATATCAACTGTCTCAAATGGGTCACACAAACCTGCACAACCAGCTAAGGCACCAAAGAAGGAGCCATCTTTTGCAACTAAGACTTCAAGGAGAACTACCTCACTTTTGAACTTGTTTACACCAAATTTCCAAAGCAAGGAGGAGCCAAGTGGAAGCCTCGAGGGTGCGGCGCCATGCTCTGCGCCATCTAGCCCCAGTGGAACACCAGCAACCCCTGTGGCACCTGATAAAGATGCTGATATGGGCCGCACTACGCTCAGAGAATCCAAATGGTTCTTACGGAGCAGGAGAACTAAGCCTAAGCTGAAAAAAGCCAAAAAGAAGAAAGATGAGATTTCAGAAAATTCAAACCCTGGCGAAAAGTCTGATTTAGAGGAGAAAGAGGAAGAAGTACCAACAAAAGATGATTTTATGAATTCTCCAGAAGTTGATGAAGAGGGTTACTGCATTAGACCCAAAGATGAGAAAGGTAGTGTGTACTCTTCCACAGATTCAGATTCAGAGGAAGAGAGAGAACAGAAGATCCATGTGGAGATAAAACCCATAAGCAATGGTGTTAATCCCATATCAGCTAGTGTGGATGAGCTCAGAGCTACAGTTGAGAATATCTCCCTGTACAAAATCGGTACGACGAGGCGCGGCTCGAACGCCAACACCAGCAAAGCAAGCAGTGACTTATTAGATTTGAACTTCTTCCAAAGTCCCACAGTCAGCAACCCCGCGTCGCCGCACGGCAATGTCTCCAATCCTTACGCTCCTTTGCAGGGCAATCAGTCACATTTACTCGAAAGCCCTACTCCTGTTTCTAATCCTGATGTAGGCGATCTGTTTTCTGAAGTTGGTGAGATGGGGCAGTCGACCATTCGAACTTCCACCCCTACGATGTCATCTATCTCGCTCCCTCGTCCGCCTTCGCGGCGATCTGAAGGAGACTTCCGCACTGCCGGCTCCTCGGGGTCGCGCGGTCCTTCGCCTCTCACAATAGGCATGGCGGATACTATACCGCTAGCTGTCGCGTTCCACGAGATTATTCATTCCTATTTCCGTGGCACGGAAGAGTCGAAGTGCCAAGTTAAAATGTCAGGAGATATGATGCTCTCCTTTCCCACCGGTATCGTTGGCGTATTAGCTAACAATCCGAACCCAGCTAAATTATGTTTCAGACTGAAAAATATACATAGATTGGATAATGTCCTACCAAATAAGCAATTGATAAGTATCAACGCGATGATGTCGACGCGCGATAACACGGTAGTCGAGTTTAACATGCCTGCTTTAACATCACTCCTGAAACGGCAGTCGGAGAAAAATCCGACAGCGCAGTACTTCAACGTGGATATACTTAAATACCAAGTACGACCTAAGACGGGCGCTGCGTCATGTCCACTCCAAATGGTATCTTATTGGAAGTGCGAGGAGGACCACACAGACTTGAAGGTGGATTATAAATATAACCTGCATGCCATGAGCCCGCCGTCTCCTCTGCTGAACGTTTCGGTGTGCGTGCCCATGAATGGGGCTGTTAAGAACGTGATCGCGATGCCCAAGACCGCGTGGAGCGGCGAGAGCGAGCAGGCGATGTGGCGCTTCACGGAGCTGTCGCAGCACTCGGAGGACCGCGGCGTGGGCTCGTTGAAGGCGCGCTTCGAGCTCGGTAAAGGTCCGTCCGACAAGGCGACCATCTCAGCGCAATTCAACTGCGAGGGCGCGACCCTCTCCGGCATTGAGTTCGAACTAATAGGCACCGGGTACCGCCTGTCCCTCGTCAAGCGGCGGTTCGTCTCTGGCAAATACATTTGTGATAGTGATTTGAACTGAATGGTCCAAAACACTTATGAATACACATGTTTGTATATAGATCTTGTTGTCGTATATTCAGAGTGTGTATGGGATGCGTAGGTTTCTATACTACATGTTTCTTATGTGTATATGTTTTGGTACCTTATAGGACTGTTTCCTGTCCACTAAAAAATAAATTACAATAATGTATCACAACATTGTTTGTCAATTTTCGAGTTAAATTGTTAGTTATTAATTTGGAAATTGTATTACTTATTGATTAGGGATATTATGTTTCGCATCTACTAACTTATTTTTCAGAATAGTTAATGTGCCATTTTATACTGTATTTTGTAAATTTACACATGAGTACTGACTATTGCACTAGTACACTCATACATAATAGACACAATCTTTTTGTTCACACTACTATTAAGTGGGTACTCAGCCATTTTTTTTTAAATAAAAGATGCATCACATTTTATATTATATTGATTGGAACTACGATCTTTTTTCATCAATCTACTTACTTAAATGTCTTTTTTTTCAAGAATAGCGATATTTTCAATGTTGTTTTGTTTATCTACTGCTGAGCAGATTTATTGAGTAATTCAATCTTTTGAATTTTATTTTATAGTTGTATAACCCCATGATATAAAAGCTTTAAAGCAATAATATGTCACGTAAATTGGATGTGTTATATGAAATTATTATCACTTAAAATAATGTTTTTAATCATGCTGAGGTCAATAAATGAGAACATTGTTTCTCTTAGAGTAAACAAGCAATTTTTTTATTTTTAAAAGATTAAAAAAAATAAAAACAAGCTTTGTTTATACAATTTTGTTTTTAGATAGTGTCTGTTATATTTTTATAGAGGCCTAAATAATGAAACAATTGAGAACTATAAGGCCACAAATCACTACTATAAATAATTATATATTTTTATTTTATTTATGTGAGATTTGCCTCCTAATAGTGGCTGCTATAGAAACATTTGCAGCTTTCACAGTATATTTTTTTTCGCTAGTATAAACAATTTAAAAAAAAGTAAAAAATATTTCAAGGGACAAAGAGAAAGAAAAAATCATTTGGAAGAGCATAAGGCTTTTTACAATTTAAGTAACTTTGGGTTCAAATATTTTCAATGGCTGGCTTCAGATGTTAGCATTGATTTGTTCAGTGTTCTCTACTCATTATGTCCCAGTAATTAACAATAATCTGAATAATATACATTGCTGGTTACCAAAACACTACTTTGCTTATGCATGTACCAAAATTACAGACCTGTGAAGTAACTGATAATTATTATTAATTAATGCTATCAGAAAAAGTTTATTATTTGATTTTTATATGGGACACTAAACACCCCACTAAATGCAATAAAAATATTTTTTGTATTGTCTCTTGTACAGTGTCTTTCCACCGATTAAATCACTTTGGGTCAAATGTCACATAAATATTTTCATTGATAAATGTAACTTTTTTAATAATTATGCATATTTACATTATTGTTGCAAGTAAGATTCGTTGAATCTCGAAGTAGCATATTGTATTGTCGTTGTTTTTTTTTATTATTATTTTCAACATAGAATTATTAAACCCTTATGTTGACGCTGAATTTGTAGCCAGCATTTAGATTTCGACCACCAGAGAAGTTTTTTTTTAATTAATTACATTATGAAATTGTTTTTTTATGTTTGCAATACTTACTAAAATGAGAATTAACTTATCATATAATTTTAACTCATATGTAATCTCATATTGTAATTTTATATAAAAATCCTTTAACTATCCCAGCGGCCTAATATACGAAAATAGCTAAGTGACTAACTTTACCAAAAGTTTAGTGTTCATAAATATACGATTTATTATATAAATAAAGGTCAAACCATAATATAATAGTACCTACAACTGAACCATTCCATTATTATATTATGTCTCATAAGTATTATTTTATTTTATTATGTATCACAAATTATTATTTTACACATAAAGGTGCGTAGCTATTCGGCTGAGTTAATTAAAAAAAAAAAACGTATTAAAAATCTCCTTTCATTTATAAAAATTAGATAAAAATTTTGCTAAATGCGTAATAAAATATTTTTGTAACGTCAAATTTATCGCATGTATAATTCTAATTATAATGTCAACTATGTTAATTTTAAATAAAATGTAATTTAGCATTTATATAGTTATTTTATTAGTGTAAAAAACCATGCCGTTATTAAATAAAATGGGCGTAAATTATGTAAGTAATACTTTTAGTTCGCTTTGGAAGTAGGGACAGGAAACGTTCGTCGTATAAGGTACAGTCAGTAAGATAAAGTGCGATATTGCGTCTAGAGATAAATATTAGTTTAGTTGATAAAAGCTGATGAATCTATAGTAATGTCTCGGATGTTTCCCGTCTCTACGTGTTGCTTGCTGTTACCTTTCGTTTGGGAGTACCAAGTGCGTGTGCCGTGCGATTGTCTCAAGTTCTTCAAACATTTTCAGGTGGAATTGGAGAAGCTGAACGCGGCCACTGACGAGATCAATAAGCTGGAATTAGAGCTAGATGTAAGTGGAAAATTTCTTATTTTTTTTAGTGTAGGAGTCTGCCAAGACATTTATGTAGGCTAAATTAAGTGTGAGGTTACCTGTAATGGAATTTGCATTACGGGATGGTGTAAACTGTGTTTTAGCTCATTTTGTTTGCAGAAGATAATAATAAGTAGTGTTACATCTCTCGTTGGTAATCCTTAAAATAAATATTAAATAGGTAACGTGCTCAGTTTAATGTCACAAATCCCGTAAATCGCATTTATTTAAACTGTACAGTTTAAATTAATTTTACCAGTGAATAAGTGATTC
This sequence comes from Hyppa rectilinea, assembly GCA_951799385.1. Taxonomy (NCBI): domain Eukaryota; kingdom Metazoa; phylum Arthropoda; class Insecta; order Lepidoptera; family Noctuidae; genus Hyppa; species Hyppa rectilinea. Next base: position 2,659,045 of record OX637308.1, on the reverse strand, counting down.
ATTTACTCAATTTAAAAATTTAGTTTTGAGCCAAATAAAAAGTGGTTAGACGTTTAAAAAAAAATGTGTGCGTGTACTAGCGTACACTCGTAAGAAGTGAAACTTCTTTATGACGTTATTTTTCAAAAAAAAATGTAACTACTCAAAACGGGCCGCAAAATACATTGGAGACATTTACCAATCCCTACTCCGCTGGAGAAAGTATACTTCGAATCACGCGTGGTAGGGATAAGAAGAAGATGGCGCGTAACGGAAAAATGTGACGCGTAACGAAAAAATGTTACACTAAATTTTTTTCCAACCCCGATAAAGAAGTTTCATTTCAATAGTAAAACGAATTTAAAAGCCTCGTGACAATTTTTCGTCGCATAATTACCTAGTAGAAACGTTAACTAACTAGGCTAATTAAGTACTACAAAATATGATTTATCTACTTACAAATTTTATATTCAAATGTCACGAATAAGCAAATTCTGAGTAATGGCAGTCGTTAAATACAAAAAAAATGGGGTCGACATATTTTTGGAATTCTACTACTTGGCTGGCATCGCCTAAAGCGTAACTTTGGGTTTAAAGTTGTACTAGGTATCCGCTTTTATGAAGTTGCAACGTATTGTTATAGCATTCCAACTTGGCAAGCTTAGCTTTTTCAGTTGACCTGGTGAACTATTTTTGTGAACTCATTCGTGGCGCAAAAAGTTATGACATTTAGGTACTGCTACCCACCCAGCATCTGTAAGATTTGTTAATAAGTTCTGACCGACTCTAGTCAAGTGATTTGTTTGGCTGTCAATTATAATTACTTACATTTATTAAAAAAAAAACGTGAAACGTTAGGTTATTAAAACAAATTTTGTTGCGGCAAAATCTAATCATTATTTCAAATAAGCACATGAAAGACACTTTTGCACGACAAAATTAAAAAAAAAGGGATTTGATTCTAGTTACCACTTCCAAAGGGTAATTTCGTATGGAGAGGAATGGGCAAGAAACTCCAAGGTCGCCATCATAGGTGTTAGTACTGAGCATACTATGTTAGTTTTAAAGCAAATACCTATACAGTGTGTTAGAAACGAGGGACATACTTTCAGGTTGTATAGTACTCATGAAAATCAACAACTTTGTCCATGGGAACAACTATGAAATATGAAAAAAAATTATCAGCTGTTCCATACATTTTGACGAATTATGCGAACATGTACTGAACAGCTGATTTTTTTTTCGTGATATGAGGTATAGTTCCATAGTCAAAGTTGTTCATTTTCATGAGTATATTAACCGCTGAAAGTATGTCCCTCGTTTAGCTTAACACACTGTGTATTCAAAATATAATAAAGTAAAGCAGCATTTAATAGGATATTTGATAGCTTCTTTCGAAATTTTTGTGGTAACATTTAAACATCTGAAACTGGGTGTAAACGTAATATTGAAGAAAAACATCATATAATAGCGTAGAATGTTCATCGAGTCATCATTAGCAAAGAATGAATATTTAATTATCACTTTGTGTAAAGAGAGAATGCCGCGTCTTTATCTAAGAACGTATGAGGAAATGTACGGTATTAAATAACGCATTCTTGGGAGAGGCCATTTTCTTTAAAGATTTTAAGAAGGAAAATGGGGGAGAAATACTAAATACACTTTTTTTGTGTGTGTTTAAGTAGAACTAGCTTTTGCCCAAAGTTTCACGTGGATAACTAAAAATAATCCACAGGAAAATACTAACGGGATTAAAATTACCCTGTGTTAATCCAGGTTATAATCTATGTATGAGACGTTCAGCAGTATTTTCGTTAATCCGGAACATTACATCCAGATAAACGGACAACAATTCTTTGTAACATTTTAAGTTATACAGACTGAAATTAAATTCAAACAAATCTAAAAACGCGAAAAAGAAATCAGCTGTTCCATACATTATGCTCGCATAACTCGTCAAAATGTAGGGAACAACTGACTTTTTTTCTGCGATTTCAGATGAGTTTCCATAGTGAAAGTAGTTCATAATGATGAGTCCAATGACCCCTTTTAATAATGCCCATGAATTCAATTTCACCCGGTAGATTGTAGAACGTTAAGGTTCACGCAATCTGTGTAAAATATATTTTTGATATTTAATCTCAATAATTATTATTAGACTAGCTTCTGCCCGCGACTTCGTCCGCGGCAAATTGCGATATACTGTAACTGTTTAGGCAGCGCATGCAAATAATTCTGTTTTCGGAGATATTTCTTTCCGACTTGCTAGACGAAAATTGCGATAGCTCGGCTAATATGTATGATATAGATATAATTTTTAGCCTATAGCACTCAGGAATAATGTAGCTTTCTATCAGTGAAATTTTTTTTGAAATTGGATCATTAGTTCCGGAGATTACCCCCTACATAAATTTTACCTCTTTATAATATTATATTATATTATTAATTATTATTAGTATAGATTACGTGCTGTAACTATAGTCCTCTGCTTCATGCTAGACACATAGAGAAATACTAGATTTGAAAATAGCCTGTCTGTCGAAGTCGAAGCTTATTAGCAACCTTAGCACTGTAATTAGCAACTACACTTTCTCCCACACAAAAATAATTACATAATTGACCCAGAACCGGATATTTTTAGACCTATTTCCACCATTACCTGATTCGAAACCGATAAAACACTTAAGATTTTACAAAAAGATAATAATAGAGAAGCAAATTCCAAACCGTGTGATCGATAAAACAATTTATGTAAGAGTATATCTAGCCTAGATAAAGGGTACAGTCGGCAAAATTCGCTGTTGACCACTTTCCACCTGGGCAAGATTCACAGATCACACTTTGGCTAAGTAAATTTAACGTTTTATACGAATATGAACCTTATAGTCAAGCAAACGTAAAAGTTTTGCGAGTTTAGAATTAAGTAACACCTCTGTATTGTAATATCGAACAATAAATAAATTAAAAAAAAACATTTTTATATTCGTATAAGCAAATTTGCGCAAGGGTTTCATACAAATATCAACCTTGTATAAGTCAAAAATACGATCCTCATCGCTACCCCGGAACATAAAGGGCTAAGAAAGGAACATGGATGGGTTTTAGTCAGTAAGAGTCTGACACTCCCTTCCGCTCTACCCAGAGCGGGAAGATTCATTTAATGATTTCCCAACCTAAAAAAAAAAAGTGCGATCTGTTTTGTGAGGGTGAAAAATGGTCAACCGTCACCTCGATAGAGTGTATCCATTAATGATTTGTGACCAAAACAAGGTCTCGGAAGCTTTTTACGCTGTCATGGCGTTTAGTAGTAGATACTTCCATCAGCTATTGTATTTCTGAATTCAGGCCGCGTCAAGAATGATTGATTGTATTTTGTAGTCGAAGATAATGCTTATTCTGGGTGCTGGAGTCGCTGATGACGTCCCAAAGGCGTCGTCACCGTCGCTTCATGAAAATAAATGATCTTTTTTTCCGTAAAAAGGCGCGTTCTTGAGATAAGACCTCGCGGCGAATACACCTAACTATGAGATATAGATATAAGTGGTCAGAGGGGGCATGAGCTCTATGGAGCTCATAGCGAAAGCAACCGCAACAGTTTTCCATAAACAACCCGTTTATGGTCACGTAAAAGAAATCGTAAAAGATTTTTAAAGCCACCACAAGAAAATACACGGCTTTTCCATCCGAATGGGCACCGGTCTTCGTCAACGCACGTATACTTGACTGCAATCGATCGTATCCATAGTACTAGTAGGTTTTCTGCCGAGTCACCCCACAGAATTTTCACGGGCAAACTACAGAAGCCTTATGCTGTCTCCAGAGAGGCCCTTTTATATCTAATTTTAGATTAGCCTTGCGACGAATGTAGAAAACCGACGGTAACTTAATTTACTCTTCATATCTTGGCGAAATTGAATTCCAAATTTTTTGGGCGCTCGCAAAACGTAATATTATGGAATACCTTCGAGCATTTTTCCTTTTCTAACACTGTTATTTAACTTCCATCTGCCAAGCCATTTCTAGACTATGTTGGGGTGGGCTTCTAGTTTCAATACTCGATACTGCAATGCATTTCATATGTATTAGATGGTTTAATAAAAGTAAAAGTTGCATACCAGTATTTTACATGGAGAGACTGCCTATCTGACCTCCTTAACCAGTTACTGGGTAACGCGGTACCCCTTAGCTAGAATGGTTGTCAGTGTGTAGCCATATTTTTGCCCTATGAGAAAATTAAAAACAGATTTGGTAGCGTAATCGTTCCGCTCGATAATTTTACCATCCACCATAGCGCTCGGTAAACATTGAGCATTAAAATTCATAATCCAACTTCCAAAACTCGAGAGTTATCGATTGTAACGACTACCTAAAATATCTCCGAGGTCCCCGTTACATTTAACGAAATGAAACGGAACCCTGAGTTACTCTTTAGTAATTTTCTCGATGTAAATCGATTTTCTGAAGGCAATTTAATTCGTGGTACACGTTCGAGTCTAGTCGCTTTCCGATGTTGTAAGCGACATTTAATCTGCTTAAGGTTCCGTTTGATGTCTCTTGTTGTATATATTTTTGAAGAAACATAATGTAAACTTCACTATACATATTATAAAGTTATAAATCGAAGCCCTTCCAACACGTCTGACTGTCTGACGCGAAGTAAATTTAACTAAAATAGGACGATGATTTTTGAATATGTCGTCGGAAAAAAATATGCCGACTAGGAACTTTACTGGCGTGCGCTTCGTAAACTATAAGAGTTATATGAAAACAATGTACCTAATACAGAATTATGCCTCCCGTGGGATATGTTACGACATCCACGCCGAAGCCGAGAGCGAAAGCTAATTATTTATAAAAGATACTGCTTTTGAAATCGATCTCGCAAGATAGGAAACGATGGATGAGGTCTAAGATGGAACGAGAGAAATCAAATGTATCGCAAGGAACATAAAAAAAAAATATATCATAGGAATTGACATTCCTACATCCAACTACCAGTTGTACATCCTCTTTGGTCGGGTTAAGCACAATAACATCGGTACGGTTATTCTCCAGGCCGAAGCAGGAGTTGCGTCGTGTCGTGTAACAAACAAGATGAAAGAAATCCTGTTATATGCGTTCCACTTCGTAATTTAGCGCGACGGGCCCGTTAAGTAGGCTTAGTGTTTAATAAAAAGTATTATATTCTATTTTTTTACAAGGTTTTCGTGCTGCTTTAGATAACTTTACTTAAATTTAAACTGAGATTATTTGAGGCTACCAATAGAGCGTCAACACCGGTAATATTTGTTTTTACCCAATAAAGAAGTTAAATCATGTAAATCCTAAGTTTCATGATTTGTTTTGTAATATGTTTTTTGTTTTGATGTCTTATGATAATGCAATTTTTATCTTTATCGTCCATATTTAGTGACCGATTAGGATTTAAAGTCCTCTCTTCAAACTATATGGAATTTATCCACCATAAAAGTATTATATCTATGGTATCCAATCAATCAATCTGCCTAGCCTTTTCCCAACAACTTCGATCAATAATACGTATACACTAGATACAGGATCAGGAACAAAAATAAGTCGCTGAAGTGGCCACGTTTACACACACATAAACATTTACATTTTTTACTACAAAATAAAGAAAAACGTTTTATAATATTAAAAACTTCAGTTAATTATAAACCTTAACTCTCAAGCATAAAGTTTGATTACGATTGCAAAATATTTTTATTTATGTCCTTCTACCATCGTAGAAAGTAAAAGCAATAAATTCAAAATGTCGCTTGAAAATAAATAAGTAGTCATTTTTATAATAAGTACAAAAATATTTATTGTGAGATGAAACTTACACCTTAAGCAATAAGGTTAAAAACATTTTGATGACAATTACGTGCTTACTCTATTTTGAAACTAGACATAATTTTTGTTTTTGGTATCACATTTTTCAATGCTCAGAACACAGTAAGTATTGAAAGACGTAGAGTTGCAGAATAATAATATATTTTTTTAGACGAATGTTCGTTTTCTATGATGGCAAATATTTTAGACCGTAGTAAAAAAGTAGTAGAACTAAATTAGTATAATAGTTATTTTATTAAAACATTGGTTACAATTGTCTGCTGGTTGGCTCATTGTTACCAACCCGCGAAAATGGATGTGTCTTCTTATGTGCGCGATTTAAAGTTTTTTAGCGGCGTTCTGCACTTTTTTTGTGATGGGTAAAATTTTTAAAATAAAAAATATGCATTTTTGATTTAAACAATTTTACATTGCACGACGTACACGAACCCCTATTCATACCCAAGTTCCGTCTGTTACCGTAGGTCTCCTCGTAACAGACATCCCTCACGTAAAACGGTTTGTATGGTAGGCTAGGGCGTTAGGTCAACTTAAACTAGGGTGGTAACTGAGTAGGTAATTACTATAGGACTAGGATTACTAGGGTGCTAGGTAGTTACTGTAGGGCTGGGTATGTAGTCAGTCGGGTTTTAGGTACGAACCAGGCTCAATTGTCTCAAACCACTGCCCATCGTTCGCACTTGGAATAAACGGCCATCCTAAGCTGTAAGTCCCGGTGCGACGTTACAGAAGTGAAAACTTGAATTATCGTTGCATAACGATAATTCAAGTTTTCACTTCTGCAGCCACTCCCGGCATGCAACCCGTTGATTTATTTTACTTATTATTTTATTTGTCTGATTTTTCCTGGTCAAGTTTCGCGACAATAGATACCCATTCTGCATTGCGAAATGGGTTGGTAGGAAATCTACAAACAAAAAAAACAAATAAAATAATAATACTACTCCATGCATTCCCTGTTCCAGAACAGTCAATGTTTGTTACAATAGTTGCAATCGTTGGCGTGTGGTCGCAAACATTGGTAAAACAATCATAATATTTGCTAAACGATGTCATATTTACTATTTAAATGTTTTTATTTTATGAAAAACACATACATAATCATATAAATTATTTAAAAAAATATATTCCTTCCAAAATCTTGGTGTTACGGTGGTTATTTACACAATTTTTGAACACGCGCTGCGGCATCTTGACGTCTTAACGTTGGCTATGTTTGGGCCATACTAATTTGAAATAAGAGCACAAAATTATTTGTGCTCTTATTTTTCGGGCCGTTTTTGAAGCGCTAATCGGGAATCTAGTGTATTATTGATCGAAGCCCAACAATGTTGGGGTCGGCTTCCAGTCTGACCGGATGCAGCGTATCCAGTTATCCATTAATAATATTGGCACAATAAGTAGGTACGGTCGCACCGCATCAAATTATACCAAACTGTCAAAATTGTCCATAAGATTTTAAACCATAAAACATTGATTGCTAAGTTCAAAATCGATTGTCAAAATTAGACAGTTTGTGGTAACATGATGTGCTGGCGACTGTACATAACAGAGCCATTTCATAAATAATTAAATCAGCGTGGTCGTTACGGATCGCAGCGTTTTCCGATTGGATTACGCTTCAGATTAAATATCAAAGTTTAATTACCTCAAACAATAAAGTACGTTGGATGTGCGAGGGTAGGTTGTTGTGCGAGGGTACGTTAGCTCCGCGGTTAATTTCTTTTCCGCGGTCATTTTCATATGAAGAGAACCTAAGGTCCGGTTTCCACCAAAACGGAGAAGAGATGTGGAAACTGCGATATCTTATTAGTCGTTTGCGAAATGTCTCTCTTCTCCGTTCTTCATCGCTTTGGTGGACACCGATCCTAAGACACGTTCGTAGTTTAGCCGTGGGCTACTGTGGAACCAGGGTTCGAAAATATCCGATATTTATTATAAATATCAAAATATCGGATATTTATGATATATATCCGATATATATCAAGTTTGATATATATCCAATTTGTATGAACGTCATGTTATTTTATAGTATTATTTATGTATATTTTTTGCATATTATGTTTTACATAAACATAATAAAGAATTAAAAAAAAACTAAAATGTTTTTATCGTTTCTTTATATAGGTAAGTACTTAAAATCAGACAAATAAATCAAAAACATAAAATCTTCTTCTAGATCAGGCAAAATCAACTAAAAACATAAAACCTTTTTATAAATAATTCTAATTAGTCAATAATCATACCTACACTTAGGTAACAAAACTATAATTATTATTATTTAATTGAATATTTATAAAATATTGATATATATCACAAAAAGTCATTGGATATATATCGGATATATATCGGATATATATCATGATATATATCCATTGATATATATCCTTCGAACCCTGTGTGGAACCGCAAGTTAATTACTTTAAATAGTCAGTATACAAAACTGTATAGAAAAATCAGCAGTTCCATACATTTTGACGACTTATGCGAACATAAATGTACTGAATAGCTGATTTTTTTATTTCATATTTCAGAGTGGGTGCTATAGTCAAAGTTATTCATTTTCTTGAGTACTATACCCCCTGAAAGTATGTCCCTCGTTTATCTTAACACTAGAAACACAACATATAACAAAGATAATATGTAGCTACAAAATAGCTTATTACCGCTTCAATTTACTCAAAGTACGACAGATTTGCTCCAGTGGTTCAATCTCACGTCAGATACCTACAGTAGCCACGTGACGACTCCCGGCCACCGTAGGCGCGGGCCTGCGGACGGTGAGTAATGGGTGACTCACCGTCCGATCAGCACCAGACCCGTGCCGTACGGCGCGTATATGTTCCACGCGCGCCTCAAAGAGATGTCAGCATATGAAGGGGCCCCTCAGGGCCAAGCCTGCCGGGTAAGCGGGATTGTCCGAAAGGGTTACCGCTACCCCGGAACATAAAGGGCTACGGAAGGAACATGGATGGGTTTTAGTCAGTAAGAGTCTGACACTCCCTTCCGCTCCACCCAGAGCGGGAGCAGTCATTGGATGATTTCCCAGCCTTAAAAAAAAAAAAAAAAAAAAAAAAAAAAAAAAAAAAAAAAAAAAAAAAAAAAGATAAGTACCTACAGTATATTTTATTATAACGCACACTCCATATTGGCTAGCCGTTGTTTCTTCCATATGCATATATGGCCGGCCAAGAAGAATGTTGCAATATCACAAATGTCAATTAATTGACATTATAAAAAATCACTTCAAGGCAATAGGAAACTGCTAGTATTTATACAGCTTCTAGTTTTTTACTGCTTTGTTTAGTGTTTTCTGTCTTTTAACGGATGGGTTTCCTACTTTTAATTTCATTTTTACGATCGTTTCCGCCCCTTTTTATATTAGGTCATTTAAACGCTCTACCGGCTAGGACCGACTCGATATATTATGGGCACAGGTGGCGAGTGGCGACAGATGTCAATGACCGAACGTTACTACATTCTTCTTGATCCTGATGCAATGGTGTTTGACATATGATACGTTTTGAATGTCATTTTGTAAAGTAGTAGTCGTATTTTGTGATAAATGAGGGCTCTCATTTAAAGACGTCCTTTTCTCACTCACGCGAAATACTATCAGTGATATTCTATGCCTTGTAAGTGCGTAGAAGACCAGACAGAATTTTCTTCGTCTGCTAAAGAAAACAACATTCGCAATTCAAAAGCGTCGTATATCAAATAGGTACATAAGGTGCGTCAACGCGCGATACGACGGAGGTCGGCGCGGGCGCAACAAGCGTAGATTAGGTCAATTACAGCGGCCCCGATGTATGACACCACATCATGTTTCTTGTGTGATGTAACGCGCAATACTTGTACCATTTTACGTTTATTATGTTGTGTGTGATTAAGGAAATTAGTGCGCGAATCTTAAATGGTAAGACTAGTTCAGCTGGTCTTGCGCAAATTTTGATTCTTCCATTTTTATCACCAGCTACTTCTAGTTCCATTGTGGTACCAATTTTTCTCTGATCTAGAAGAATATCTCGTCTGCCTAGCCTTTTCCCAACTATGTTGTGGTCGGCTTCCAGTCTAACCGGATGCAGCTGAATACCAGTATTTTATATGGTGCGACTGCCCATCTGACCTCCACAACCCAGTAACTGGGTAATACGATACCCTTTGGTAAGACTGGCTGTCAGATTTTCGGGCTTCTGACGACCCGTAACGACTGTCAAAGATGCACAAATGACAGCCGGGACCAACGGCTTAACGTGCTTTCCGAAGCACGGAGGAGTCTCGGTATGTAAAGATGGTCACCCATCCACGGCCAACCCCGGCAAGCGGACATAACTTTGCCTCCAGGAGTCGCTTTTTCGAGCTGTTTTCAGCGTTATTAATTTTAAATAGGCTCCCTACTGACGTGTGACAAGTTATTTTTGACTAAAAACGAAATTGATTTTCGTTCTCAAAGACTTGTGAAATTTTCCATATTTTTCATACAAAAATTCGATTTTCTAAAGTCCGTCTGCAAAAATTATCAAATCCAATAGTGTCAATAGTATACTTACCTGCCTTGCGGTACTCCAGTGTGTTTTCAGCTTGCTCGGGTCCCGTTTGGTAGTCGTAATAATTGTTTTTCATCCCAATTTTCATTAAAAAGTCAAATTTTTTGCTCTGGCAACACTTAAATTCATCCATAGATTGCTAGCGCTCGCCGAGACGCGTCTTTTGACACCCCTCACGTGCGTCTAGCCCCCATAGAACACCCGCAAATTCCATTTTAAAGGAAAATTTGGCCCGATATAATATCCCGCCCAAACATATCCGTACAGATTCACATTCCATTACACGATAAGGATAAACGCCTATAAACAAACAGATCCGCCCGTGAGTTGCGTATAGTAGCAGACGGGTAATTTTTGGGAAAAATTATAAAAATATTTTATTTTTGTATTTTGACATACAAGTCCTGCGGCCATAAATTTAGTCACAACCATCGCATTTTCACGTCGATAGGCATCATTTGACGGAGTTTTTTACAGATTTAGTATTTTAGTGTTTTGACGGCCGTCTTGCCTTTGGACGGCTTAGTTTGAATTATTTTGAGACTTCCTGCGCTATCCCCCCTTTACAGGGACGCAGAAGTCAGCCAGTGCCCCTCTACTGATTTATGAACCTGACCTTTACTAAGGCCACCGCTATGTTCCGCACGCCAGCCAAGACAGGAGAGAGCTCACCGGGCTCCAGGGTCTCGCAGCGTTCTGCGGAAAAGGCTGTACCCTCGCTCCCCAGTGTGAGACGTAGCATTGGGGAATGGGAGGCTGGGAAAGCAGAGCCCCAGGCCAAGTCCCCGGTCAAGCTAACCCACGACGCCACACGACGACCATCCGCTCCCGACAGCCAGGAGACACGCCGAGTGCCGGAGGACGCTGTGAAAGCCTCGAGGAAATCTGAGCCTAGGTACCCCAATATCGTAGCGGAGGCGAGAGCTTGCCTAAATAAAGCAAAACTTCATTTGGGCAACTCTCGCAATCTGAAAACAGGAATTAAGACGGAGGTACTCATTGCTATAAATAGGCTCTACGAGCTCGTGAAGGAGGCAGCGCGGGACAAAGCCGCTGTCGCACCGGCACCTGTCGACATACCTGCGGCCCCACAGACAGCCGCGCTGTTGGCGCCGCCCACGGACGAACAGGCGGAGCTTATGAGGACCCTAGTGGCAGGCCTCAAGGAGCACAAACAGGCCCTGGAGGAAAACCAACACCACACCCAGGCCCTGTCAGAACATCTGCAGCAGGCTCCTCGCTTCGTGGCAGGCCAAGGTCCCACCTTCGCGGAGATCGCCGCCGCCCCGAAGCAGAACATCCAAGCTCCTCTTCACTCTGTCATCGTTTCGTCTACCGATGATCAGGACACGGGTGAAGAGGTGATTGCGAAGCTAAGGACGGCGGTCGATGCCAGGAACGAAGGCACGAGGGTGGAGCGCCTACGCAAGGCGAGGGACCAGAAGGTGGTAGTGGGGTTCAAGACCAGGGAGGAGCTGAGCAGGGTCACGGAAAGGATCAAGAAAGCGGGAAATCTGGTGGTAGAAGAGGTGAAAAACAAGGACCCGCTAGTCATAGTGATGGACGTCCTCTCCTGTCACGCAGATGCGGAGATCATCCTGGCTCTGCAGCGGCAAAATTCCCACCTGGTCGGGGACATTCCTGCAGAAGACTTGAGGCTGGGGGTGAAGTACCGTCGAAGAACGAGGAACCCCCACATGTGCCACGTTGTTCTGCAGGTGTCCCCCGCAGTGTGGCAGAGGCTGACTACTGCGGGTCGCGTGCACATTGACCTGCAGCGGGTGCGGGTGCAGGACCAGTCGCCACTGGTGCAGTGCACTCGCTGCCTTCGTTTCGGCCATAGCCGGAAATTGTGCACGCAGCCCGCCGACCTCTGCATCCACTGCGGTGAGCCCCACTTGCGAGCTGACTGCCCTTCGCGCCTGGCAGCTGAGGCACCGAAATGCCACAACTGCCTCATGGCGAAATTAGATAACACAGACCACACTGCCTTCGACCATCAATGTCCGTTGCGCCAGAAATGGGACGCCTTAGCGCGCCTGTCGGTGGCGTATTGCTGAGGTGAAATTCGCCACACCCGGAACTAATAAGCGCTGTACTAAATACCGTTATACCGGTGCTTTCCACAAGAAGACGGCGGCAAGAATCGAGAGCTCACATGTTCTGAAAAACAAAAAACAGACAACAAACACCAGAGACAGAAGAATTCAAAACAAGAATGTAGCAAATTGGAGTCAGTTTTATAAAAAAGGGGCCCAATTGAATGCAGGTACACATCTAAATTCTTCTGTACTCAGCTTAAATACGGATAAAGCCAGCATGCAAGCAGCAAATAACAAAACCACATTAGTCAGTAATTACAAACCTTTAATGTCAAAGTGGTCCAACGAGCTCGTCGAGGAAGCTTTCAGAAGACGCCGTACCCGAAGCAATACGCCAGCCGGGAGTACAGAGGTCGATGAACAGCACCTGAAACAAAAGGAAGCACGGTTCGAGAATCATAACTACGTAAATTATAAGAAAAATGTATTAGGTCAAAACAAACAATTAAAATTAGCAGCTCTGAGTCTTCCAGAGATTCCGAAACTCAAACGAAAACTAAAAAACTTAAATATAGAATTAAATATGTGTAGATTAGGAAATGTAATTAAGGAATTAGCATTAAGAAAATATGTCTATATAATATATTGAGCATATATTAGCATAGCCATAGTCTAAACATAGATATTAAAAATGTATAGTTTTAAATATATGTAAGTAATTAGTTTAAATTAGGTAGACTCTAAATATTGAAAAAACATAAAAAAAAAGAATAACAAAAATAACAAATAGAAAATAAATTAGAACGTAAGATACAGTAAATGTTATATAAAAGTTAAGATTAAATATAAGGAAAGTGCAAAATCAAATCAACAAAAAAGAGCACAAACAAAATCAAACCGGGGACAACAAGGTCTCTGATAATGTCAGAGGGACACTGAGCAAGGGCAGGAGTGGGTTTTAGCCGGTAAGAGTCCGGCACTGCCCAGACTGGCTCACAAGTGGGCCAGTCTGGGCGTCCATGAGGATTTCCCACTCCTGCCAAAACAAAAAAAAAAAAAAAAAAAAAAACCCCGGCAAGCGTAGCTTAACCTGATGGATCGACCTGTGCAGCTGGTGTTAAATAACCAGCTCTAGAGTTGTATAGTTTCTTCAACTAACACTAGTGAAAGCTTCTGACTTTACAAGATTAATAATAATCCCCTCTCATCTCCAGGAGTCCATGAAAACGTTCCACCTGCTACTGAACGAGACTTCGCGTCGTCTCCAGGCGTGGACCAAGCGGCTGGGCACCTGTGTGGACAAGTCCAGGCCTTACTACGATGCTGTGGGGATCGCTACTACTGCCAGGCAGGAGTGCCAGAAAGCTGCTGTGCAATTCCAGAGGGCTAGTGGTAAGTTAATTGAAGTTTTACAAATTTTCAAGGTGGACTGACGTTGGAACGGCAGCACACGTTGGAGCTGTGTCGTAAACTATGTTTTACTCCTTATCCTGCCTTCTATGCCCCACAAAATGTAGTAATAGTGATCGCTGCGCTGCCACCCAAGACGCCGTAGAGGGGGGGAAATGTTTTGGGCCAACAGGATCTATTCATGTGTCGTGCCGACACAAAAAAGTCGATGGATTCTAGATTTAGTAGTTTCGTAAGGCCAGAAGGCCATGTTATATAAATTTTATGTGTGTTATTTATTCTGGGATGATAATATGTCATCATCTGCTTCGATAGAAGATTTGTATGATTTCCGGCCACGTTCATAATATTTACGTAGTCGGGCCATAAGTTCTGTCACTTGGGAAAAATTTCGAATTTAGAATACAAGCCGAAAAAAAATGTATGGGCATTCGAAATTTGAATATTTAAAGAAAATTAATACACAGAGTTTCTGGCATTTTCATCATTTTCAAAAATGGAGTGGACGCGCAAAGAAGACAGAGTCGCAGTAATTGCATTGCATCGTTGCGGTCACGCGCCAACAGAGATTTTCAAACTGCTGAAAAAATTGAAAATTCCTCTGAGATTTATTTATCGTACTATCAAACGATTTACGGAAGATTAAAGATTAGAAGATAAACAAAGGAGCGGTCGACCTCGTACTGTTCGGACTCCAGCGGTCATCAAAGCAGTGAAGGCGCGAATCTAACGAAATCCTGTCCGCAGGCAAAAAATGTTGGCTCTGCAGATGGGATTAAGCAGAACCACTGTTAAAAGGGTGTTGAATGAAGACCTAGGACTACGTGCTTATAGAAAAAAAACGGCACATCTTCTTAACGCACGGCTGAAGAAAATCAGACTCGACAGATGTCGAGTGTTGTTAAGGCGGTACGCGGGAAAAAAATACCGCGAAATACTTTTTTCGGACGAAAAAATTTTTAATGTTGAGGCGAGTTTCAACAAGCAAAATGATAAAGTCTATTCACACTCTAGTGAAGAAGCGAGCAGACGTGTGCCACGTGTTCAGCGTGGTCATCACCCTTCAGCAATCATGGTTTGGCTTGGGGTGTCTTATTTGGGTGCAGCAGAAATGTTTTTTTGTGAAAAAGGAGTGAAAACCAGTGCCCTCGTATATCAAAACACAGTGCTAACAAACATTGTGGAACCTATTTCACAAACAATGTTCAAAAACAGGCACTGGGTATTCCAGCAGGATTCTGCGCCAGCTCATAAGGCGAAAAGTACCCAAAACTGGCTCACGAACCGTGGAATCGACTTCATCAGGCATGAAGATTGGCCCTCCTCCAGTCCAGACTTGAATCCCTTGGATTACAAAATATGGCAGCACTTAGAGGAGAAGGTCTGCGCTAAACCCCATCGCAACTTGGAGTCACTTAAAGCATCCCTGATTAAAGCAGTCGCCGGAATTGACATGAACGTCGTGCGTGATTCGATTGATGACTGGCCTTGCAGATTGAAGGCTTGTATCGAAGCAAGAGGAGGACATTTCGAATAATTTTAATTTGGTTTAAATATGTATTTTATACGCTTTCATTTGATATATATATGGTTGAAGTGCGTAACTCATTGTGTCATTTATTTAACTTTACATATGTGTCAAAACTTATGACCAGACTACGTATATTTTGCGAAATTAAAATCATGTTATCAATTTTTACGTAAGCTCTTATGTAAGAAACAATGCTTATCTGAAAGATAACAGAGATTTGGACGATGGTTTCTTAAGTTGACATTTAATTAACCAATCGAATTAAAAAAAAATTACGATAATCGATAAGGAAATTAAGTCTTTCGTAGAACAAGTCTTTTGGCAATTACATAACCTGACCCGATATAAAACAACTAACATGGCGACTAGATTCTTTCAACCCGTAACTTCTGTCTGACACAAGTATCTACGATTTGGCTACACTGCCAAGTTCTAAGCAGTATAACATACCATATCTGATGGGAGTATGTACATCGTACACGGCCATATTTTTCTTTATTGTTTTTTTTTATCTTGATTTGCCTTCATTAAATTCATTACTTATTTTACTTTAATTAATTTGTTACTTAAACGATGGATGGATTGTGTAAAAGATGATATGGCTAGAAAGGGACTACCGAGATGACGACTAATAGAGAAGTATGGAAGAAAAAGACATGTTGCGCCGACCCCAAATAAATTAGGATAAGGGCAGGCGAATGATGAAGTAATGGTTAGTTTAGCAGTCACAGAAGACAAAATCGATGAGTACCTAAGAATGTTTTAATTATTTTTTTAAATCTGTATTTTTGGAGTTACATTTTTTACACCATATTTGAACACAGATTTTTCTACAGATTCGAGTTGAAATTTTAAATAAACATAAATTGACAGATGACGTCATCTTGCATAGGGTCGTAGCATTATATTGAGCGATGGCCGTTTTGCGTGGACATGACGCATATTTCCCCCAACTGTTTTTTTTTGTTTGTCTTCTTCGACTGCGTCATTTTCACCGCAAATAAACGTGCTTTCCTTCGTCGTTCTTTCTTAATCAATCACTCTGCCTAGCCTTTTCCCAACTATGTTGGGGTCGGTTTCCAGTCTAACCGGATGCAGCTGAATACCAGTATTTTACATAGAGTGACTGGCCTATCTGACCTCCACAACCCAGTAACTGGGTAATACGATAAAAAATTATATTGCTATCTATGGTAAAACATACTTTCAATCGTGGATCTTTGACAGTCGTTACGGGTTGTCAGAACCTCTCAACTAGTTTCATCTTTCTGGCTAACACCGACCCTTTGACAATTCAAAAGTGCCTACAATTAGGTTTGAAATAAATGTTTTGAGTTTAAGTAGGTGCAATGCATTACAAAATTAAGTATGACCTTTTCACTTACAACGTAAACTGTAATATTACTCGTTTATCTTTTTCAGTTTTTCAATTTCCGTTGGCTTCACTTGATACCGCGCCATTTCCGACACCGATGTTTCGGTCAGAGCTTACTATATATTATTGTAACGTTTTCTGAAAAATGTATCCTACTAATATTAAAAATGTGAAAGTTTGTGAAGATGTTTGTTACTAAAGTCAGAATGGCTGAGCGGATCTGGATGAAATTTGTCACACATATAGTTTATAACCTGGATTAATATAAGATACTTTTTATCTCGGTAGTACGTTCCGCACCCAAACCAATAGCCCAAAACGTTTTGTTTCCGTTTCCTGAATGTTCTGTACCAACTGAGGAATGTCCTTGGGTGCACTTGCAAAGTGCATACAGGAATAATCGTCGGGTAGCACCTCCTTATCATTTATAATTGTCTAAGGGGGCCTCTGCGAGTTGGCTTCGGCCCCTCGTACGCCTTCCAAAGGACCGGGACCCCGAGGTACCGAAATGTGTCAAAGGCATTTTATGATAATTATTGATTATAATCACTGCCTCGTTGATCTAGTTTTACTTAATAACTTTGTTATATTGACTTTTTTTTTCTTTTACAATACCTATTATCATTATTTTAACCTATTGACCGCTTGGTTCTATATCAAGTGCTGCGCCACCAGCGCCCAGCTCATAAAAAAAAACTTTATTTCAGACGAATAAGGTCTTGCAATTACATAAAAAACGAGAACCGAACATAGATTCTCAGTCGTATAAACACGACTCAGGCGGTCGTATTAATCCGACTGGAGCGTTAAAAGGTTAAGCTTTGGTAACAACGCTGTAGATACCTTCATTTTAACCATTTTAAAAGAGTCTGGGTTTGAGCCCGGCTGATTGGTGTAACCACGCCCTCTATAAAATAACTGGCGAAACGTGGGTATGCTGTAGTTAAGTATACTTCTGCTCAACCCTTCAGGGACTACAAGCGTTAATTAATGTGTTAGTAGTTAGTTTGGTGGTGTAAAAATCAGTTTCTATCGAACTTAATTGCCCTCCAATCACCTACACGCTCATATTATAAGGTATTATTGTAAAAGATGAGCGTGACCTTACTGGCTAGAAATAGAAAATCAATCATAGAGTAAACAGCATTTTGTTTTGGGCAACACTTACATACCGAACTTTTCGTTCAGACTAAAGAACCTTGAGAATTCGTTCCCTCTTCAACGCACCCCAAATCTATATCTCTATCTCACTATCCAGCGCAAGAGATACGTTGCGAGTACGCTCAGATTTTGAGTAAATCGTTATAAAATCAAATGTTCGTCTTTTAGAAAAAAAAATACTAGCATAATGTTCATTATTAAATTGCCTATCCATTAGTATTAAGTAGCAAATCAAAATAATAGTTACTTTACGAGGAGATGCATGTGATAAATCATTATATCTCATTCCTGTGGTTTCGTTGTGAGGGGATTAATTAAACATTATGCAATTTAAAACTTTTAATTTTTTATTACTTGTGTAACAAACCTTATTTCAACCCACTAACGCCACCTATCATAAAAGAGACACTACAACATGCCGCTTCTCGACGCTAGATGGCGCTGTCGCATTACGTCACGTTTCTGAATCGCGGTGTTAAGAGTCTCCGAAGGTTAATGACCTCCGCTAGTGTATTTAATTTTTTTGAAGACTGAACTAGTGGTGCATTCGTGAACTACGTCCTACTTGGAATAGTTACATGAGACTCCGCTACTAAGTTAGCCTACCCTTAGACAAAATACTGTCATTTTTTTGGTTTAGAGGACCCCTCATCCCCTTCTTCGTCCCTTCTGGGAAAAGTTGTGTGGATTCGTCCTATACATAATCTGTACGTTGTGTAAATAAATCCTTGTCTTCACAACTGGACTTCTCTGTGCCGGAAACGGTGACCACATCCCTTCTACAAACTGGCGACCAACGGTGGGCCCGACAAGGATCAACAGAAGTACGTCACTCGCTCAGGCAGAATAACGACGTCAACAGCTGTGAAGACCTCACCTAAAGCGATGTCAGTCAACCTGTCCGACACCCAGTTCCAAACCTTACTGGAGAAGATCTCACCGTCTAAGCAAGGATCCTTCACGACGTGCACCGCCCAATGACGGGACCAAGAACTCTGAAGTTCTAGAAGCGTTCCTGGCAGCGGTTACAATTTTCAAACAAATTGAAAATATTACGGATACTGATGCCCTTACCAGTATTCCGCTACTGATGAAAGGAGAAGCAGCTGTGTAGACATGACTCCTCCACAAGATCATTCTTCAGCACACTCGACGTCTAAGCAAACGGCTGTTTTGCCGCAGCGGACAGATACCTATAAACTGATCCCGCTAGACGAATCGACGATAAAAAGACCCAGAACCGTCTTCGATGGTTACTCACCCCGCTTTGCTGATTACATGATGATGGACGCAGAGCGCAACATTCGAGAAGCCGAAGACACCCTAACAGCGCGCGAAAGAGATCTCTTCCCTAGCTCAGATGGAACCAAACCATACATCTTGAAGACAGATGCCAGTGGTTTTGCACTCGGAGCAGTTCCAGTACAGGGGGAGAAGGAAGAAGTTGGTAACGCAGCCCACACGTCCCGCTAATAAAAGAGGCCGTGGACGTCCTAGAAAACAATAACTCTCCAGTTCTTCTCGCCGAGACGTCTTCGAGAACTGAGGGGGAGATTGTAACAAACCTTATTTCAACCCACTAACGCCACCTATCATAAAAGAGACACTACAACATGCCGCTTCTCGACGCTAGATGGCGCTGTCGCATTACGTCACGTTTCTGAATCGCGGTGTTAAGAGTCTCCGAAGGTTAATGACCTCCGCTAGTGTATTTAATTTTTTTGAAGACTGAACTAGTGGTGCATTCGTGAACTACGTCCTACTTGGAATAGTTACATGAGACTCCGCTACTAAGTTAGCCTACCCTTAGACAAAATACTGTCATTTTTTTGGTTTAGAGGACCCCTCATCCCCTTCTTCGTCCCTTCTGGGAAAAGTTGTGTGGATTCGTCCTATACATAATCTGTACGTTGTGTAAATAAATCCTTGTCTTCACAACTGGACTTCTCTGTGCCGGAAACGGTGACCACATCCCTCTACACTTGGTATTTATTTTGGTTAAAAAGAAGTTGTCTCCGGAAAACTGCACCAAAAACGGAAACTTTTTTTTTGGTGGTAAATTATCAAATGACTTCCAGCTCTAGGTAGAGCGGAAGGGAGTGTCAGACTGTTACTGACTAAAATCCATCCATGTTCCTTCCTTACCCCTTTATGTTCCGGGGTAGCGGTAACCATTTCGGACAATCCCGCTTACCCGGCAGTCCACAGTACACCTACTGCTGCATCTTGCTCGCGCGAGCACGCGCCTTAACAAAATATTCTGTTAAAACATTCTTATGACATCGTTTCTACAAATACAATCTCATTAATATATTTGCTTGTATCATGCAATGATATGGGTTCACTGACACCATATTAAAAAGAAAGTAGCGATAAATAGGAATTTAACTGAATGTCTGTCGCCAGCACATCATGTTCCACAAACTGTCAAATTTTCACAATCGATTTTGAACTTAACAACCGACGTGTTAAGGTTGAAAGTCATTTCTATAGTTAGGCTTAATTAATGTGCTAATGACCGTACCAAGGTTCCTGATAACATTTAGTTAATTACATTTCACTTTGTTAATTAGAACACTGTGTCATTTACTGGTGCGTTCACCTTAATTCAGGCAAAAAATGGCACTTACACGAACTAGTGTATGTAATAGGAATTTTAAATACTGCATGAAGCGTTGATGTCTGTCAGTTCATGTATTGGAATCCCTCTGGACATATTTGTATGAAATTAATGCATATTTACAAAGTATTTATGGTCATGTGTCATGCCAACTTTTAATTCACAAAGGGTAATTAAATCATTACAAACAAGCGACCAACGGACTGCCAATTCTTAGGGCACGAGTTCGAGTCCAAGAGACGCACCTCTGACTTTTCGGATTCATGTACGTATTGTATAATTATCACTTGCATAAAAACGGTGAAGAAAAATATCGTGTGGAAACCGGCATGCCTTTTTTTATGGTGGGAAATCATCCAATGACTTCTCCCGCTCTGGGCGGAGCGGAAGGGCGTGAGAGATATTTCTCAACATGTGAAGCTAAGTCAGAGTCCCATAGACAACATAAACACTGACACCAGGTTAGTCACTAACCGCACGAAGAAAGAAAGATTGAATAATTTGAAGCCTGAATTATTTGGGTATTTCCATCAGGAATTTCTGCGTAGTAGCCGGAATCTCGATTGGAGCAAGGTTGATAGCAATAGACTCGCCCTCTATCACATGAAACGTCAACAAAACGGGCCAAATGTAGGTTTAAGTATTATAGGTACATCTCTACTCTCTACCCAACTCTTGAGAGATAAAAGGCGTGATGTTTCATTTATGTGTTATTACATTATGCTCATTACGTTTATATTTCTGCTCATAAACTGCCCACTTTCTCATGTTATATAACGAGACAAGATACGTAATTTCTTTGACTCAAATACCAAACATTTTCCTCTTGGAATGAATAGATATTATTAGTAATAATGAAAATTATTATGAGTAGTAGAAGGAAAAAAGTAATCATTTATTACTTCTTTTGATGTTATAAGAAATTCATAATAGTAATTCGTGTTAATTTTCAGCAAAATTGCTAGGAATTCTAAACAGTCAATCTCAATTTGCCGAACCTTTTCCCAATATGTTGGGCTCGACGAGCATTTTACATGGAACGACTGCCTATCTGACCTCCGGAACCCAGTCCGTAACTGGGTAATACGATAGCCCTTGGTAAGACTGGCTGTCAGACTTTCGCGCTTCTGACTACCCGTAACCACTGTCAAAGATCCACGAATGACAGAAACAACAGTATTATTAGCTATTCCCACTTGTAAACTTTTACAAATTCTAGGATGAAAATGATATCCTTTCTCTTTTAAGTATTTTCATTATATTACATAACATGATTAACATGTTTTACAAGGGTTATACAGAGGTCAGAGGTGTACAGCTGTATAGAACTCCCACATTTCGCCAATTATGATTGAGACAGTATACCTGATAGGGGGCGAGCCTTTTGCTATCAACCGGACACAAATCCAGACTCCATTGCAGGCTGCTACTGATAAAAGAATCCAATAACACTTTGCACGACCCAGGAATTGAACCCAGGACCTCAGTAGTAGCGGTTGCGACCACTAGACCAACGAGTTAGATCTAAAATATAGTAGTCCAATGTTATGTTACTATGTTACAATCTCATCTCCATCCAAGTTTTTCTGGCGTGCTGCCAGATATGGATTTGCTTAATAGTAAGGTACTGGACGATACCTAGGACCGAATTCTGAATCAATGGTATGGAGAGACTTTAGTACCTATCACATTGAGGAAAATACTTTTTCACCTCACAGGCTCGGAAAGAGACTTTTTGTCATTTGAAATCTGAGCGCAAAATTGCATTTGTGCTCGCTACCGTGGAAAGAGATTTAAAATTCGAACCTTTCTATTTATTTTTTTATTCGGCCAGTCCACCGAAAATGCATGACACAGTCTAAAATAAAATATTAAATCTTATTTGCGCCTCACTCTTGACTTAAGGACCCCCAGATTATAGCTATCTGGAATCACAGACTCCGAAAACAAAATAAAACGATAATTCAATCGCCTCTATGCAACTTGCACAGCAATAAACTCCACACTCACACCAATTGGCATGCCAAACATTTTGATCGGTGCAACAATAGATAAATTGGAACAAATCACTTGTGCTCTTATCAGGCCCACATCCGGCCATCAAGAGGGCCCGAGGCCGGCAGTTCAAGGCCCTTGAATACTTGATCATGTTTGAAGGTCCAATGTGGTAATTGCCCTGCGCCCTTAGCGAAGGTCGCCCAAGTAATTTGGTTGAATGTGTGTAATTTGTATTAGTGGGGTTAATTGGAATTTTATCTATCTTTATGTTATTAATATCTAGTGCTGATGGCTTCTTAGATAGGGTCTTTATTCATTAATGTGAATGTACAGACGCCAGCACATCAAGCTATCCCTAAATGTCAAATTTTCTCAATTAAAATGTCTTTGCAATAAAGTTGAAATACTATCAAAGAAATTTGACAGATTGTGGTAACTTGATGTGCGGGCCTCTGTACCTTATTCCATTCTTTTCAAATATAAGCAATTATTTTGTTCTGATCCATTGTGCGATGCCGATCTAGGTTTTGGTGCGTCATAAAAAACAAGTGACCATAAACAATGTTTATTTTGATTTTGAAAGTTTGTGTGGATGGATGGGTGTTTGTTACTCTTTCACGCAAAAACTCCTGAACGGATCTGGATGAAATTTGGCTTAAAGGTAGATTATAGTTTGGAATAGCACATAGGATACTTCTTATCCAGGTAGTAAGTGCCCGTGAGATAATTTACGACATCCGCGCGGGCGAAGCTAGTAATTAACATTTCTGTGAGACTGCCCATTCTGACAACGGCTTCATACTGTTATCAAAGTAACTGCTGAATATAGACGTCTATAAACCCATGAAAATCCGTCTTCTTCTTAGCGTGTCGATGAGAATCTAAATTGGGTGGGCCAAGACTTCGGCAGCGAGTTTGTTCGATTTGACTTAAGCCTTCTTGCACAACATCCTCTAGATAGGCATAGGAGGTTCACATATTTCTTTTAGAAAAAACAAATTGTGAGGTGTTTGAAACAAATTGCATCCGGTTGAAAAGAAGTTCCTTTCCCTGTATATTATGTATTAATACATAATCAACTATAAGTTTTCATCTTGCTAAAAAAACACAAGAAACTGTCTTTTTCACGGGCATAACGCTTTTTCGTTACATGACGATTTTGTCAGCTTATTCCTACCGCGACTTTTTCTCGGCCATAACACATTTTCGTTACGTGACGATTTTGCCAGCGCTAAGCTGGCAAAACTTGCCTACCGCAAGGCGCTTTAAAGGACTCCGATCCAAGAAGATTTACCTATCGATAAATAAGCAAGTAATATTGACCAGAGCGGACGTAATAGTGGATAGTCAGTAACTTTTGCAAGACCAGTTGAATTTCATTGAAAGGTGTGTGGTGGGCGCGCATTGTTGCAAGCTTCATTGCTAACGTAATCAAGTAAAGTGGCAAAGGTCATAGTGGTATGTGAAAGGTTAGTTGCACATCTTTGCTAGAATGTGGATGTTTTGTCATTATTTCCATATGGTTGTCTATGTATGTATGTTACTCTTCCGCAAAATAGAGCTGACATTTTTTCATGTTCCTGAAATGCAAAAACAGAAGCTGAATATTTTCATGGCTTTATTAAACATTTTATAAGATAAGATAATAATAATTTATTTGGTCAAACAAGCATGCAAGAGATGTTTAAAGTAAAAATTAAATAGATAAAAATATGTTAATAAATCTCAAAAACACAATACAATATAATAAGATGTAAACAAAGTAAGGTCTTTGTGTGTGCGTGTGTGCGTGCGTGCGTGCGTGCGTGCTTGCATGCGTGCGTGCGTGTGTGTGTGTGCGCAAGCTTGGTAGTAATAGCCGTATATTATTTCATCATAAATGATCGACATTATAAATAGTGGGGTTTGTGTAGAATATTATAGAGCGTGTTCCTAATTGGGTAGACTTTAACAGGTCGATAAATACAAATATTTGTCATTAAAAAAAAACATAACGGTCGTATTAAAAGGTTTACCAAAATAAACGTCCCTTTCAAGGACTTAATTCCCATTTGGGGTGAAAAAAAGGGATGAACGGGTATACCGGGCTATACGTAAACCGGGAAACGGAAATCCGACCACGACTCATTCTACGCGGAACGCCATTTTTACTCACAAAACCTTTTTTTTATAGCCTTCACGTTAAAAACGAGTGATATTGAAAAAAAAAATCTATTCTTGGCGTTCAAGGTTGTTTGAATACTACGATGACGGAATATTTCTATAGCTATATTTGACTTTCAAATTGGTCAAATAAAACGTTTTATCACTAATTGTTCGCCCTAGTTTAAAGAAACCGTTACGTACCTACAGACGCCAGCACATCAAGCTATCCCTAACTGTCAAATTTTCTCAATTAAAAATGAACCCTATGTCTTTGCAATAGAGTTGAAATACTATCAAAGAAATCTGACAGATTGTGGTAACTTGATGTGCTGGCCTCTGTACTTGTCCTATCTACCATAAATAAAAATTACCCCGGATAATAAATGGCTATGGAAGGAACATGGATGGGTTTTAGTCTGATACTCCCTTCCGCTCCATCCGGAGCGGGAGGACTTACCACCTGAAAAAAAAGACGTCTCCTTTGCATCTTGACAAACGACTCAAAGCCGTTCCTTTTAGTAATAAACTTTTAGATGGGTTGAGGATCTTGCTTTTTACTCGATTGCCAAGGAGCCAGCCCAGCTCGTGTTACCCAGAGGTACTGGGTTGTGGAGGTCAGATAATCAGTCGCTCCATTTAAAATACTAGAATTTAGCTGTATCTGGTTAGACTGACGGCTAACTCTAAGTCTATAATAGGTGGGAAAAAATCAAGGCTTTTCGAGGTACAGAGGGGTTTTAATGTGAAGTGGATGGTCATTGGTCACCCATCTACGAATCTATAGCGGCAAGCGTCAACCCTTCATATCTACACATAAAAAGCGGTCAGAACAGCTGTCCAAGGCGTCGAGCGGATTGCAATGACATAATTACCGCTAATCGTAGATAAACGCTGATTCATGACACGTAATAGTTGTAAGTCGATAAATGAAGTAAGTAATTCGCATAACTGGTCTAATTCCCACACTAGGAGTGCTCGTTGTTGCTCGGACGTAAAGTTTTTTTTAATACTTCCTCATAGATTACCAAAATACAGAATTTTCTTGTATATTTATTTATTTTCTCAACATCACTATCCTCGCAAAAAAAAATCACAAATAATCGTAATATTCGTAATAATCATCATCATTATAATCATATTATATCATATTATATACGGCCCGGGCCCCGTCTCCACACTGTAATGACAATGTTAATCTGCTTGACCACTTACATATTAATGAGGATAAAATACTCAAAGAATTAAAATTACTTGACTCAACCAAAGGAGCAGGGCCGGATGGGTACCCAGCACTGTTCTTTAGGAACGTTGCTGGCAGTATATGTAGACCACTTTATATTATTTATAATAAGTGTTTGACTGAGGGTGTCTTTCCGGAAGAATGGAAACAAGCTTACATTACACCTGTACATAAGAATGGCTCAAAGCATGATGTGGAGCAGTATCGACCTATCTCTATAGTGTCGACCTTGTCAAAGCTTTTTGAAAGACTTGTACACAACGAAATCTATCCCATATTACATAGCATAATTATCCCTGAACAACACGGATTTGTTAAGCAACGCTCGACTGTATCAAATTTGCTTATATTTTCCAATTACCTATTTGAAAAAATAGATAGGAGGTTGCAAGTTGATGCAGTTTACACAGACTTCAAAAAGGCTTTTGACAAGGTCGATCATGTTATTTTACTAAATAAAATAGCTTTCAATGGGATACGGGGTAGTTTGCTGCGCTGGTTCTCATCTTATATTAAAAATAGGACACAAAAGGTTGTCGTAAATGGTCATCAGTCAGGAGTAGTACATATAACTTCAGGTGTTCCGCAAGGCTCGATTTTGGGACCGTTACTATTTATTCTTTACATAAACGATATAGACAAGTGTTTTAAACATACAAATTTTCTGGTATACGCTGATGACCTTAAAATTTATAGATCTATACAGACCTTAGAGGATTGTCAACTGTTCCAACAAGATCTGAACAGACTCACTGAGTACTGTCTGAATAATAAATTGCACCTAAGTCTCCCTAAATGTAATTATATTAATTTCACGAAAAATAAAGTGATTGTTAACTTTAAATATTCATTGCAGAACACAATACTCAGAAAGTTATCTATTGTGAGAGATCTCGGTGTGTTATTTGATGACAAGTTATCCCTAAACCAACATGTTGAGAAAATTGTAAATAATGCTTTTAAAATGTATGGCTTTGTTATGAGATCGTCCACTGCATTCAAACGAACCTCTACTTATCTTTGTTTATATAAGACACTAGTGCGGTCACAACTCGAATACGCCGTCCCTGTCTGGAACCCGTTTTACCAAAAATATAAAGGTGAAATTGAAAGAGTCCAGCGTAGATTTCTGCGTGCCATGCATTACAGGTGTCAAAAAGTATAATTATCCTATTCAGTGCTGCTTGATAGATATAAGCTGAACAGCCTGGAGGATAGACGTAAATACCTAGATGCATCTGTATTGTATGGTATTGTCCGTGGTGGCTTTGATAGCATAGATCTCACATGTAAACTCTGTTATGCGGTCCCACGCACGGTTAATAGACGCGGTGTCCGTGCTGGTACTTTATTTGCTCTCAATTCTTGCCGAACTAATGCTGGTCTGCGCTGTCCTATCCGTCGTATGGTAGAATCTTACAACTGTAACTTTGTTGACATAGATATTTTTGTATGCTCTAAATCTAAATTTAAGTATAATGTATTACAAATTATAAACAATAAAAATAATTATAACAGGAATGTAGACTAATCTAATATATTTATTTAATTTAACGTACTCATTTAATTTATGTATTAATCACTCATTTTACTTTGTTTTGTTTAAAAATTCTTCCTTTCAGTTAGGGAGTATTCTGTTGTTATAAAGACAACATGCTTAATTAATTGTTATTTGCATGACATTTCTTTTCTCTTTTCTTATATTTATTATACTGTTAATTTTAATTATACTTTAATTTAATTGTACTGCCATTCTAGCGGCACTCATTATTACCATATTATTATAATATTTTTGCTAATATGTGGATAATGTAGTGGGCTGCAATATTGTTTAATTATTATTAACTATTCTTGTAACATTTTATATTGTAGCTGTTTATTGTCCCATGATGAATAAAAAAAAAAAAAAAAAAAATATTAAATCAATCTGCCGAGCCTTTTCCCACCCCCATTGGCGTCGGCTTCCAGTCTAGCCGGATGCAGCTGAATACCAGTATTTTACATAGAGCGACTGCCTATCTGACCTCCACTCCCTCTGTGCATCCTTGACAGTCGTTACGGGTCGTCAGAAGCCCGAAAATCTGACAGCCAGTCTTACCAAGGGGTATCGTATTGTCCAGTTACTGGGTTGTCGAGGTCAGATAGGCAGTCGCTCCATGTAAAATACTGGTATTCAGCTGCATCCGGTTAGTCTGGAGGCCGACCCCAAGATAGGAAAAGGCTAGGCAGATGATGAACTCCTCAAAATGTAGGGAACAGCTGATTTATTTTTAACAATTTCATGCCCATGAATTCAATTTCACACTCTGTATAATAAATTAAAAGGGAAGGGTAACCTACAACCCGTTGATTTTGTAAAAGTGTCACCGAAAAATCTTAGATGAAGTGAACGTGAAGTGAGCTTTCGTTCCACTAGCATTAAGTGGATTGACACAATTGACAGCACACTTTAAACTCACTTCACCTACATTTTCACGGTAGAATTTTTACAGTATGCATGAACTAATTGGTCGAGGAAAGCGAAAACTGAAAACATATTTCAGACTAGAAAAAAGAGCCCAATTTGATATGCAATGGCATAAATTACATTAATAATCCAACACTCGACCATACCTCGATGATAATCATATTCATAGGTGTGTCAGACAAACAGCTTAGTAACGCGATCCTACAATTTGTTACAATTAGCGCTCGCCTGGCGCGGTTACTGATTACTCGTGTACGTTATGTACAGAGGCCAGCACATCAAGTTACCACAATCTGTCAAATTTCTTTGATAGTATTTCAACTTTATTACAAAGACATAAGGTTCATTTTTAATTGAGGAAATTTGACAGTTAGGGATAGCTTGATGTGCTGGCGTCTGTACTAAACCTGGCTTAAATAATTATTATTTTGCATGAATAGTGAAAGGATAAAATAAATAACTAGCGAAACTTTTTAAAGGTATATGGATCGATATAACCTATGGCTGTGACTCCGCGATACTTTAACTTTTTGAACGCCAGAGCATAAAGGCACGCGCGTGCCCTCCACGCCAAGCAGCAAATTTATTTCTTCTTGTTATCATGAATTTCCCAATATCCATGGTGTCTTTTGATTTGTTTCATGTCATTAAATACGTACGAGAGCTTCAATTTTTAAGATATCTATATAAACACTCACAAAAGTAATGATTTAATTGTTTATTTCGTGTTCTAGTGTTGTTGCCATTGTCACATATTTGTGTCGTTGGCGTTCAGGCTATGCGCTTGCTTGTCACGTATAATATGTGACAATGGCGTTCAAAAGATTAACTTCCTATTTGTTAAAGAATCTTCGAAATCTGATCAGTAGTTCCAAAAAATACCCCCTATAGTATATAAACTTCAATTCAAGTAGTGATTACGATGTCAACTTGAATTTAACTTTAGAAATACTATTTTCTTTGCCATAAGCTATCGACCATGCCTGTGAGGTTTTGGTACAGTACCCGGCGATAAATATTGCACATCGACCTCTGTGACTAACCTCTTAAAGATTTCCCTCTTTTTCCTAAAGATGCCATAGTACAACTTTAAATTATTGTAACAACTGTGTATTGTGGGTGTTAACAACTCTTAATATATATTTTGAACATTTAGAACATTTTGATAAGTAGCCGATTGTCTCTTTCCAGAGGTCGATGTGCAATATTTATCGCCGGGTATTGTAGTTAATTGAATGTGACCTTGTATAATTCAAGCTGTACTTAGGCATGACTAAATTTTGCGATTGAATGGAATTTATTTATGCTATTGAGGCATCGCGGTTTTCCTGCTTCCGATT
Organism: Hyppa rectilinea; assembly: GCA_951799385.1. Taxonomy (NCBI): domain Eukaryota; kingdom Metazoa; phylum Arthropoda; class Insecta; order Lepidoptera; family Noctuidae; genus Hyppa; species Hyppa rectilinea. The sequence goes on along the minus strand of OX637308.1, from coordinate 2,629,337 downwards.
AAATCATATACCTAACATAATAGTATTATAAAAGCCTATTTTTACTTAATAATAGTATTCGTAACGTACTAAATATAAGCTCTGTAGGCAAAACGTTGGATGAATGTCACATTTTTTTTTACGTTTCGCAAGTCGAATAACCTTTTTTTTTATTGAACCGTGGGGAAAATCCACATGGATGTCCCCCGCCCCGGGGAGGGCGGAGGGGTCTGTCAGACTCTTACTGACTAAAAACCACCCCGGGTGTTCCCTCTCGCTCCTCGGGGGTCGCGGGAACTGAAAATACTTCCGCAAAAGTCGATTAACCTATTTTGTGTATGCTTAGATCTTTAAAACTACACAGCGAATTTTGATGCAGTTTTAGTTTTTTAATAGATAGAGTGATTCAAGAGGAAGGTTTATATGTATAATAACGTGCAATTACTGTCATCAACGTGGGCGAAGCCACGGGCAGAAGCTAGTTGATTATAACCTCATCTCCATTGCCCGCGGCTTCGCCCACGTGGCAATCGAAATAATGCTACGGAAACGTACTAGGTGCTAACCCAAAACATGGTCTATCATGTGCCATGTTCAGCCCGATGCAAACTTTGGCGGCTCTGAACATGAGGCGAGTCGCTGCGCAGTGACGAATTCGTGTGTCAGCAGGGGTGAGGGGCGGGGTACTGCGCAGCTTGTAGCGTACTTCAGAGCGGCCATAAGGCATGACGCGTGTCTTACATAGGTAGGCTAACTTAGAACTACAAAGCATAATGAGCTGTGTCACACGAGTGGCTCAGTGACCCATATAGCTCGGTCGCTAACAATGTCACATCTTGAAAATTTGTGCGGGTTTGTATTTAAGTTCTGGTAAACGAAATCTAGGTTTTAATTAGTCAATAATAATGCAATTTCTGAAGTGTCTTGATGTACGTTTTAGCAATCAATATTAATGCGATGATAGAAGATGCCAACCCCAACATAGTTGGGAAAAGGCTAAGCAGATTTTTTTTGATTGATAGAAGATTTTGGAAGTGATTCTTAGATATTTTGATTAAAAAGTAAAGATCTTCACCATAAAGGTGCTAATAACGGAATTACTAATCAACTAGATGATCATCATTCTGTCTTGCATTAATTAACCATGTCTTTATTTAATTAGGAGATGTTAGGAAATTCTTAATGTATCAGTAGGTACGACAGTGGCGTTACTTTAAACAGTGGTACAGTGGGTCTCATGTCACAGGTAACACGATGACCTTAAGCTGGCGTAGACACGGAGTTCAAGTGGAATGAGAGAATTTAAATGAAATGTTTATTTCTGTATGTAGATCTTTTAAGACGCTTTTACATGTCAATATTTTAGATGTCAGCTTATACTGGTTCTGACGCCTTTTTTTTGGGGGTTGTGAAATCTGAAAACCCATCCGTGTTCCTGCCTTAGCCCTTTATGTTCCGGAGTAGAAGTTCCCTTTCGGAAAATCTCGCTGACCCGGCAGGCTTCGGCCATCACGGGCCCCTTGATGCTGACATCTCTTTGAGGCGCCCGTGGAATGACGTGAGCCCTACGGTATCTATTTAGAGTTCTCTTCAAAATGCTGAAGCTTTATAAAAAGAAGTAGTTTAATCGGTAACCAACCAACAAGATACTTGTAAAGATATGTTTGTTCGCAAAAAACGGTGTAGTGACATTATGTTGGCAGGAAATCGCTTATCAGCACGTTTATCAGCTAATACAATTGTGTTCAATTTTAATACTCGTTGCGGCCAGTTATAGCAAGATTCAACGCTACAGCTGCGTGTGTCCTATTCGTAGTTAGGTTTGTCTTTTAGTATCTACTAGCATTTCCACGTGGAACTTTATTTATTGTTGACTAGCCATAGCCACACGGTTTGGCACGGGTAGGTACTACCGCGCGGGCAAAGCCGCGGCGAACAGCTACTTACTCTATAACTCCCTCTTGAATCAGCCTATCTACAGATGAAAATCGCATTAAAATCCGTCGCGTAGTTTAAAAGACCTAAACGTACAGACGACGGGGAGCGACTTTGTTTATATTATGTAGAGATGTCCTGACCTCTTAACCTTCGTATTAAATACATGAAATATGAGCTTAATAATTAGCAGCTTAATGTTAACAAATTCAAATGAAAACATCAATTATTACCGCATGGATTATTTATACCTGGCAAGACAGATTGGCGTACGGTATCGTGGAGAATGGATGGTTTTATCCAAGTCAGTGAATCCAGGTTGAAATTAAGATGAGACTAATTTCTGCGGAATATTGTTTTATTATTGAATGCGTATTTTATTAGTTAGTACTTTATCTTCAATGGCGTCCTAATTCCGCACACACAAACTTTTTCACCACATCAAATGGAAGGCGTCGTCGAGGCCGGCCCAGGAAGAGGTCAGGCCAGGCAAGACGACATGACGCGTACCGCAAGGGATAGATCAGGGTGGCTCTAGAAAAAGATGTCTGGAAGGATTTGAGGCTGAGCATAGGCCTTATGCTCAGCAGTGGGACAGTGTAGGATGTAGATAGAATATTTGTAAAATGGGTTTTGCAATGTGGCAACTAAACTTGTGTTTCAGTAAAAAAATATGTATATATTTCATAGGTATGTTGACGTTGACGATAACAACGCATATTAATTAGCTCAGCTGTACGCTAGAATTGATTGACATTGATCCGTAATGAACGAGCTAGATTGGCTAGCCATGTCGATTCATTATTTACTCACTTATGAATATGCATGAGTTTATATTGCGAAGACCTGGCAATATTCATAACAGAATTAATTAAACGTTAAACAGCTGAAAGCCTTTGTTCAAAATATACGTAGAGTTATGAATTATTGATAAAAAGATACTTCATCTAAGCTATTAAGCTTATAGGCTTACTTTTAATACGTACTCTTTGCTTTGATTCCATGTATAGATAATATTATACATTCTAAAGTTTGTCTGATACCTTTTTATGCCTAAGTCACTTGACCGATCGTTATAAAGGGGGGCTAAAATGGGGCTACTGAGATGACGTCTAAAATTGAGAAGTGTGAATGAAAATGACATGTTGCACCGATCCCAAATAAATTGGGATAAGGCAGCCTTTCCCAAATTGGGCGATAACGCCCCCTTCTGGGCGCTGCAGGCCTAAAGGGGACCCAGTTTGAAGTAAGAGACCCAGAAAAAAAATGTAGGCGTAGTGTAGAGGCTTAGGGGTCAATTTGTAAGCGGGATTGTCCGAAAGGGTTACCGCTACCCCGGAACATAAAGGGCTACGGAAGGAACATGGATGGGTTTTAGTCAGTAAGAGTCTGACACTCCCTTCCGCTCCACCCAGAGCGGGAGCAGTCATTAGATGATTTCCCAGCCTTAAAAAAAAAAAAAAAAAGGGGTCAATTTGTAATTTCATCTAGATAGTGGTTTCTAAATAGGTGAAAAAAGGCGGCGCTAAAAAATAATTTACTCTCAAAGTGGGCAGTAAACAAAATAAGTTTGGGAACCCCTGGTATAAGGGCAGGAGAAAAATGACTTTAACGATGGAATAATCCGTCATGACACAGATGAGTTCTATGGCAACACGATATGATTAGATAATGTATCTGTCGTGTGATGCAACATGTAACACCGGTTCTATCTGTGACCTTGATTGAATAACACAATTCTGAGCGGTGCATAATATTATGTATACCTACTGTTGTTTTTTTTTTGTTAGATCATAGAGATATTTCGGTTTGAAATGATCATATTGTAATTGTTTATACAAAATGTTCGTTTAGCAAGAGTACGATATGCAAGCGTCGCATGACTAGAATCAGAACAGTAGAAGCCCAGAGTCTGATAAATTTAGGAGAATGATGAATGCTGAAGTTCCGATTACAAAAAGTGACGTTAGAACCGCGATTTTTTTTATTTGAGGGAGGGAAATCATCAAATGACCCCTCCGGCGCTGGGTGGAGCGGAATGGAGTATCAGACTCTTACTGACTAAAACCTATCCATGTTCCTTCCTTAGCCCTTTATGTTCCCGGGAAGTGGTAACCGTTTCAGGCAATCCCGCTGATAGAACCGAGTCTAAGTTATCTATTTTGTATTAAGAATTTTACCTTGCTAAAGAATAAAGTTCAAATTACTGGCTCGATACATTAAGCTTGTGCTAAAATTAGAAATCATTCTGATAATCTTATTTATTTATGTATACATAGTTAGCAATATTTACATGTAATGCTATTCTTTTTAACCCATAAGATGTTCGCCAATTAAAAGCCGTTTGCTTATAAGAGCTCAACGATTTATACGGTTATATTTATTGTCGTTTCGAGAGAATTTTTCTTATGGTTCGTACGACATTTGAGGGGTTAAATACAGTCATAATAATTATTTCCAGAGCTACATGCAGCCGCTAAAGAGACGGTCACGCTTGCCGAGCAGCGGTTCGTGAGCAAGCAGGATGAGTGGCAGTTTGACAGCAACTGGCAGGAGGTGCTCAACCATGCCATCATTAAGGTGAGTCGATAAACAATTTAAATGAAGGTTTATAAGACCTAGAACACATAGCACCCGAAAACCTAGTGTTAAATCAGATGTAACACCCCCCCACTCCCTTACTGTCACTTAAAAAGGGAAGACTTCTTGGGAAGAGTCTTCCCTTAAAGGTTAGCCTTTGCTCAACTATGTTGGAGTCGGCTTCCAGTCTAACCATATGCAACTGCATACCAGTATTTTACATGGAGCGACTGCCTATCTGACCTCCACAACCCAGTAACTGGGCAATACGATACCCCTTGGTAAAACTGGCTGTCAGATTTTCGGGCTTCTGACGATCCATGATGACTCTCAAAGATGCACAGATGACAGCCGGGACCAACGAACAACACACTACACCTAATTTAAAAAAATACTCATCAACAACCAGTTCTAAATAAGTTTTATGTAAATCATAATGTATGATAGGGAGGAAGAATTGTCGCCAAGGTTTCTGCGCTAAGGTTTCGTTTGTGTTATTTTTCCAGGTTATGGATGCTGAGAAACGGAAGGCGGAGAGTGGACGAGAGCATCAGAAGAGAGCGGCCGCGTACATCGCAGCTGAGAAAAAGGTAAAATATAGTCATTAATACTGATACTTTCAGTGGGATTGTCTATTTGCCAAAGGGTTACACTGCCCGGAACATAAAGGGCTTAGGAAGAAACATGGATTGGTTTTAGTTAGTAAAAGTCTGCCACTCCCTTGCGCTCCACGCAGAGCGGGAGGAATCATTTGATAATTTCCCACACTAAAAAAAAATACTGATACTTAACACACATTACAAAAAAAATATGAAAACTATACTGTATGGACCACGTGAGGTAGCAAATGACGCTTTGTTTTCCATTAAAATACTCAAGTAAATACCTACCATGACACATTTAAAGATATGCGCATCACATGCTAATGAGAAGCACAGATATGTTAAACGAAAACACATAATAGAATAGTTAATTATAGAAATCTTTTATCTCCAGGTGACACAACTAGAGGAGAATCTTAAACGTAATATCATCAAATCACGAGTTTACTTCGAGGAGAAGAAATTGTGCGACGAACAGCTACAAACGCAAAATCAAAAAATTGAGAAGCTACAGCGCCTCATTGCCGACGCCAAGTTCCGATACTCCAAATCCCTTAAAGCTCTTGAAAAAATATCTGAAGAAATTCATAGAATGAGAGGCGAGTATCCACCAGACAAGGACACCATCCCTGTAGGACCTAGAGAACCAGGTGTTGGAGCAGAAAGAGACGCCATACATGATGAAGACACAGCAAAAGCTGAACACGACAAAGACGAAGACTCCAGTCTTCAAGAACTAAGAATGCGAGTTAGGGAACTAGCTTCTAAACCTATTGAGAAAGACATAGAAACTGACGAAGCGTGGGCTTTAGAACTGAACGAGACTATTAACAAACTGGACCAGTTACTAATGATGAAGGAAAATAATCAACAGAAAAGGTCGAAATTCACAGCTAGCTCTCCGAGGAATTCTAGCGCGCCATCAACGAGTACTAACTCTGGGAAATACACCCATCCACCAAGCGATAGCTGGAAAACTGAAACTAACCTAACCAGAACGAAATCTATAAGCAAGGATGTTGTCTATGAACATACTAACCCACCGATTAGCAAGACAGAGAAGTCTAAAAGCATGATGTCTTTAGACGTTCTCGCTCTAGCCAGAGACACGAATATGATGGACAGGGAGTCTTACCTCAAAGCGGTGATCGAAGACAAGTCCCCAACAGGGACGTATACGGAAAGTAATTCGGACAGGAATGATACTCCCGACGAGATACTGATGGTGGAATGTGACTCCAGTGACTCCAACCAGAACCCAGTTATCAGGATGACCAGTTCCACTGTCTCTGACAGTGACAACAGCTAAATATGACGAGACAAACACACGATCATTGGATAAGTATACATTTCTTTAATTGGTTGTGAAATGAAATTTTTACTAATTTTAAAACTTATATGAAAAAAAAAAACAATGTGCCGTTTTTTTTTTGTTTGAAAACTGCTCTTTAATTATGTTTGTGAAAAATGCTTTAATTTTTTTTTGTTTATTTTTAATGTCGATCGTGTGTAGTTTATAATTATGACTAAAAATGCAATCTTTCCAATTTTTGAACGTCAATTTCTAAATGTTCGATGTTTTTCTAGTAAACTTGAAAAGTTAATAAAAATTGGTAAAATGATTTTCGTATTCATGTTTAGTTTAGTTTGGACGGCAGTGCTAGCATTTTTATTAATGAAAAGATACTGATTTTTAAATACTCAATTAGACTGGTAATATACCGTTCAACTCAAGATATCAAAGTATTTTATTTTTGCATATAGGCAGCACATACTGTGTATTTGGTATTCCTTAACCTTTTGAACGCCATTGTCACATATACGTGACAAGCAAGCGCATGCCCTGTACGCCAACGACATGGATTTTGGGAAATTCATGATAGCAAGAAATAAATTTGTTACTTGGCGTGGAGGGCACACGCGTGCGCTTATGCTCTGGCTTTCAAAAGGTTAAAAAAACTCATTGTTATCATAATTATAATGCATTATTGTCGTCGTTCGAGTGTCATTTAGATAACAAACGTCACCCAAGCAGTAGATTGCAAAAAAATTATAATTATTATTATCATACATGTTGGAGGAAATTGTAAGAAGTTTGATAAAAACGTCTAGTACTGTCGGAGCACGTTCTTAGATTATAATGTCTTATTTGAGTGACTTACCACGGTCAGTTTCGTAAAATAATTTGTTGGATTATAATGATGTCATTGCAAGTGCAATCCTTCAGAAATGCCATTCTAGTCATGGCATAATATGAAACTGTATTCATATCACCAAATAACAGTTTTTCAGTCTGTAACAGTATTATAATTTTACCTCTTTTTTATAATATTTTATTGCAACGGAATATTTACGAAACTGGCTGTTTTATTTATAGATATTACACTTTTAGACCCGTGTTATTAAAACGATGCTTAAACATTTCTTTTTGTCTTATACAAAATTGGATAAAAGGGTTCTTCTGACACAATTTTTCTGTATCTCTATCTCTTTCTTTAACGTAAAGGCGCCATTTGTTAGAGCGAGAAATCCGATCACATTGAAGAACGTTTACTCGCGCACTTACACAACCCATTAGATGTTCGCCTATTAGAAGCCGTTTGCTTATAAAAGCTCAACGATTTATACGGTTATATTTATTGTCGTTTCGACAGAATTTTCCTTATGTGGCGACATTTGAGGGGTTAAGTAGGTAATCTGCCAGATTTTAATTGAGATTTATATGCTTGGGCATCTTCAACACGGGTCTTTGATATTAATGTTAGATATGACACTTTAGTTCACTTATGAGCCATACCAGTCCACCGACTATAGCTCACAAAATAACTTATTTTTAATTGTATAATAATAAACTTTCGTATCTCTATGACCTTGTGGAAGATTGGACAATCTATTGAGGAAGGATAGTGAACGAATAATATAAAAAACCTTTTGAATTTCATCTTTGACAATCTTTTTTCCACTTGTATCGAGGCACACATTATTGAAGGGATTAGTGAAAATGGGCTCTCGCCATATTTGTATTCAAGATTTTATAAACAATTTTATATCAAAGGATTTGAAGTTAGATTGAATGACTAGCTCGGTGAGGGTGTTGGAATAGACAGAAGACTGGGTTATATGGTAACTTGTTCACGTCTATTCAGGTCTCGTTGCAGTAAGAGAAAAGATAGCGACAAAATTTTGTCGTACTGAGCATGTTAGTCTTTGGAGTCAGGATATAGGTTAGGAAATGTGATTGATGATCCTGTCAAATTTACTCAGTGTCCTATTTGGATTTTTGTCCGACTTGTCATCTAAGGGCCTATTTTTCAACAGCCTGATAAGTTTTTATCTAAAAATAAAAATGGCGGTTTGACATATTTTCTATGCAAAAGCTGTCATAATTATTCCTCCTATAAAACTTATCTGACGATTGTAAAATCAGCCCTAAATGTGATAAATATATTAAGAATAGACCTTTATGTGATACATAACAACTGACAGACTATTTATTATTTTGACATCGTACGCTTAATTGAAATAGCATCATTAATTTAAATTATCAATTAAAGCGTGGTTATCATTATACAAAATCATTTAAGTCAAAATAACATCTTTACAGTGCCTTCTTTTCTCAATATCATATTAATTAAAAAAAATTAAAACTTAGCCGAAGAAGAAGACTGGATGAGGTTGGTACTTAAGACGGTTGTAAAGCTAAATTATATTTGTATGATTTTTTATTAAAATTATATATAAATAACACGATGAGGGTTCGCTAACATACGCTCGCTACATTCATAAGTTTAAGAATAATAAAAATATGTTTTGAACATCATATACAATTACAGTATGTTAAGTAATGAAAGGCGTTCTCATTACATGCTATAAAAAAAAAGGAACAGTAAAAAATTCGTGAAAAAACATCAACTGCTCCTTGCATTTGTGTTCACATAATAATAACAATAATATCCTTGGACATTTCACACAACGCCATATAATCCCAAGCTAAGCAACCTAATGCTTGTGTTATGGTGACGAGAAGGCTGATAAACTACTTATATACATTTTTTTTTGTAATACTATAGATAGACAAACACCCAGACCCGGAACAAATACTTGTAGATCGTACAAATATTTGTTTCATGCGGGAACCGAACCCGCGACATGCTACGCAGCAATCAATCGCTCAACCACTGCGCCAACTGTGTCAACTCATAAAACATAACTCATCAAAATGTAGGAAACAGCTGATTTTTTCCCATGGTAATATTTTTTTTAAGCATGTATGGACGCTACACTTGCAGGTAAACGGGAACGCCTTTCGCCCTTTCGTTAATTAACGTACTGTATAATATTTTAAGTCATATGCATTTACGAGAAGCAAGGTTACTTTGTGGCAATGGGTTTGTACTAATCAAATATAATAAATAAATAATTAAATAAAAATTGTTTTATCAGTTCAATACTTGCAAAGCAAAGTTGGATTGTACCAATATGGCTTTAAAAACTAACATTTAAACGGTTTTACTTAATATTTTATTATTTACTAACTTGAGTTGTGATGTAGAACTCATTGTCACTTGAAGGTGTTAGGTTAAATTAATATTTACTTTTTAAGATGACATTAGGTTACTTATTAAATAATATTGATTGCACGGCAGAGTTTGAAGTGTATATCCAAGAAACGTATGATAGTATGTGCAGGCAAAATTTCGCCTATGTAGAAACAATAATCAAACATTTTCAATGTTTCAGTGACTACAGACGATAATACTAATGACAAATACTGAATATTAGACAGTTTTTTAATGTATGAGTAGTGTCTCTTGCAATAATTTTTATTTACCACGAAATTTTTTACCGGTTTGTAGTTTTACATTAAACCAGTTTCACAAAATATATTTAAAAAAAAAACGTGTGCGTGAACGTTCCTGTAGCGATACTCGCACACACACACACACACACGCACACACACAAATAAATAATAAAAAATAACATGCCGCATGGAGGGAGGATAACGCTTTTTCCTTACGTGACGATTTTGACCATTCAACTTCTACTGCTTTAACCCTTAATTTGATTATGTTCACGAAAAATGGATTGAAATTATTAAACGCATCTTAAAGCTATTCGAAAATGTATCGTTTGTCTGTTCACAGTGTTCACAAAAAGCACCTTTGGTAATATTGTGTCGCACTTTTCGAGTTCTCACATAAATGTTGTACACAGTAATTAAATCTGAATGTTCGTAATCAAACTTAAATTCCATTCTACGTGTTTTCAATTAAAAATTGTTCTAAATAATTGGTGTTTTATTTATTTGCCTTTTTAGGGCGTTCGATATTATTATAGTCCTAAAATGTTTCTGGGAAAGTAACGGCGGCGCTACTTGTAAAGCACTTAGACATAACTCCAGCTAAGTACAGTAGCAAATGGAGGAAGCGTCAGAGAAGCGCGCGAAATTCAAATTTCCTTCGGTTTTTTTGCAATTTTCAGGTCAGTATTAGATTGTTTGTGGATCAAAATTTGATTCGAGCGAGTACGTATTAACAGAACTGCGGGCTGCCCTAGCGCATGCCTTTTAACCTTTTGAACGCTAGAGCGTAAATGCATCGGTGTTCCCTCCCACGTCAAGCAACACAAAAATGTTGCTTTCTTGTCGGCTTTAGCCGATGGTGACGTGTTGGGCACGTTTTCATTCGTATATAACAAATGAAAACGTGCAACAGTGGCGCTCAAAAGGTTAATGTGAAAATAAACCTTACCCGTATAGAGTTAATGATGCATATTTTAAGTCAAAGTAGGTACATTAGATAGTCGAAACTTACAGTAAGAATAAAGATCTTGTCCACGCACTGCCGTCGCACCGCGCCGTTCGCCCGGTTTTTGTTGTTTCAGCTCACAATGTTCGGTCGTGGTGGCCACGTGATCGCCGTCACCGGAATGTCACGTTCGGTTCGAATAATCTCGTTTCTCTGTGACGTCGGGGTGACGGCTGTTGTGGGAAAACGCCCTTATGGCCTTCTATCAAAGCTTTAGGGCCTGCGTTCACTGGCAGCACGGCAAGGGATTTTTATGCGCCGAATAGAAATATATTGCCTGTAGTGATGACGAAGGATCCCCGCAAAACGGGACACTAGAGAAACTTGTAGAAATAAAAGTACAGACAATAAAATAAAGAGCAAGTGATTATTTACTCCACATATATTTGACATCTGATATTATCAACGGTCCCATATAAACAATAGCTTACACAAATACATAACATCACGAGGGTCACAGAGGAAGGCACTTCTACAAGTAAGGTACTAAAACATCTTGTTTTTTTTTAAATTACTACAGAGTGAGAGACAAATATTTGAATTTATTTGCAGACAAAATTTTAAAATACGTTCTACGATATTAACGCCCCGTTTTAAAAAACAAAAAGGGGAAGGATATCGATTGCCTAAGAGTTAGGATCAAGTTACCCAGGGGTCTACTTTAGTCCTGCATGCAAATATCGTAAAACGCTTGCTAGACAATCATGGATTAACTACTATATTTTATTTACATAAATAAGATTTTTAAAATTGAAGGTAGTCTAGATCTTGGCTAAAGCTACATGATAATAATATTTGACTCTATTATTAAAACTACAAGATTGTAACAATTGATAAAACAGTTAAATACTGCAATACTACATCTACATTCTTTAAGAATCATAAATACAATAAATAACAGATACTGCGCAAGCGCATCCAAGTCTCCATGTAAAAACATTACCATTACATTTCTGCAGTCGGGTTAAACTGGCCATTTCCTAAAGCACGCCCACCCTGTTTTTTTTATTGATATTTTATAAAGGACAGGAAATTTGTTGATTAAAAATGACATTAAATGACTGCCCAATAAAATATAATAAACATAATTTGTACTGTAAACACAAACATGCGAAATATGGTACTACGCACTAAATAAAATGTAATTAAAAACTCTTCAAAGATATTATTGAGGTCTTCGTTAGCTTAGTGTCATCAATATTAACAATTTAATTTTAAAAAATACACTTACCAAAACTAAGTTTAGTATTCATACGGCATAGAAACTATTGAAATAAATAATTTAATATAGATTACAAAGATTTGTCAAAATTATCATGTTTACTTACTAAAATAAAGTCGAATAAATCTCAAGTGTTGGTAGTAAAAATTTCAAACATTTCGATTTAATCTCAACAAAGATATTATTTACTTAAAAAACAAGGGTTCACTGAGCCGTATGAACTTTATATTTGTATACTTACCACAAAAATAATAATAAAAATAAATGATCATGAACATTATCCTTAAAAATAATAAAAACAACATTTAATCATCAAAAACAATTGTTATCATAAAATAAATTGTATAATCTATTCAGTAAACATTGATAGCATAACTGTGATTTTCATTTAATAAAATAATATAATGATTATGTGCTTCGATTTAAAATCAACGAATGTATGAATAAAGGTTGAGAAATGGCTTAAATCTAGAAGCACTAGGCAGTGTTAAAATATTCATAATACAATACTACACCAAGGTAACATTACTTGAAATATATACCATGTTCTATGGCAAATCATCGCTTTTGCAGAGCACGACATATTTACAAAAATACAGTATTAAGTATACAATACTATTTCTATGCATAAAATAGCCGACAAAAATATTCAATATATTAGTTAAAATTGTTGTGAAATTCAAATGAAACATATGTAAATTTCGGGCACTATAAAAGCGATTTATAACTTTTAAGCAATTCTGTGAGCACCCGCATTGCTTTAACAGTAAATATACACTCCCGGATCCTTAAATCGGACGACACTATTTTTTTTTTTACTTGAAGTGTGCGAAACATTACCCTATTACTAAGTAGGCGGGGCTGGCCGCAGCTTCTCATGAATTGAAAAAGATAGACAATACAAAATTTCGCATATTATGAATCACTATTTCTGCTATAACAAAAAAAAACAAGTTTAAAAAAGACACGTTTCTTATATGAAACATATGAGAAACATGTTCTTTTTTAAAACTGAAGTAATTTTTTTATCAATATGTACATTGTATTAAGATTGAATACGAAATACGATTGGTACGAAACCCTTTTTATACCAGTCCAACTTGCATTTGGACGGTTTTTTATATGGTTGTAAATTCAAATTTGGAATCATGATGACACCATAATGATGGCCAGTACCTATGTCGACTTTAAAACTGCAACAAAACTTTTTCTTTGACTTACCAATTCTATGTACCAAACATGGAAATGCATTCAGCCTAGATAAAGATTAGTCCGGGAGTGTATTGACATGTTTAATAAAAATATCTAATATGACCTCTATTATTCGGCTATTAATATGTAATAAATAACGGAACGTATTTGTACGATAAACGCAAACTAAATGCATCGTTATGATTGTATGAGGCGCCTCGTTCAGATAAGTAACAGTAACATCCCGATTAAATACCACATAATCTCAACATTAGAACTTTGGCGAATCCAGTAAAGAAATATATTATGAGAAGAGTAGAAGATATGATCGGAGAAATTAAGGAGAATTAGGTGATTGACAGCAGTGATAGCCTATTGGTGTAACCGTCGGACTGCCAAGTCATAGGTCTCGAGTTCGAACCCAAGGCACGCACCTCTGATTCTACGGATTCATGTGCGTATTGTATAATTATCACTTTCCTCACCATCGTGAGGAAACCAGCATGTCTGAGAGATATTTCTCAACAGTATGTGAAGCTGATTCAGAGGCCCATGGGCAGCTTAAAAACTCGGACACCAGGTTAGTCACTAACGACACGAAAAGAAGGAATATTAGGTAATAATTATTTAGTACGTTTGTAATATTTTTTTAACAAAAGTTTGAAATAGAAGAGTCTTTCGATATTAGTGACATTAAAAAATATATCAATAAAATATAGAGTAAATAGCTTTAGAACGATCAATAAAATAGTTATAAGATTCGCATTATTCAAAAGGACTGCCAATGAGAGTTGTTCAACATAATAAAATCATACGAAAAATCTTCTAAAATAATGCCATCGAAAAAGGGCTGAAAAGTCCCTACATACTGGATTCGCCATCACAAAACTCGATATAACTAACCTACAAACATTTGGTCATCTACATTGAACTATTATATCTTTGACTTCGGTATAGTGACCACGTCGCGCCACCAGGGTGCGCGCTCGAACGCTCCGGGCTGGTTGAAGAACGCTTTCTGGATGTTTTGGTAAAGCTGAAAAGAAATAGTTATTTGTTATGCAAGGCTGGAAAGTTGATTTTTGGCGCGAGTACTTCTATTGAAACCTGAGTAAGCGAAGGATTCTAGGGTTGAACCATGAGCGAAGCGAGTGGTTCAAATATAGAATCCTGAGCGTAACGAAGGTTTCAAAGGTACGAGACGCAGAAAAGCTTTGCTGCCGAGCGCAATACACAATTTTTCACCTCACTACAGCGAGGAAACTGCTAGGTGCAAGAAAACAGGTGTTGTTGAGTTTTATTTTCTTCGAGCGTCTCAGATACATTGACTCATGTGAAGAAAATAACAGATACTTGGCAATGTATCTTATGAGTTACATAGAATATCTCCAAAATTAAATACCTTGTATTTTGTTCTATATCCTACTTGTCCTCTAAGGAGAATGAAAGAAAAAAACTAATTTAATACAAATAACTAACTAATTTAATTTAATACATATTTATTTTTGCCAAGCAAAGGATTAAATAACATATTATATTAGTATTTAGTTTATTTAAAAAATTAAACTTAAATTACTACACAATTGGGTATTTGACAGGGTAGTATTTTTATGGCATATTCAAATGTGACGTCACAATTTTTTTAATCAAATGGAATACTTATTAACATTAATTCCAATTTTACAATTATATCCTCGCAAAATATTTAATTTCTGTACTGTGATGGAAGTTTTTAAGGTGAGCGGTATTATTTAATATTTTATTTTAGACCGTGTCATGCATTTTCAGTGGACTGGCAGTAAGTATAGAAAATTATTAAATAGAAAAGTTCGAATTTTAAAAACTCTTTCCACGCTAGAGAGCAAAAATCGATTTTCGGCTCAGATTTCGAATGACAAACAGACTCTTTCCGAGCCTGTGAGGTGAAAATGTCTTTTGTATTATATCTGTGAATTATTGGCAACAATTTGCGACTCCCGCATTTCCCTTAAACTTAAGGGAAAGATTTATAAAAGCATGGTTAGACCTGCCGTCCTGTATGAATCAGAGTGTTGGGTCACAAAAGGAATGAATGAAAGACAATTGCATGTAGCTTAGATGAGAATGCTAAGAGGGATGTGTGGTATTACGCGAATGGATAGAATACGGAATGAGTATATAAGAGGAAGTCTGAAAGTGATACCGGTGACTGAAAAGTTGTGTGGAAATCGGTTGTCATGGTATGGGCCTGTTATGCGGAGGAATGAAAAAAATGTTGACAGGAGAGTTGTGAGTATGAATGTGGCTATACAAGTAGAGGAATACCTTAATTGGTCTAAACTTAGCAATACATGTTTTTCCGATAACACAAAGAACGGTCTAACTAAAGTCACTGACAAAAGTGAGATTTATTGGTGAAAAATTGGACCAGCAAGATAAAAACTATGAATTATTACAACACTTACATTGCCATCGCTCTTGCCGAGCACGGAGTTGAGCACGAAGTCTGTCGGCGCAAGCGCATCCACGACGCTCACTATTTCACCCTTAAGGTCGCCACACAGCTCTAGTACTGCTTCCCGCAGTAATCGTGCTAGTGATTCACCCTGAGAAATATAATCAAAACATTATACCATGCATTCTTGAACTCTTACTTGATAAATCATCAAAAACTCATGATCATCATCATACTCTATAAGTGATCTACAGCATATAAAAAAAGCTGTAAATCATTTTGAACTCTATTCAATGTTAAACAAAAGCAAGGCATTCCAAAAATCGTCGGTAAACGACTAACTGCCAAAACATAGCTATCTTTATAACATTTCATATGTCGTAATTAGAATGGCCAATAACAGTTAAAAGGCCACTGTGTCTCGCATAGATCTACGTTCCGGCAGTCAATAGGTGAAAGGCCATAATTGGAAATATAATTAAAGTAATATTCGATATAACAAGACAGGCGACGAAGAAAGGATGACTTTTATACATTACTTTTATGAACTTCATATACAAAACATAGAATATTAGAATTCTTTGAAACAAATCAAACAGTATCCTGAAGACAATTATGTCGTTAGGCATTCGTAAAAATTTATATACATACCTGTGCATACCCTCCTTGATACAACTCTACTAAATGTTGATCAAGCGACCACAACCCATACAGACAGAACAGCTTCGTCAGCACCGGCTGCAGACTCTGTTCCTTCTTATCCGACGATTCAAGGAAGAATATAATCGCCAGGTATTCAGCATAAGTCTTTGTAAGTTCCTTCCATTTGTATACTTGTGACTTCGCGCGCGCTTCGAACTTTGATAAGCCTTTGGCGATCTCTGATTCGTATTTCTCGTGTGTTTGTTTTAGGAGATAGCATATTAGCCATCTGTATGTTGTTGTTATGACTGTGGAGAGAAAGTTGGGTTTAGTAATTATTGCATTACGCTTAATTGAGTGAACTTAATTTCATATCGTAAAAAGAAAACTGTGTTCAGTAACCAGTCTAATTTTCAAATCATATTAAGAAGGTGTACGTTTTCAAAAATAATAGACCTAAGTTTAAACCTTGCGGTACACCAATCCTCATGAGTATTTTGAAAGATAATATACATCGGTTTTATTAACATTTTGTCTAATTACATGCCTTATAACAATAATGAACTAACATGCCATATTTTATAAACCATTATAACTAAGTTTCTAAGTCAAATCATTATGATGATCACAGTCAAACGCTTTACCAAGATCACATAACGTATCAAAACCGCTTTCAATACTTTGTAACGCCATAAAATTGTAAATCGATTTTTCATTTATTTATCCAGACTGTTTTATAGATGCAGCTTTTCAAAGTCAAAGTCAAAGTCAAAACATTTATTTCAAATAGGCACAAGAATGGCACTTTTGAACGTCAAAATGAACAAGAAATAGAACTGATTCTAGTCGCCCCTTCCAAAAAGTAGTTTCGTGTGGAGAAGAATGGGCAAGAAACTCCACCGTTACTCTTTTAAAATGTTTCACAATGTTTTGTATACATGTATTATAACATTATATGTGAAGACGATGCACCCAGAATAAAAACAATACATCACAAAAGGTGAAAAGAAAAACACATGTAGCAGTGGCAAGTAAACTTAATTATGTCATAAGTGCATGGTGCTCACATATTTACAAACATTCTAAAAGTTAATAATAATAAATTAATCAATGTGTGAGATGTTATTCCAATATTATAAAATAATATGGTACAAATTACCTAATTTACTTAGCAACCAGTTTGATTTTGTCTAGAACTTTTGACATAGATCCTTTGTCGAAACCTCCAGGAAAAAACAGGCGTGATAACATCACATGTTACAATTCAAAAGCCACTCACATTCTCTAGTCTTCAATTCATCAGTCCTACTACACCGGAACCTGACAGCGATCCAGCGCTCCCAATCCTTCAGGAAGGTCACGGTATTAAGGGGGGAGTCCACAGTCCCCCCGGTACGGGCCGAGTCGAACTGTCGGAGCAGCCAGTTGCCGGTCTGTTGTGACAGCACATTGTTGTCACCTTCGTACGTTACGGTTGCTTCGTGGTTGCTTCGGATGTCACCTAAGTTTGCGCACTGAGGAGAAAGAAGTTTTCTTATTAAAGAATTCCAGCTTTCATCATTGCCTTACAAATAGTTGTTAGGGAAAGTATTTCAAAGTAAATTATGTTAAGGTTTTTGTTTTTTATTTTTTTTTATTAATGTTTATATGTAACTAATTGTGTACATAAATTGTCTGTAGTACATATTTCCTTTTAATTTAAAAATATCTAGAGTTACTAATAAATGTATTTTTTTGTCATTATGTGGTTTGTTCCTAGACTACAGTGTCGCATCGCATGATAACTACACATATTTTATATGTAACCATTGTAAAACTATGTGTATGGGAAATGACCGCAAAAACAGTTAACGACACTTTTTTGGAGAGGATGTCTTTTTAATCAATATTTTCTGATTGGTTAATTTTAGATCAGATATTTTTTGAATATTATAACTTAAAAGAAATAAAATGTTATTACAATTCCTTCACTAAATAATCGAAAGGAACTTTGTTCCATCCGGGTGTCCTTTGACACCTCTCAAGTTTTTTTTTGTTAATTAATAAATACTTACTTTTAGGTATCCATGTCCACCACATGCTTCGCGGCACTGCTGTGCGGCTGACAGTACCGTCCACGTTAGTAACGGCTTACTACACGATACCATCGCATGGATCTCTGACACTGCCTCGCTCTGTAACACAGCATACTATTGCTATAAGTTTGTATATTACTCATAAGTCATAACATCACGCTTTGTTTCAGCTTGTCTCTTGCTGTCCTCCCCCAGCGTCGCCCCCCACAGGGGCTGCACTTAGCGTGTAGTCGCTCAGTTTGTAAGTTTTTATAAGCCTTGGCTGGAGGCAATTCAACAATTCTTTTGTGATATCCACAGGCAATTCCGGTTAAGCAGTAGACAACCCTATGGTTGAACTGCGAGATGCCGTTACTAAAAAACAAAAAAAAAACTCGTTCTCCGAAGTGTTACGCAGAAGTTTACCTATAGTAGGTACTGTGGAACCTAGGTTGTAACCGTCTGTTGAACTTAGCTGGTCGGTTAGAAAATAACTGACAGCATTCGACCTTTCAAAATAATGGAATATTTTGATAGGTTTTTATTAAAGAAATGAATAATGAGTTGTCAGTAGCCGTGCTGCTGGACGTAAGCATTCTTGAAAATTAATATAATTGACTATTTGAAACGGTCAAAAATAAAATATGAAATCACATAGAAAAAAGACCGCTCATCTTAGAAACTCCCATCACTGTACAGAAATAAAATATTATGCGAAGATTTAATTGTAAAATTGCATTTAATAATAATAATAAACATTTATTTCAGAATCACTTCCATATTTGTTAGTAACAATGTAATCTAATCAACTAGTGTTGGTAAATTAATTCAGGTGTATGTAAAGTTTTATTTTAAGGTATGTGAGACTCACCGACCCAGGGCAATGTCTACTTGACTGCGTGCAGTCGTATCCACCGCCCCAAGATCGGAGAGTCCCACCTATCAGCTAACGTACTAAGAATGATGCTAATCAGTATTTCATTTGATTCTAAAAATCTGTGACGTCACATTGTTATATTTCATGCAAATCACGTACAAATGCCGCGTTTTGACAACTTATAAAAAGTAACGTTACTGACTACCCTTTCAAATACCCAATTCAATAGCTGCTGCCCCGTGTGTTTCTATTTGTAGGATAGAAATTCCTACACATTACACGAGCTCTACCTCTGAGAGCTCCCTAAGTGAAGGCCCATCTGGTCTTCATAGAGTTCATAGTACACCCACACAAATAATAAGTCGATTTGCACCAATACTAGGCGACACCTAAATAGAATACCCAGGTAATCAAATAATATTTTTTGGGTGTGTTTAAATGCCGAAACAATAGACTTGCTCCGATAGAAAGTATTTTTTCTATTTTCTACATCAAAACCAACCAATATAGCAGGGGGCAGACAAGTATCAATCGGTCCGTGTCGATTCGATTTCGAAAATGGTTGATCGAAAAATTCGTTATCTCGTTATCTCAGCGAATCGGATTGTCAAGAACGCCACTTGTCAACGCATTTGTATCGGAATATTGATCGAGTTTCGTTACACCATTTGTCTAGCACTTAGCGATCGAAAACGATTGATCACGTGACATTTCAGAATAATAAATAATTTATTCAAAAAGTAAAGTGGCAGAATACAAAAATAAAACTTAGGAAAATCAAATAATCAAATTGGTAACATAAAAGAAGCTTATGCCTTTCTGATTTATCTAATTACGTTATCGTTAGTGAAACTGTGACTTTACCTATACTCCGTTTATTATAGCATTAGACAAATAACGGCTAAATAACGACAGTTATTGTGTAATATTGTTGACATAACTGCACTTTACAGTATTTTTTTAATGTAAATGGTTAATAGATAACATTGCTTCGTATGTAACATGAAATAACGGACTTTAATATACGTCTATATAGAAATAACGAAACGGTGATAACCGTTATTTGTCTAATGTTATAACAAACGGACTATAGGCCCCCATGAATGCCAACAAAACAGTAGGATATTACTCACCAAATTATCTACTTTCATCCCTGCATTCGATTTCTCGACGATACTTAGGTATACTTTGCTAAAGTTTTCTATGTACATCCTGAAGACAACTGCGGCTGCCACGTAGCCGAATAAGCGCCATTGCTGTGGAACAGAAATATCCAGCATTCGTTTTTGAATAACAATATCTTTGTGTAGAACAGAAAACGGGGTGGAACATCGACGCGAAGCCGGTTACCATGGATTTAGAACATGATTCTGAACCTCCCTGCATTGAAATGGTCCGTCGCTAAAAAAAATAACAGTAATACCCTTTATTTAAGGCTGACTTCTCCCGCTCTGGGTGGAGCGGAAGGGAGTGTCAGACTCTTACTGACTAAAACCCATCTATGTTCTTTCCTTAGCCCTTTATGTTCCGGGGTAGCGGTAACCCTTTCGGACAATCCCGCTTACCAACAGTAATACCCTGTAATACCCAGTGAAAATGTATGGATTTTTTTTTTCAGCATTTTTTTAAGTGTATTATTAAATTGAGGCCATGAGCCATAGTGGCCTAACTAATTTCTTTGCAGTATTGAGTCCAAGATTTTTTTCTTAATAATGTTCCAAAAATTTATACATTGTACAAATTAATAATTATTTTCGGTTCATTAAAATAAAATTAATAAAAAGTATGTATTCTGAAGAGCGCCATTGAATTGGCCACTATGGTTTTCATGGCCTCAATTGTAAGTAGTGTACTAATTGTGAAAATAAACAAATTAATTTATTATAATATTAGTTGTAAAGGAACTAGAAACTAACATGTAGCTGGTACTCGATGAGCGAGATCTCGTTGTCTCTCTCGCCGAACTGCGCACGCGTCGCCGCGTACCGGATCGCGATGGTAACCGCGCTCGCTATCGAGTGGCAGCTCTCTTGCATTATGCCGATACGACCTGGAACGAAACAGTCAAAAGTTTTGTAAAAAATAAACTGAATTTTGGAAGTACGGAAGCAAATGCTTTGAATTAAACAAATCCGTTAATTTTAATATTTAATTGTCAGTCCGATAACTGACTACGAATGGAATAACGTTACAAAAAATAAAGTTAAACATTTACGCGCTTTGTGTTCTAAAAGTTTTCTTAAGAAAACGTTAAAAACTTCATATATATTTCGGGGCGACCGCTTCTCAGATTTTTACGCATACTTCGACAAAATAACATTCCCAAGTAATAATTCATTCAGTATCGGTTTCAAAAGCAGATTAAAGAACGTTCTCGCTAAACCATAAAATGGCCATGCTGCTAGGAAGAACTGTATACCTGCTGAAAGGTTCTCCAACGCCGCCCCCAATATCTTGGAGGGATCGGAGAAGGAGGACTCATAGATTCCCTCTTCCGTGACGTCAGCGGTGCGGTTGAGCAGGTTCTCGCGCGGTATCCGGTACTGGTTGAACATTATGAACCTGGAAGAAGAAGGCACAATAGTTGGAGTGGCTCGTTGCTCTAGTGGTTTACGACCACTGCTGAGTCAGAGGTCCTGGGTTTCTTTTCCCAAATCGGGCAGAGCGAGGGTTCTTTTTTTGAGGGTGAGAAATCATTCAATGACTCGAACTCTCGATCCCTCTGGGTGGACCGGATGGGAGTGTCAGACTTTTACTGACTAAAACCCATCCATGTTCCTTCCTTAGCCCTTTATGTTTCGAGGTAGCGGTAACCCTTTCAGACAATCCCGCTTAAAAGTGAGGGCTAAAGAAGGAATATGGATGGGTTCTAGTCAGTAAGACTCTGGCACTCCCTTCCACTCCACTCAGAGCGGGTGCCTCAAATGATCAAATGCCTCCTAATTTTTTTTAAATTTCCAATCCCTAAAAAAGAGGTATGTTAAAGCTAACTAATTATTATTAATAATAATGAAGGTATTATTATTATTAATGTTAATAGTCTATGAAAAATCCTCTTATCAACAACTTACGAGACGGTCATTATTGATATCTTATCAATCATACGATTGATTGACATCACGTGTGTTTAACGTGTTGGTAATTTCAGATTGTTAGGACCTTATTTCCCAGTATTAGTCGGTACGAATCAAACCCACAACTTCGTAATTAAAAACAAATATAAATACATATAAGTTACGCGCGAAAAACATAACACTACCTTGGCAGTCGGGTAAAAAGCAAGGTCTTCCCATCCTAAAGTTTGTTACTAAAACGGACGGCTTCGAGTCATGTGTCAAGATGCAAGGAGACGTCTTTTTTTTTGTTGAGTTTGGGAAATCATGAAATGACTCTTCCCGCTCTAGGTGGAGCGCAAGGGAGTGTCGACTCTTACAGACTCAAACCCATCCATATTCCTTCCTTAGCTCTTTATGTTCCGGGGTAGCGGTAACCCTAAACCCGGACAATCCCGCTGACCCGGCAAGATTCGAGGCACGCGTGGAACACGTACAGGCCGACGGCACGGGCCTGGTCCTGATCGGACGGTGAGCTACCCATTACTCATCGTCCGCAAGCCCAAAGGAGACGTCTAAAAGATTAGATTACAAACGTACCTTTATTCATAAGATTATACTTTTATTACGTATTTTTAGTGAGTCAGAACTACTGACTCAGTAGTGCTAATATTGAATGAGTATTAGTTACGTGCAGTACATCAGGCATTCTACATCTTGTAAAGGCGCGCACACCTGGCCGTCGGGCCAATAAGGTCATAAATATATTTTAACAGTTAAAAATGATGATGCCGCGATAATTGTGGCAACTTACTGGGCGCATTCAATTTAATAAAATAAAAACCGGCCAAGTGCGAGTCGGACTCGCACACCGAGGGTTCCGTACAAACCTGTAGGTATATAAGTAAAAGTTCACCCATCACGAGAATCGAGTCATAGTTATGGTATTTTTATATTTTGAAAAAAAAAAACTTTTTTTTTTTTATTATATGATGAAAAATTTACGGTTCTCGCAATTTTTCCTTTATCTGCACTGTAAGACGTTACTTTGTACCAAATTTCAAGATTCTAAGTTCACGCCGTTCACGGGAAGTACCCTGTAGGTTTTGATTCCCGTGCGAGTTTCGAAAAAATTGCGGCATAAACAGCTGTATCTTTTGATTGCTTTGGCTTAGAAGTTTGATTTTTTCACAGGTCCAAGGGATAGTAGACCTGAGTATTAGATTCAGTTTGATACCTGCCTGAGAAAAACGGTCTTGACAGACGGACGGACGGACAACAAAGTAATCCTATAAGGGTTCCGTTTTTTCCTTTTGAGGTACGGAACCCTGAAAACAAAAAAAATACCATCGACACGAAAAGAAGAAGAAGTTAAAAATATCAGCATTGCGTACATTTTAGAGCAGTGGTAGCCCAGTGGCTTCGACTTACGAGTTGTAGGTCGTGAGTTCTAACCCAATCAGGGGCTTTACTTTGTGTATTTAATTTCATCACCACTGCTTTCAACATGCAAGCGATGCAAGCGACCTGTCCTAGAACCAAAAATTCGAAGACATATTGTGACATCTGTATTGGGCCCGCGTGGTGGATTACGGCCCACTCCCTCTCTTAGAGGGGCTGTGTCCCAGCAGTGAGAACATTATAGGTCGATAATGTATGTACAGAGGCCAGCACATCAAGTTACCACAATCTGTCAAATGTCTTTGATAGTATTTCAACTTTATTGCAAAGACATAAGGTTCATTTTAAATTGAGAAAATTTGACAGTTAGGGATAGCTTGATGTGCTGGCGTCTGTACATTTAAATAAAGTCTGGATTAATAACTAGCCACTAGTCTGTGCTAAAAGCGGTTAAGTTTGCTGTGAGGCGTGCGCCAATCTTAAGCCTATTAACTTTATAGAGATCCTCTATTAGAAATTAGGTCAGCCATCTGACCTCGAAACTCTGGAAATGCGATGCTTTCGGTATCTCAATAATCTTATTTTCAGAAGGCTGAATATTTTACTTATTAGCGCGCGCTTCTTAGCGCGTGGAAAGCAAAAATAATACCTTTATATATATATATATTTATGTTTCAATTTTGTTTGGCCCAAAATTCAGCAACGCGAATACCGTTCGCTGACGCAGGTCTTCACGTGTGCATGCTGACGGGGCATACGGTGTAACTTATTGAAATGCAAATTTAGCTTGAATACCCAACTTCTATTGAACTAGAATTAGAACTGATTTAGAATTCTATTGAAGATATTAATAGGCCAGAGAAATTTGCCACCAGCCGAAACAAGCAAAAGATAGAATTGTGTGGAATAGGGTCAGCGAGGCCTTTGCCCTGCAGTGGGACAGAATAGGCTATGTAGATTTTAACGAATATTAATATAAACCAAAGATTTTCATCTCAGTTAGAGAGGTAAGGTTTGCCTTAGCGGGAATAAACATAAGCTTAAAGCAGTGATAGCCTAGTTGTGAGACCGTCGGACTGCCAAGTCATAGGTCTAGAGTTCGAATCCAAAGCCTCTGATTTTTCAGATTCATGTACGTATTGTATACTTATCACTTGCTTAAAAATTGGTGAATGAAAACATCGTGAGGAAACGGCATGCCTGAGCGATATTTCTCAGCATTATGCGAAAATGAGTCAGAGGCTCATAGGCAACTTAAAAACTCTGACACCAAGTTAGTCACTAACCACACGGAAAATGACAAAAGATGCGGGAATAAACGATGGCAATATTTTACACGAAAATAAAATCTTATTTTCTAGACCTATTCTTGCCAATATAATAATTAGCATACGATTCCCAGCGAATCATACATGACCCTGTAACATATCGCGGCGACGTTTACATATGGTATCATTATAGATAAGTGATATAACAGCGATTGTAAAAAAAAATACGTAGAAACCGATAAAAAATGAACGCGTGTAATTTTAGAACATACTAGTAGCCTTGGTCGTAGTAACCTATAATGAATTGACGACTGTGCGAACGCTTGAGACAAAACAGTATTTTGGGGTTCCGTACTGAAAGAGTTTCGCGGAACCCTATTACTAAGCCTACGACATCTGACAGTCTGTATGCCACATAACTGTACCTTTTTATAAGTAACCAGTTCAAATTTTCACTGAATACGTTGTACTTCAGCCTTATTTATACTAATACTAGCTACTAGGGAACGTTCTACTACGATAGAATACTGGATAGTATTCCATGTGCTAATCCAGGTCATAAACTACCTCTGCGCCAAGTTTCATCCAGATCCGTTTGAGCGTGAAGGACGGAGAAACATATAAACTCACTCACACACACACACAAACTTTCGCGTGTATAATATTTGTGTGTTAAAGAGGTATTTGTTTGTAAGTTTGTATGTGGGGGATAATCTTCGCAACTAATGATTCGATTCCGAATATTCTTTCACTAATGGGAAGCTACATTATCCTAGAGTGGTCCACCGAGTGGTTCACCCGCTGTCCGCGCGTGGAGGGCTTGCGATCGAGGCGACCCGGTGACGCCACGGAGTTGAAGTAGTGAGCGCATACTCATACGAGTCCATCTAAAGAATACTAGCCGCAGGAAGCGAGGCGGTGCGGAGTGGGTGCCGGGTGGCTCTAATGAGCTGTGAACTTTAGACAGACTAAGTCAAAAGTGACTTGCACTATAGGACTATAAAATAAATTAAACCATAAAAAATCCTGAACTTTGAGCGTATATGAATCATCTAATATTTTTATATTCGAATTTGGACTTTTTGTATGATTGGCAATCTGGATATCACGCCATTATATCACGTTAGGTATACATACATATTACTGATATGTGATAATCTAACTCAGTTACTTTTCCTATTCATGGCGTACATTCATGCTGATTGCATAGCTTGATAAGGCTTTTACGTGCATGTGGACGGAATGTACTGGCTCATAATACAATGTGTTAAACGAGGTGCCGGGTAAGCAGGATTGTCCAAAAGGGTTACTGCTACCCCGGAACATAAGGGGCTAAGGGAAGGAACATGGATGGGTTTTAGTCAGTAAGAGTCTAAAGGCGGGTACTCACTAGCGAGCCGTAACTGTAACCGTTGCATGTACTGTAACCAAAAAACATAGTGTGTACGTGGTTCGCAAACCTGCTGCGAGCGGTACGCGTGCGGCTTGCAGCGACCCGACGTTTACAACGTACTCATTTCTAAACCCGTAACGTTGCACGTAACTGTAACCGTTACTGTTACCAAAAACATAATGTGTACGTGGTTCGCGAGCCTGCGACGAACGCTACACGAGCGACTTGCAGCGAGCCGACGATTGTCGGTTTTTGCCGCGGATCAAAGGGCGCTCGCAGTGCGCTCGTGGACGTCAAGAGGAGAGGTTGTTGCTAGCCGCTGCGAACCAGCTGTAATTTCAAGTTATTCCTTCGTCATTATGAGTGAATGGTCAGAGGATAAATGTCTTTTGCTGATAGACGCCTACAAGGAAAATACTGTACTATGGAACCCTAAGGACAAAGATTATTACAAAAATCATTTGAAAGAAGATGCCTGGGCTAAAATCGGAGGTATTATCTTCGTGGCCGTTTATGATCATCGAGTAAAGCATCTATAAGTAAGTATGCTGCACAGGCGAGAGACCAAAACTGAGGGCAGAGCAGGTCTCCCCGTTCGTTACTCCCCGTACACACTAGAACCTCGTTACTGTATTTGTTTGGTTACAGCTACAGCTCGCAAAATGAGTACGCTCGGTGAAAGCGTTCCGGCGACGTCGTGAGCTGTAATTGTAAAACGCGTACACACTAGAACCTCGTTACTGTATCACATAAGTTACGGTTACAGCTCGCTAATGAGTACCCGGCTTTACAGTCCCTTCCGCTCCACCCCGAGCGGGAGGAGTAATTTGAAGATTTCTCAACCCCAAAAAAAATTAAAATAAACGAGGGACATACTTTCAGGGTTCATAGTACTCATGAATGAACAACTTTGACTATGGGAACAACTCTTAAATCCACGAAAAAAAAATCAGCTGTCCAGTTCATTTTATGTAAGCATAATTCATCAAAATGCATGAAACAGCTGATATTTTCTTCATATTTCCCCCCCATCTATTTCATATACCCCTGAAAGTATGTCCCTCTATGTTTAACCTAACACATTGTATTATGAGCCAGTGTATATCGGCTACGCGCGAAAAACGCCTAGTGCCTAGTGCCACCTTGAGACCTTATAAAATTGGGCTATTGCCGTGTCCACGTGTGTCGCACAAAGAATGATTAATTTGTAAAAAGCAATTTACTTACATTGTAGGTACCTTAGATATTTAAATACTAATCTAGCAAATGTTAAAATTGTCTTTCGATGTAGGTACTCTTCAAGCTTAGTTGTCTTGGAAACTATCCATTTATAAAAAAATGTGTCAACGAACGTCTAACTTTTTTTTCCAAATTGATAAGGATTCATTTTCTTTAATATAGATATTATAAGTGATATCATAACATTTCTGAAAGTGCTTGAAGATCTCTTTGATCTATTTATCAATTTTATCCACAGACTGATAATTACAGTGAAAAGTTAAGTGGTATGTCACTCAGACACTCAGAGGGATTATCCGATTCAGCTGCATCCGGTTAGACTGTAAGCCGACCCAACATAGTTGGGAAAAGGCTAGACAGATAATGTGTTTCAGTATTACTAACTGTACAAAATCACATGACACACAATATAAATATAGTTATATCTATGCTAATATAACTTCCAATTGCCTTTAGATTAGTAATCATATGCCGCCGGGGTAACGCCTCAGACTGAAGACAGGATGCGCACACGCATAGGGGCCGTGTTGCACCGACAATTGTCCTTAGTGGGAGACACCCATTATTGAGCGAATGAAAAGAAAAATAAGCGTAAAGTAATAAATAAGTAATACAATAATGCTAAGGAATGTGATACAAGTCCTTGTGGTTTTAAACATTGTGAAGCACCATCCAGCCACGCCTAGTGAGTGGTCGGTTCATCACGTGACCAGAGAACCGGCCTATTATTTGGTGAAAGAAGCTGCCAGCCTTTTGGGCACTTTTCTTATTGACCGCGATGTGGACGAATTTTTTGACGCCCTATGATCATTTAACCTCCTTTTTTATATAATACTTGTACATATTCAATCTGCCTGAACCTCTGGAGGCAATCTGGAGCGACTGCCTATCTGACCTCCACAACCTAGTAACTGGCCAATATGATACCCCTTGGTAAGACTGGCTGTCAGATTTTCGGGCTTCTGACGACCCGTACCGACTGTCAAAGATGCACAAATGACGGCCGGGACCAACGACTTAACATGCTTTCCGAGGTACGGAGGAGTCTCGTTATGTAAAGACCCATCCACGGCCAACCCCGGCAAGCGTAGCTTAACCTGAGGGATCGGCCTGTGCGGCTGTTAGTACTCAGCCACGAGGTCCTTACCACTTATAAATAATAATAATAAAAAAAGTATGCAAAACATCAACTTTTAAGGATTATACTTATTTCATTAGTGAGCATTTTAATAGTTTAATTTAATTAACATGCAATTGTATCATTAAGTAAAAAAAATCGCTTGAAATAGACGCAATAAATTTGTTAGCATTAATTTGATACTTTTTTACATATTAGTATATTTATGTTCTTTATTAATTTACTATTAAATACCACTTACCCATTATCAATACCGTTGACTCCGATCTTCTCCCCCATATCTCCGACGATCAATCCAGGATATGTCTCCAGGGTCTCTGGGTTGCGGATGGGCACCAGGAACCCGTGTAGACCATGGTTGGTGCCGTCAGGTGTGATCAGCTGAGCAAATAGTAGAGTGTGGGTACATGTTCTGCCTGGGAAGAAAATATTTGATTTTAGAATTTATTAACATACATAAACTTATGCCTCTTTGATCTTCTTTTTAGAACGAAGTTCCTTATCGCGCGTTGCGAAAGGGGGCTAGACGGAATTAAAACCAAAAGTTGTAATGACACTTTTTTGGAGTAAAATATGTTTTTTTTAATCATTATTTTTTGATTGGTTAATTTTGGATCAGATTTTGTTTGATTATTATTACTTAAAAGAAATAAAATTTTATCAATAATTCCTTAATTTTTTTCTTTGAGTGTGGAAAGTCATCAACTGATTCCTCCCGCTCTGGTGGAGCGAAGGGATTTGTCACACTTTTATTGACAAAACCCAAGTGGTGGCAAACGCTACTGCTGACAATGACGTTCTATGTTCGTTTCCCAGGTCGGCCGTGCTATTAGATTTTTATTTTTTTAGTATAGCTGTCTCCTACCCATAATCTACCTCTTTTCATCTTCATAGATTCAGTAATTTTTGAGATTCCGTGATTAATCTGTGAGTGAATGTATGAATGAGTGACCTTTCGCTTGTATATTATGTATATATAGATTAAAAAGGAAATCCCCGTTGTTATACTTACTTAGTTAAACAATGCATTGTGTAATCGGAAATTACATTTAAGTAAATAAAATACAAAATAAAAGGAGGTTACCGGTCATTAAGCGGGATTGTCCGAAAGGGTTACCGCTACCCCGGAACATAAAGGGCTACGGAAGGAACATGGATGGGTTTTAGTCAGTAAGAGTCTGACACTCCCTTCCGCTCCACCCAGAGCGGGAGCAGTCATTGGATGATTTCCCAGCCTTAAAAAAAAAAAAAAAAAACCGGTCATGCATGAACTTTTTATAACTTAATTCTTTGTTTTTGGTATAATGTTACTGGTTGTATGAAGTGCCTTTGCCTTTTTTTTTGAGCGTGGGAATTCATTCTAATGATCCCGCTCTGGGTGGAGCGGAAGGGAGTGTCAGAATTTTACTGACTTAAACCCATCCATGTTCTTTCCTTAGCCCTTTATGTTCCGGGGCAGCGGTAATCCTTCCGGACAATCCCGCTGAAAGATCCTGTGCCTGCCCTTGTCCCGTGTGGCTAAGGTTTGACTAAAAATGTTTTACTTCTTCATTCTCTTCCATTACCAGATCCGTTATCATTCATTCCATTTTCATTCATACCAACACTATCCCCCCTTTTGTGTTTGTTTTTGCAACTAGATCAAAAACAACATAAATCTTTGTTTTCGCGACGGGTTGGGCAGATGTGTACACCCCCATTGCGCCAGTTATGTTTAAGTGCCATGTAATAGGAGGCAAGCCTATTGCCATCACTCCATAAACCCAGACTCCGGGCTACAACCTATTACTACAAAAAATTTCAGAAAAACAAAATAATTTGCTTGATCTGGGAATCGAACCCAAGACCTCATGCTTAACAGTAGCACTTGACCCACTAACCCAACGAGACAGTCTAAACGATGACACGGTTGGTGCAGTTGAGCGATTGACTGCTGCGCAGCATGTCGCGGGTTCGATTCCCGCACGCAACAAATATTTGTACGACCTGCAAGTATTTGTTACGGGTCTGGGTGTTTTTCTATCTATAATATGTATGACTTACAAAAAAAATATATATATAAGTAGTTTATCAGCCATCTCGTTACCATAACACAAGCATTAGGTTGCTTACCTTGGGACGATATGGCGTTGTGTGAAATGTCCAAGGATATTATTATTAAACGCCTCAACAATCATAAAAGCCTTGAAAACTCTCCATACATTATCAAATCAATGAAATTTACACACACATGTTGCTAAACTATTAATTACAGATAACCTCGACTGATAAATTCTCCGATAAAAATGTAATAAAAATCAATTCATTTCCTACAAATGACTCACGCGTAATTGAAATTATTTAATGCACTGATAAAAATAATTCTTGATTCACTAATTACATTATCTATGGCTTTAAATGAATGATGCATTGTTTGTCAAGTTACGAAATGCGTACGTGGTTGTTGTTTTGGCATGTAGCGATAAGCCTCAGCTGAAAACTGAAAGATTTTGGAGGCAAAAATCTATGGAGAATTTAATATTCATGGACATAGCGAGTATCCTACATACGCTCTCAAGAGTACTTTTTTTTGGATGGGAAGTCATCATCAAATGACCCCTCCCGCTTTGGGAAGAGCGGAAGGGAGTGTCAGACTCTTACTGACTAAAACCCATCTATGTTCCTTTCTTAGCCCTTTATGTTCCGAGGTAGCGGTAACCCTTTCGGATAATCCCGCTGACTCTAAAGGCATCGACCCTAACGGGGCCCGTCTTTAATGCTGACATCTTATTGGGGCTCGCGTAGAACACAAATGCGCCGTCCAGCACGGAGCCTAACAGGATAAGGGATTATGGAGAAAAGAAGAGTCCTGGCTACCAGTAGTAGCGAACACGCTGTTCTATATGTTATTTAGATGGAATATCCCGCGGCTTCGCCCGCATAATATGTCGACAAATTATACATAAAAACCTTTCTCTTCAATCACTCTATCTATTAAAAAAACCACATCAAAATCCGTTGCGTAGTTTTAAAGATTTAAGCATACATAGGGATATAGGGACAGAGAAAGCGACTTTGTTTTATACTATGTAGTAATGTTATGTATCTTTTTCTTTTCATAAAAATATTTTAACTGTTTCGACACACTCAAAAAATTACTAAACAATAATATCCTTGGACATTTCACACAATGCCATATCGTCCCAAGCTAAGCAACCTAATGCTTGTGTTATGGTAACGAGATGGCTGATAAACTACTTATTATACTTTTTTTTCTGTAAATACATACATATTATAGATAGGAAAACACCCAGACTCGTAACAAATACTTGCAGGTCGTACAAATATTTGTTCCGTGCGGGAATCGAACCCGCGACATAGTGCGCAGCAGTCAATCGCTCAAGCACTGCGCCAACCGTGTCGTCAAACAATGAATCAGATGTTTTTTCTTTAGGTAATATAACGCGTTTTTTCCACGAAGGGTTGAGCAGAAGTGTACCTAGAGTACACCCATATATAACAGGGGGAGGAAAACTATTGCCATCAACTGAGCACAGATCCTGACTCCGGGCTGCTCTTAAGAAATTCTAAATGAAATAACTCATTATTACTTTTCCCGACCTGGGAAACGAACCTAGGAAGGACTTCATGATCAGCATTAGGTAGTAAGAGTATACTCGGTACTTTATTAAGTCTAAACTTTACTGCCAGTTCGAAGGAAATCAGGCGTTATCACGTATTATCGTATTTTTATTATTATTTATTGTATGTGTACACGAGGCAAAATCTTTGGCAATGAAAATAAGTCCTTTAATCCTTTCATGTTTTTTTAAAGAAAAACCATAAATAATAGAAACTTTATGACTTTATATAGCATTTTTATTTATGCTTTACCTATATTTTTTATTATAGTTTTGTAACTTTGAACATTAAAAAATCTAAATCATTTACTTTGTAAAACATAGGTATGGATACAGATACTATTTTTTTTTTCAGGCTGGGAAATCATCCAATGACTTCTCCCGCTCTGGGTGGAGCAGAAGAGAGTGTCAGACTCTTACTGATTAAAACCCATCCATGTTCCTTACTTAGCCCTTTGTGTTCCGGGGTAGCGGTAACCCTTTCGGACAATCCCGCTTAACAGATACTATATTGTCTAAAAATATGAGCTCTATGTTTTGCAAATATATAAATCGTACAGAATTAACATAAACCAGCAATTACAATTAAAATTCAGGCAGCAGCTAATAGTTGATAAAAGTAAAGAAAACTGTGAATTTCAAATACTGGTAAAAATAAAGTTAATCCACCCTTTGCATAACAAAAATAATGACATTTACTTTACCCAAGTACTACTCTACGCAAGTATTTGTTTTGTTTCAGGGACTACGCGTTTACCCCATTTGGGGAGTCAATAAATTGAGGTAACTTGAGTATTTGGGTCATCAATCAATTGAATCAGTCAATACAGCAGTGATAGTGGTGTGACCGTCGGACTGCCAAGTCATGAGTCTGAAGTTCAAATCCAAGACACGCACCTCTGATTTTACGGATTCGTGTGCGTATTGTATAATTACTCGTATCACTTGCTTTAAAATCGGAATCCATACGCAAAGAAGAAGATCAATCAGTTAAAGAGTATCAGTGGTTCAGAGCGCTGTCAGTGGGGACCGGTCATCTCTTAGCGTCTATTATTTAATTTTTGAATAGTTTTTACAGATTTTCAGAGAAAGAAAGAAAGAAAAATATTTTATTTTACACACGCACAGGCAATAAAAAAAACAAAATATAGAACAAATTACAAATAAAAATTTAAAGCAAAAAAAAAAACCAAAAACCTGTGCAAGGCCGTAAAGGCCCTTTTCTCAGCATAATGCTGCGATATTTATGGGTAGTGGTGGGTGACAATTTGGGAACATTTTGGTATTGTCTTTGCGCAGGAGTCGATTGAGGTATTATGTGGGAGGATGAGTAACAACTTAGCAAGTGTAGTAACCTCTTACTAATTAATCTTAATTGTCATAATTGAACGCAGAACGTCTGTTTTAAATGATGTTGAAATACTGGCTGATATGCGTCAATACACGTCCATCTTCTTAATTTTTTTTTTAATTTAAAAGTCACACATATTTATAGGTATCAATATAGCAGAAGCCATTAAGGGGGTTTTTCTACCAGAAATGTGTATGCTGCGAGGATGTGAAATCTAAGCTACGAAACTACGTGACCGTTTCCACTGATGCTAAGCTATGTAGCGGGCTAGCTAAGCTATGTAGGTAGCTGAGCGAGGAAGATGCGCAGCTCGAGCTATGCGATGTATCGACAGTAAGAAAGGCACTGCACATAGCTACACCACTCTCGACTATCCATAGCACGCATCCAGAGCATGCATTAAGATCATGCATCCATCCATATAAAAACGTAGCTTAGCAGAAACACCACCAGTGCTATGCTATATGGGCCAATGAATATGATTGGTGGATATCAAAAGCATAGAAACGTAGCATAGCATATCTCTCATGTAAAAAAAACATATGTCAGAATACGAGCGTCATCCTTGCTTCCATGTCTAGAAAAAGAAAAGATGTCAGTACTGTGTCATATTGAGAGCTAAGCGGGCCATAAACAGTCAAATAAATCCAAATCCATGCCAAACACGTACAACGATGTTAAATAAGTTTTAAAAATAGCCCCGAATCAGTGCTATTTCAATGGCGAGCGTAGCAAAAACATGCAGATTCAACACCCACAGAAAAGTTAATACAAACAAGCAGTGAATGATTCAGATGGTATGATAAGCTGTCAGAAATGCATAATTCACTGAATTTTGATGAGACCAGCGAAGTCTAGACTACACTGATGTAGGTTTAAATTTGCTCGATAAAGAAAAAAGACGAGTTGTGAAATTAGCTTTAATTTTTAGACTTATATATTTTGTCTAACGATCCATAACCAAGGGCAGATTTATTCAATACTTTACGCACACAAATGTTCAAAGAGATTCCAGTATTAGCGGGCCCGTTAGGGCCGTTGCCTGCCGGGTCAGCGGGATATTCCGAAAGGGTTATCGCTACCCCGGAACATAAAGGGCTAAAGAGGGAACATGGATGGGTTTTAGTCAGTTGGAGTCTGACACTCCCTTCCGCCTCACCCAGAGCGGGATGAGTCATTTGATGATCCCACCATCAAAAAAAAAATATTATGAAATCAATACAGTCAACATTTAATAGAAACAAACGTAGGTGCAATTACGAAAAACAGTTATTTGCCTTCCACAAGCTTAATTTTTTGCTGACTCATCCTCAGAATTCCATCAAAGCTAATGGTCCATTAAGTAACAATTACTATTGATGACCAGTAGTTAATATCTAGTTCCTATATTTGCCTGTTACTCTTGAGTAATTGTGCAATAATTTCAATCGAATGCAATTTATGTTTTTTGCTAAAATCTAATCTTACAGAATTACCCCTCATTCATATGCTATTTATCAAAAAAACTATACGTAATACCAAATAAATTGTCGTTTAGGTCGCTTATTTCCTGTACCTGTATAAAACATCCAAAAAGCCATATCAAAGTAAAAGTCACACAAAATTTTACCTAGATTACCAACCCAGCATTTAGCCGCCTCGAAGTCTGGCGTGTGGATGACAAACTGCTTGTTTTGCGGGTCGTACGTCGCTGTCGTGCGCATGAGTCGAGCGTCGGACCCGTGCGCGATCTCCGTTAACGCGAAGCTGGCCAGCGTCTGTTGAAGATTGACGTGTGTAAGTTTATGGGAGATTAACATGGTTAGTTTGCTGGTGGGGCGGAAATTCGTTGGGATGTTACAAAAAATGTACAGTCACGAGCACCACTATCTCAAAGTCAAAGTCAAAGTCAAAACATTTATTTCAAATAGGCACAAGAAAGGCACTTTTGAACGTCAAAAATTAACAAGAAATAGAATTGATTCTAGTATCTATACACCTAGTAATTTTCAGAACCGATTTTCTCGTAAAATAACTATTTTAACTTTGAGATACGATATGTACGGTAAACCTTTGGATTCAAAAAAAGCAATGTGTGTGACAACATACAAATTCATTCAATAAGTAAACAGAAAACCGCTTATGAAATTAGCTAAGTGTATACATACCTAGATATGCTTGTGACTGTACATATATACCGTTTACATACTGAGACTACTCTGTCCCTCGGAAAGCATGTTAAACCGTTACTCCGGCTGTCATTCGAGGATTTTTATCAGTCATTGCACGTCGTCAGAAGCCCGAAGGTCCGTCTTACCAAGAGGAGAATTAGGGACCACGCAGGCGAAGCTGGAAGCAGCACCTAGTACTGTATATTATCGTTTCTTCGGGGTTGTCCTTAGAAACTTTCAAATATTGACCGTGATCTCGATATTTATCTGAAATCACGGCCAGGGTCAGTGTACGTTGCTACAGATTGAGTACTGACTGAAATATGGCCTCAGTTGTTCAGGAATTATGATTTAGTAGCTTCTGCCAGCGGTTTCTCTCCGGTGGATGTCGAAATTATCCCAAAAAAACGTACAACCGGGATGAAAAGTATTCAAATAAAAAAAAAAACAAAAGTCATTTATTCAAACTAGGCTGAAAATCAGCACTTTTTAAGGTCAAAGTTACATAAGACAGTCCCCCAAAAACGCCCACCCTTCACCACTTCCTAGTGCTTTAGCTGGGAAGAAGTGGCGCAACAATCTCCCCAGCAGAACAGCTGTCTGTTTAGTTGGAAGAACTTGACTCTACACATTTATCGTATGAGAAGTAATTAACATTATATGTGTTTATCCAGGTTATAAACTATCTCTGTGCCAAATTTCATCCAGCTCCATGCAGCGGTTTGAGCGTTAAGAAGTAACAAACATAATTATGAACACACACAAACTTTCGCCTTTATAACATACTAGCTTCCGCCCACGGCTTCGCCCGCATAATATGTCGACAAATTATACACATAAAACTTCCTCTTGAATCACTCTATCTATTAAAAAAAACCGCATCAAAATCCGTTGCGTAGTTTTAAAGATTTAAGCATACATAGGGATATAGGGACAGAGGAAGCGACTTTGTTTATACTATGTAGTGAAGAAGTAGTGTGAATCAAGAAGGCAACGAGCAATGCGCTCGCGCCTTTTATCAATTAACATAAGCAAGGGTTCTATACCATTGCCATCTTTAGCCAACTTGCTGGTTATGTTTCCACAACACAGGTTGATAAAGTACCCATTTTTTTTTTTTTTAAATCAGGCTGTCCTTGACCTCGATCACGCCTGATGGAGAGCATTGGATTAGGTCTATGATCGATCGCAGCCCAGAAGTAATAACAGCCGCACGGATCGATCCATCAGGTTAAGCTACGCTTACTGGGATTGGTCTGTGGATGGGTGACCATCTTCAGATATCAAGTCTCGGAAAGCACGTTAAGCCGTTAGTACCGGTTGTCATTCGTGGATCTTTGACAGTCGGTACGGGTAGTCCGGAAAAAGGAAACCCGGAAGTCCGACAGCCGGTTTTACCAAGGGGTATCGTATTACCCAGTAAGTGACTTGGTTGTGGAGGTCAGACAGGCAGTCGCTCCATGAAAAATATGGGTATTCAGCGTTATCCGGTTACCCTGGAAGCCGACCCCAATACAGTTGGGAAAAGGCTAGGCTAGATTGTTTTTTTTAGTTTCAGTTAGTTACCCATTTTCTAACGAGATGATGACTATATGAAGTAGTATCATACTTGCTAAAGTGTCCATTAGAAAGTGTTCTAGCCCGCTTTACTGCCACCGGTGCCATCACATTTGAAACGTATGAAATTATCTGTCATTACACGTTTCATTCCACGACCAAGGCCGTTAACGCTATCTGTCTGACCTCGGCACTTCGGAAGTGACATAACATTGTCATATTTTGCGAGTCAAATAAGTAGAACAAACTATTATTAGTTCTATGCTCTAATAAGGCTGTTATTGAATGTTTTTTTTTAATGTTACCTTATACATTTATGGCAGTTTCGCACGTTTTCACCTACGATGCTACACAAGAGATAAGCGTTGAATTAACGAACTAGTTGAATCAACCATTGATCTCCTGTCAACGTATTAACGTTAACTGTTTATGAATCAACTAGTTGAATTCTTCAACGACGTTTATGAATTTAACCCGTTAATTCTTCGACTAAATTCGAAAACGCAAACTCAACAAACTGAATGAATTACGTTGAAATTGAAAATCACATCTTAGATTGTGAGAAACGGTCATTTTATTGTGAATTTGAACTGTAAGTAATGCATGAAAGAGTTGATTTTTAAGAGTTTTTTTTTAAGTATGACGATATTGGTGGACTTCTTCTAAATTAGCATTATATCAGGTCAGTAGATGTAGCTCAGAGACTCGTTCAACTAGTTGAACGTCACAGCGTTGAATAAAAACCATTTAGTGAATGAACGGTTTACTTTGTAAGTTGACATTAGTGGACGTTAACTCGTTGATGAATTTAACTAGTTAACGAACGTAAATCAACGTTGACGTTTCGTTAACGGAAAAATAGTCAACGACCCATCCCTACGACACCTTCATGTATGTTCAAAATCCATAAGCGTGCTTTTATTTAGGTGTCGCTTACTGTAGGAAAGGCAGTGAAAGAGGCCATTAGTTTTGGAATAACTCGGAGCTTCCCAACCTGGGGTCCATGAACCCCCGGGGGTCCTGATGGCCCGTTTAGGGGTCTGTGAAGAGAAGTTAAAAATTACGAAATATCTGTTGCACTATTAACAAGGTTATGTACCGAATATCGCTGTTTTCAGAGGGTTCTTACCGATTACTTTAGAAGTAATATATTTATTGATAACTCTTACCTCTCGTTCCACAAAAGTAGCTTCATAGAACTTATGGTGCCTCTCCGTCCCGAGCGATAATAAGGCATTTGAAAACAAATATATGCCGATCGCCATCTTTACTGATACGCTTGGGTTTAAAGACTGCACAGCCTCGTTTATCGTCATTATTGTGCGTGTCTGAGGAGAAAAAACAATTTTAATTATATAATTTAAAAAAATAGTATATACCTACAGTGTGTTAGGTTAGCATGTTTGAGAGATATTTCTCAACAGCATGTGAAGCTAAGTCAGAGGGCCATGGGCAGCATAAAAACTCTGACACGAGGTTAGTCACTAACCACACGAGAAGAAAGGAGAAGTGTGTTAGGTTAAACGAGGGACCTACTTTCAGGTTGTATAGTACTCATGAAAATCAACCACTTTCTCCATGGGACCGATTCTGAAATATGAAAAAAATATATCAGCTCTTCTATACATTTTGATGAATTATGCGAACATAAATGTACTGAACAGCTGATTTTCTTCGTGATTTCAGGTATAGTTCCATAATCTAAGTTGTTCATTTTCATGAGTATAGTAACCCCTGAAAGTAAGTCCCTCGTTTAAGCTAACACACTGTATAAGTAACAAATAGTTGAAAAATATACTTGTAGTACAAAACGATTATTTGAATCCGATTTTTGTCAATAAAACCTTAAGTTCAGAGGAGATATATCTATTGTTAGTTTAATGGTATTCAACTAATTAAAAACAATTATGTATGTCGTCAAAGAGAACAAATTAAACTATGTAATTAATAGGTAGTAAATGAATTGTCAAAATCATTTTACTTACTTGGGAGTAAGTAGACTGATTTTGTCTAAACTAAACTGACAAGTTTAAATTGAAGAATAAGTGTTAAGGCTCCCTCGCAGACAGGCGCGACGCGACTCTTGTAGAACAATTTCTATGAAGTTTACAGTATCACGTCGCGCCTGTCTCCAGGAAACTTATATATATTTTGGCTATAGACTGAGTACTGTAGAGTTAGAGTCGATATGATAATATAAACAATTGGATCTTACCCTTCGACTATAACTAGAGTTGACCATTTCTTTAGTGTGGAATTTGTACTCGTTTATTTTCTTCAGCTGAAGCTGAGTGATGCGTTTTTGTTCTTCCACTGTTGGCGCGACGGAGTTGTGTGCGAAGAGCGGGTCCTTCTCCAGAGTATGCCATATTTTGTACTGGAACAATGGAAATTAATTTGTTAATTATATGTATTCATAGATGAAAGTCAAAGTCAAATGATGAAAATATAAACTGGAAAGAATAAAATGGAGAAGAATGTAAACTTGTTACGGCCGCGATTCATATTTTGATCAACATGCAACCCGACACTGACCCAAAATTTGCAAAAACCTATGAAAATTAGAATTTCGCGTATCCTGGCCCATCCTTCTTAATAAAAAATATTTCTTTTCGTTTTATTTCTTAATTGATATTTTTAATCTTGTTCGAGAGCACCTAATCGTCTACCAAACGGACGACAGAAAAAATATTTTTGTAAGACGGACCCCCATCCAAATCAAAACTAGGCTGAAAATCAGTTCTTTTTGAAGGTCAAAATTACATAAGGCAGCCCCCCGGCACGTCCGCCCTTCACCACTTCATAATGCTTTAGCTGGGAAGAAGTGGCGCAACCAACTCCCCAGCAGCACAGCTGTCTGTTCAGTTAGAAGAAATTGATTCTATACATACGGTATGAGAAGTAATTAACATTACAAAACACAACACATTAAAATAAATCAATTGCCATATGTCAGCACTTGTTCCACTAAAATCCCCTAGCCCATACACTGCCAAGAACACAGCTGTGTGTTTTCTGTTCTATCTCACAGTGCCCCGCACACACATACGTGCTCAATACATTTTGATACATTCTAAGCCAGTGCCTTCAACACAAATGTGTGTTTATTGTCCATACATTGCAATGCGTGTTGAAGGCACTCAGTAGGGATTTTGGCAACACTTATGCGTGGTAAAGGCACTGAGCTTAGAATAGCCCCTGACAAAAAATAGTGGCAGCGTATGCGCTAGATCAGTCCCCCAGAGGACTACGCCGCACTTATCAGCTAGAACACGCCAATATACCAATAAAAACATTGAAAACTGACTGTCATTATCTGCCTAGCCTTTCCCCAACTAAGTTGGGGTCGGTTTCCATTCTAACCGGATGCAGCTGAATACCAGTATTTTACATGGAGCAGCGACTGTCTATCTGACCTCCACAACTCAGTAACTGGATGATACGATACCCCTTGGTAAGATTGGCTGTCAGATTTTCGGGCTTCTGACGACCCGTAACGACTGTCAATGATGCACAAATCACAGCCGGGACCAACAGCTTAACGTGCTTTCCGAGGCTCGGAGGAATCTCGGTATGTAAAGATAGTCACCCATCCACAGCCAACCCCGGCAAGCGTAGCTGATGGATCGCCCTGTGCGGCTGTTAGTACTTAGCCAAGAGCTCAAACTGACTGTACTGAAAAAAATTCATTGATGTTCCCTGACCTAGATAGTAACATCTATACAGTTATCTAAAGAAAAAATATGTTTGAACTGGCCCTGAAGTGAGTCTGCCCTACTTGATATTTTAATATTATACGCTTAATGTTTAATTTAAACAAATGGACACGGATGGGGAATACTCATGAATTATGTTAAATATTTAATATAATTATGTATAAACTTACCCTACCTACTTAATTCTATTATGTAAGCAATGGATTTTAATAACATCATTGAATCAATTAATTTAAATTATTTGAAAACCTGCGTGTCGGACCGCGTAAAATGAAGGGGTTCCATAATAAAACTTAACATTGTATAGAGCACATCAAGTAACCACAATCTGTTAAATTTATTTGATCGTTTTTTAACTTTATTACAAAACCATAAGGTTCATTTTCAATTGAAACAATTTGACACTTTGGGGAAGCTTAATATGCTGGCGTGTGTACGTGATAATGTTCTCCCAGTCACACAGATTTTTATAAACGTCACGTTCTATTTTTCAACTGCAAATGTAAGGATGTAATCGCATTATTTTTTGCTATAAGGCAACAAGTTTACGATTTTCGGGATTTTTTTAACTAATGCGCTGAAGCTTTTAAGAAATTTTAAAGTTTTATTTAGTACTTTTTAGTTCAATAAAAGCTTGTATTGAAAAATATTTTATTGTACTGAATTGACTTAGAGCTTGATTTTTTAGAGCCCCAATGAACCGTTCGGTTGACCTACATGACATACGAATTTAATATTAATTTCAACTTAATACCGTCACGCCTGAGAAAAAGGGTCTTGACAGACTGACAGATTTTATGACAGACGGACAATGAAATTGAAAAAATGGCAAAAAACCTAT
This sequence comes from Hyppa rectilinea, assembly GCA_951799385.1. Taxonomy (NCBI): domain Eukaryota; kingdom Metazoa; phylum Arthropoda; class Insecta; order Lepidoptera; family Noctuidae; genus Hyppa; species Hyppa rectilinea. The sequence continues at coordinate 2,587,287 of OX637308.1, read as the reverse complement.
ACGTTTAATTAAATGCGCCAGCATTTATGCCATTCCAAGTAGACATCGTGTCCGCTTTTTCAAAGCTAGCCAAAAAAATATATAGGTAGGTAATAATAGTCAGTCCACCCGCATTTAAAAGGGATTACCATTATCGTGTTTCAGGAATGAAAAGTACTCAGAGACAGTGGAGAGTGCTTATCCCAGTTATCCCTCAACCGTGAAGAGATAAGTCGGATTAACGTCAGCACTCTGTAGCTCTAGACTTATGGGGAATTTTATGTAAAATGCCCAATAATTTAATATTCTTTAGCGTAATAACTAGAAATCTGCCTATTAATGTCTGCCTATTTGACCCCCACAAGCCAATTACTGGGTACCACAATACCCCTTTTTTTTGAGGGTGGGGAATCATCAAGTGAACCCTCCCGCTCTGGGCGGAGCGGAAGGGAGTGTCGGACTCTTACTGACTAAAACCCATCCACGTTCCTTCCATTACCCTTTATGTTCCGGGGCAGCGGTAACACCCCTTGGTATGACTTGGTATGTCAGAATGTTGAAGTATTGCACAGTTTACAGAATTAAGAAGTACAGTCAACAGCAAAAGTAGATGATCAAAATCAGAACTTTAATACTAATTAACGGAGTTCACATATGGCAGCTGTACTAGTAGTAAATGTTTGGTATAATTTACAATCGCAAACTTTTGAATCACTCCGACGCCACACAGTTCTGACGCGAACTCCGTTCATTAGTATTGAATTTCCGATTTTGATCATCTACTTTTGCTGTTGACTGTACCTAGCAAAGAGACTAAATTATTATAATAATACGCCCCGAAGCAAAAAATCGCGCTAGGTCAACGAAATTCTTTTGCGTGACGGTTTCTCTTTTTCCACTTAACGAAGTATTATTTCTTTTTCAATTCCATAAAACAATGCGAGCTATAAACACACACATAAAACAATCTTTGATTAATTTTAATGCGAGTAGCCCGTAAGTGTTTTACACAGAGCAATCAACAATAAAGTACTGAAGGCTGAAGTACGAATAAAATTGACCAATAAATGACGGTTTCATGATTTCAGGGTCATTATGGATCACGTGTTATGCGGTCAGGCGAGATTAGACATTATTCCACTAATGCGCTGATAAAACAACCTACCGGTGCACTGGTTAGTGGATTTTATGGTGATTTAGAATTGAAACAGAAATTGGGTCGTCAGTAAACATGTGTCATCTCAATGGATTTTGTATTTTGCTAGTTAATTGTAGGCATGTTTAACTAAAAGATGATATTACTTAAAATAATTTCTTAAGGCACATGAAATCCAGCGGGATTATCCGAAAGGGTTGCCGTTGCACCGGAACACACAAGGCTAAGTAAGTAACATGGATTGGTTTTAGACAGTAAAATCTGACACTCCCTTCCGCTCCCACAGCGCGAGGAGTCATTTGATGATTTCCCATTCTAAAAAAAAGGCACAGGAGATCAGGCAGTGTGAGGTGGTTAAATTCCTCAATACACAATTCTCTGAATCATCATACTGAGCCAAGTATGCTGGATTGCACTTGTGTTTGCAACACCTAGTAAGATTTAATTTACGAAGCCTTGACCACTTTCGCGATCATCGTCCTATTTCTCGTTCAATACTCTTTGACGGGGTTCCCCAGTCTTATCGACAAGTACGTAAGAGCGTTACCCAGACATTCATACTTTGATCTGGAGTTTATCAGTAGTATGCAGCAATATTTCAACCTTGAACCAGAATTGGGAATCTTCTACAGTTGACTCAAGTATCATTTTACATTGGTCAGGTTCTCAGGGTCGATGTCTAAAAACTAAACAGTGCGGAAGATTGGTCTTTATGGAAGACAAAATACGAGAGAATGGTCCCAGACAATCCGAAGGAGCTCAGATAAACTGTAGTAGGTGGCAATTAGGAGCAATGGGTTACCCTGTTGGCCCTCACATACCACCGCAACTGTACATTTGAATCATTTGACTCATCGCATTGATTGTAGCTAAGCTGGCAGACACGACTACTGTTTTTGGAGCCCTGGGTGTTTCTTTTAGCCAGCAGGAGTAGCATGAAGTCCGGAGAAGCGTTTAGTCTATGGAAGAGTAGACAAAAATGACGTTTCTATATGGTTGGAGCAGGGCACTTACAGAATCAAATGTGTAGAGAAGTGTCTTCACTACCCTAGACAATTGGGTATTTGAAAGGGTAGTCAATAACGTTACTTTTTATGAATTGTCAAAACGCCTAATTTGTACGTGATTTGTATGAAATATAACAATGTGACGTCAGAGTTTTAGAATCAAATAGAATACCTACTTATTAGCATTAAATGCAATTTTACAATTATATACAGGTCTCCAAAAGTGATAATGCGCATAGAAATCTTCGCCACTGTTCGGCAACGGTCGTATTTCCCGAGCGTCGGAAGACGATATGTATATAGAGTGGTTAAGTGCATTTTCTTCATGCATAATTTAGTGTGATTATGTGTTTTGTCCTAAAAGAGATAAATATTGATTTATCAGTAACGAAATTTGATTCAATAATTCCATGTAAGTAAATAGCGAGCTATAATTCATATATGTAATAATAATCGTTTATTTTATAAAAAGGGACATATTTACAATAACAATATCTTAACAATTAGAGTAGGTAGAGCACACTTGCTTAAAAAAAAAAAAAAACTCAAAACTCAAATTATTTATTTCAAATAAACCAATTACAGGCACTTTTGAATTGTCAAGGTGTCGGTCAGTCAGAGAGATGAAGCTAGTTGCCCATTCCAAAGCAGTAGGTACCTATGGAGAAGAACGGGCAGGAAACTCCATGGACACTCTTTTAAACAAAATATGGTTACAAAATGTTGGTTACATAGATCATATTATTATTATTATACATGTGAGAACGATGCAGAACTGTGAAAGCATCCGATATAAAATATGTAAAAAAAAAGGTCAAAAATTAAATTAAAACAAGCCATGGCCGCTAAGAGATGACCAGTCTCTACCGACAGCGCCCGTTCACGAACATGACGCATGGATTAGCACCATTCAGCTCAACCATTTTGAAGGGAGCTAAATGATCCAACACACACGCCACCATCAGCGAGACATTAAAGTGAGCATGACATACTCTCAGCCGCCAAAGCACATTCAAGTCAATGAAAGACGTACCCAGTAAATGGTCGCTTTATATTAGGTACATAGTACTCACATATGTGCTAAGCAATTATACAATATTAAGAAATTGAATTTATACAATGCAAATATAGTTTTTATTGTTGTTGATCTTCCGCAGCTCCAACAGTTTTTTAAGAAGTCTAATGAATTAGGTGATACGCCCTTGTGGAGCGGGAATAGCATTGACCCAAGCGTTTTTATCAGCGATGTAATCTCCCAATTTATAATATGCTTGGCTGCATAGTGTGCGTTTTATACAGGATTTAAATTTTGTTTCATTAAGTTCAAGAATGTTGGGAGGTATTTTATTGTAACATTTTAAACAGTACCCCATGAAAGATGAATCTACTTTAGCCAGCCTGAAACCTGGTTGAACTAATTGGTCCCTATTTCTAGTGAAATAATTGTGTCTTTCACCTCTTTTACTAAAAAGATGTAGATTTTTCCTTGCATACATGATGTTTTCATAGATATATTGACAAGGTACAGTCATGATGTTAATAAGCTTAAACCGTTCCCTTAGAGAATCGCGTCTACGAAGATTATAAATGGCTCTGATAGCTCTTTTCTGCAGAATAAAAATAGACTCGATGTCTGCAGCACGTCCCCAAAGTAAAATACCGTAAGACATAATACTATGAAAATAGCTAAAATAGACCAGCCTCGCGGTATCTACATCAGTATATTGACGGATCTTTCTGACAGCATATGCTGCAGAACTTAGCCGTCCTGCAAGAGATGTTAAATGAGGACCCCATTGTAGCCTTGAGTCGAGCGTGATCCCTAGGAAAACAGTTTTATCGACAAATTCTAGTTTCTCTTGATTCAATACTATCTCACAATCACTACTTTTTACATTTGGTAAAGAAAATCTTATGCACTTAGTTTTTTTTCCATTTAATACTAAATTATTTGCAGTGAACCAATTTTGGACCTGCAGTAGGGCGTTATTTACGTCGTCAACATTTTTGGCACGTCTATCTATCTTAAAAATTAAAGAAGTGTCGTCAGCAAATAACACCATTTGTGGTTGATTTTTTAATAAATGAAGAAGATCATTAATATATACTAAAAAGAGGAAAGGACCCAATATTGAACCTTGTGGCACACCAATTTTTACTTTTAAACCGAGTGAATTGACACCTTTTATTTGAACTTGCTGTTGTCTATCATTTAAATAAGATTTTACCAAACTAAGCGCAAGTTTTCCAAGTCCGTAATGCTCTAGCTTCAACAGCAAGGTTTCGTGATCAACGCAATCAAATGCTTTGGAGAGGTCACAAAAGATTCCTATGGCGTCTTGAGCCTCTTCCCACGCATTGAAAATGTGTTTTAATAAGGTCACACCGGCGTCAGTTGTACAACGTCCTTTGGTGAAACCATACTGTTGATCGTTAAGGATTTTATTAGTGTAAAAGTGATTAAGCATTTGGTTAAGCATTATCTTTTCAAAGATCTTGCTGAAAACTGGCAGCACGGATACGGGTCTATAATTATTGGTATCTTTATTGTCCCCGGATTTGAAAAGTGGTATTACCTTGCTGTATTTCATTAAATCCGGGAAGATACCTTGATCCACACATAAATTAAATATTAAGGCTAAGTAAGGTGCTATTGTCTCAATGATCGAGGTGCAGATTTTAGTGGACATTCCCCAAAGATCTTCGGTTAATTTTATTTTGATTTGTTTAAAAGTTTTGATTACTGTTATGGGGTTAATATGCTTAAAGTTGAATTCAATCAAGCAGGCTGAAACGTTTGCCTTTACTAAATCAAGAGAGAGGGAAGGCGATGAATTTAAGGTTTCAGTAGTTTTTAGTGGAATACTGGTAAAGAAATTTACAAATTCTTGAGCAACTTCTTTGCTATCACAAATGGGACCACATGACGTCTCCAGAATGTAATCAGAGCTATGCCTTTTGTTTCTGTTCGTTTCATTATTGATAATTTTCCAAACCGTCTTTATTTTATTTTCAGCTGATTTTACCTTGTTGCTAATGTATTTGGCTTTAGCTGCTTTACAAGTGTTCTTAAAAATTTTTGAGTAGGTAGCAACATACTTATTAAAACATTCTGTGTTAATAAAAGGCTTAAGGCCATAAAGCTCGAACAGTCTTTCCCTACTTTTCCTGAGTCCTTTAGTGGCCCAGTCACTAAATAAAAATTTAGGGTTGATAGTTTTAGTGGTCTTCTTAAAACAATTATTAAACTCGTTTTGCACTACCGTAAAGAATTCCTTATACAAAATATTACTATTTTTTAAAGAAAGTGCTTGAGCACTTAACTTACAATTTAATGCAATATTAAATTTATTTAAATTAACAGATGTTATTGGTCTGGATTGTATTTGGATTTTTTGTATTGGTGTGTTGGACTCAAAAGTTACAGTTTGACCACTGTGATCGGAAGGGAGATAATTAACGATGGCTTTATCTAAATAGTCGCAGCAACAAAAAACATTATCAATGCAAGTAGCAGTAGACATAGTTATTCGGGTGGGTTCTACAAACACATTTGACAAATTAAATGATTTAAACAAATTTAATAATCTACTTGTGTTTGAATTATTTTCTAAAATATTAATGTTAAAGTCACCACAGATAACTACTGATTTATTACTGGAAGCAAGTTTTGCCAAAACATCTTCCATTACTGCCTCAAATATTGAGTAGTTCTGATAATTAGGGGGTCTGTAAACGCACACTATAACATGCTTATCCAGCTCAACACAAGACAATTCAATGCTATGCTCAACTGATAGTTCAACTATCAGTTGAGCATAGCATACTTGCTAGACTGCTTCATATATGTATTTATTTGAGAACGAAACGCAAAAATATGGTTAAATTAGTTACTAATACTACATCCTAAGTGCAGGCATATTTAACATTATGTTGCCAATTGTTTTTCCTAAGTTTTATTTTTGTATTCTGCCACTTAACTTTTTGATAAAATTATTTATTTAATTATTTATTTTTTATCACTATGGAAAGGGTACCCCTCTGTCTAACAACCTCTGTCTAGCAACTAGCTTCATCTTTCTGACTGGCCGACCCCTTGGCAATTCAAAAGTGCCTGTAATTGGATTATTTGAAATAAATGCTTTGAGTTTGAGTTTATATTTATTCGGGGATTACAAGCGTGGTGTTATGTGTTCAATTTTTGCTGGACTTCAACAGACTCAGAACCAGTGGCACTGAAAATATGTACCTTTCTATGCACAAGAAAACATGTGATTTGCTCATTTTCCCAAAACAGGAAATAATACCAAGGACAGCAAACAGCAATAATCCCTCTATCTCATCTGAATTAAATGCGTAATTCGATTATGAGCAGTGTTATCTAAATCTCAACAAAATATTTCGGCTATATCCAATTCGATTTAAATTAATCAAGTCATGATTTACATTGAATCAATATTAAGATATCATCTGGAACGGGTCAGATTACTTCGTATTTAAGCTATCGTCTATCAAAATATTATAAACGAGCTGCTGCCCGCAGCTTCGCCAGCAAATCATGATCAAATTTTTCATACAAACTTCCACCCTCTACTTTACACCTTTACGGAGGGAGTTTCCTAAAATCTGACGCCTTCTACTCATAATCAACCTCTGTACCAAATATCATGGCCACACTATTGAATTAGGAAATTCCTGTAAGGATAGTGATGATGAGAAAATAAATAAATAAATAATAATAAATAAATAAATCATCTACGTAGGCCCAGTACTTCTTGAGATTTCATAATTAATCAGTGAGTGAATGATCTTTAACTTTTATGTAGGTATAGGATAAATAATCCGCGCCGGCTTCGGACAGGTAGCACTGTACTGTCATATCAGCCTGTTGGGTTGAGCATGTGTGTTAAATTATAATGTAACTAACGTTCATCCTATACTTGAAGTATTTTACATCGTCATATTTCAGCCAATTTACACAAAGTCTTAATGAATTAAACATCGAAACCTTTCACGTGAATCACTCCATCTACCACGATATATATACGATGTGAGAAAAAATACACAAATAAATCCCCAGAGCTTATAAATATCACATACTAGGTGCTCTCGCGCGGTTTCACTCGCTGCTCGGCTCCTATTGGTCGTAGCGTGATGTTACATAGCCTATAGCCTTCCTCGATAAATGGACTATCCAACACAAAAAGAAATTTTCAATTCGGACCAGTAGTTTCAGAGATTAGCGCGTTCAAACAAACAAACTCTTCAGCTTTATAACATTAGTATAGATCTACAGCATGCGAGTTACCACATGACTACAAGTGGCTTCATAAACAATTGAATACTCAAATAGTTTCCTTGAGTGCCTGTAAGTTGTTCAGCCAGCAATTCAATACATAACTATGAATCAGAGCCAGATATAGACAAATTGTAGACGTGACATAGTTTAATTACTGTTATGTCAGCCGTCAATTGTGTATGTAGGTGAAGTGTTTTTGAAGTGGGCTGTCAGTAGCGTCAATCGTTAGCGTTAGATGGAACGATAGCTCAGTTCATCTATGTTTTCGCTGTGAGATTTATACCTAATCAACCGGTAGTAGACCGTTGACGTAAAGATTTGTCCTTAAGATTGCATAGGGTAGCAGTGGCGGAACTATACCATCTGAGGCCCTTGGCAAATCCACTGCATGGGGCCCCAAATTTATATTTTTTACTAAATTTTGTAAAAAATGTTAGGTCACTTTCGAGCTCGCAGCCTCTCAAGCCGGGGGCCCTATCAGGTCGGAGGCTCGTGGCATTTTGCCAGTCCTGCCACCCTATAGTTACGCCACTGTAGGGTAGTACGAAGTTTTAAAAGAAAGCCAGGCCAGCTTACTCTCGTTTTGTTACGTGCAGCCAATTGTACAAACGCCAGCACATCAAGCTATCCCAAACTGTCAAATATTCCCAATAAAACATGAACCTTATCCTTTTGTAATAAAGTTGAAAATCTATCAAATAAATTTGACAGATTAGGGTAGTTTTATGTACATGGGTGTTTCAATGACCTTTTTAGGAACTGCTATATTAGGAACCACATTTGGTACATAATTTTGTTACAGTTAGAATACATGTTATGCGCAGGAATGAGGAAAATGATGTCAGGAAAGTTTTGAGTATGAGTGTGGATGGCTATACAAGTAGAGGGAGACCAAAGAAACGATGGAAGGATCGTGTGAAAGATGATACGGCTAGAAAGGGAGTTACTACCGAATGACGACTAATAGAGTAGTATGGAAGAAAAAGACATGTAGCGCCGACCCCAAATAAATTGGGATACGGGCAGATGAATGATGATGATACTGTTAGACTACTAAATAGGTACGTTAATAGTGCAATAACTAGGTAACCTGCAAATAACCTAGTATGATCCTTTAGAGCGAAATTTTACTTCAATACATACATAGTATAAAGCACAGTCGCTTCCCCCGTCCTAATGTCTGTATCTTTAAAACTACACAACGGATTTTGATGCAGTTTTTTTTAATAGATAGAGTTATTCAAGAGGAAGGTTTATATGTATGATAACATGCAATTTCTGTCATCCACGCGGGAAGGCGCGATACGGCTGATTGTCAAAGATTTTTACTGCCACATATTATAAGATATTTCTTGAAAAGATCATCAGTCACTGGCCGTCTGGAGAAGGACATCGCCGCGATGTTTGCGGGCCGAACATGAACAGAGGTTTGGAAGGAAAAAAGGGAAGGCCTTTGCCCAGCTGTGGGACACAAAGCAGGCTAACAAAAAACAAGGTATTTTTATCACAACGTTGGTCAGCTGATACGAAGAAGCAGACAAGATGACGCCGCGCAGTCTCTAGTCTTAACACGTAATCCTTTAGTCTTTTATGATTAGCACGCTATGGCAGAGAATTAATTATTTTTAGTTGAACACTACACACACCAACCCTGACACAATACATTGACGACTTCTCTCTCTGATATACATAATACAAAACTACGATTGATTAGAAGTTCCAATGACATCGGAAGAAAGAAATGAATAGAATATTATAATGACTACAGTGTTACTTGATTTTGAACCTTATCTCTCTTCATTTTCAGTTCTAAATATTTTTCGCTCGTTTTGTTTTTGAATTCACTTCTAAATTCACGCAATATGGAACGGTATCGTTCAAAGATAAAGTTCAAAATCGTGTGAGATTCATATGGAATTCGTGTAGTCTTCGTTGCATAGCTATTCCCTAATAAGAATAGTTCATTCAGTATAAGGAGAGTATATTTCCGCTTTATTATTGACATGAACTGAATACAGAATTACCCACCTATTTTTTTTTTTTTTTTAAACACGCTAGGTGATAATAATTGATCCTTCTTTCTAATAAAGCTTGTATACTACCTATTGTTACGTTATTCTTATCTACGCAGATGTATGTTTCTTAGTAAAAGGATAATTGTATTTAATCGAACTAGAAAACCCCTCAAGAAAAACAGGGCTCAGTATGATCCCCAGTAAAACCCCAATAGTAATCCTTGTTAAAATCAGTATCCAAGAATAATACCCTGACATCGGACTAGGTAACGACTTCGTGACTAAGAAAGTATACCCGCACGGGTTGATCGAAGGTAAAGCTTCGCTTGCCGAGGTCAGTTTAGGCATGGGTGACCATCCATTACAAATTAAAAACTAAGATTCGCCCGTGTCTCGGAAAGCACGGTAAGCTGGTGGTCCCGGCTGTAATTCATAGATCTTCGACAGAAGCCGACCCTAACATAGTAGGGAAACGGCTAGGCAGATGATGATCGGACAAGGCAAAGAACTGCTTAACGCATTACAACACCTTTGGCGGTTTTCGGTTTTTGCAACCAGTTTCAATATCGGCAATGCCTAGCACGACTGCACAAATGTAAAGGGGCAGGGTGTAGGGTACACACCAATAATTCATAACCATCGCGCTGTTCGTCCTCCGGGAAGACAGAAATTATAACGTAGCGTGATGCACATTGCTGTCTTTTGGCAAGTTATTATTTATTTTATTTGTATGTGACCTTAAACTTAGTTTTTTAAATAACTGTTGACAATATTACTGCAAGCATCATTGACGAAGTTGGTTTTTTGGCCCAGATTTAAACTAGTTTTTTTTTGTGGAACGTTTTTAACTATATCTTTACTTCAAAAATGGTATTATAATTAGAGATATATATCTTTAAAGACGGATTTTTCAATTATAAATATTACCTCATAATTATTACATAAGTACAAACAACGATAAAACCATTTTACTGCACTTTTTCAGTGACTTTTATTAAATGAATTATTCTAATAACTCCTTAGCAACAGCTGGATACCCAAACTAAATTTATGTTGTCATTGCCGTTTACTTCTATTATTTTTAACGAGATGAAAAAGGTTGCACTTTAGACGTTTAGCTGTAGTAAAGAGTATTTATTGCAATAATTTAATACTGGGTCTTGATATAGAAAAAAAAATAGGAATCTTGTCTGTAAAATAAAATACAGAAGCTGGTACTTTGAATATTATCTTATGCTTATGAGAAAATCATTATACACTTCAAATATTTTTTTTAATAATGCATGACATGATTATTGCACAATCTGTCTGCCCAATAAATGTTAGCCTTTTCTGAAAGCGTATTTTCTTCCATTTTTCAAAGAAAACCACTTTTGAATGTAATAACATATTTTTAAATGACCTACAAAAGATGAGGCAAATAAGTATAATTTTTTTTAATGATTATCAATGATGAAGCTAATAACTATGTGAGACACATTCCTAAATATCTTGCTTGGCCTTGACAGATGTGATAAAACTTTGTATTAGCATAACATAATATCTATTTCAAGCATTTTATGGTGAACATTTGAATACAATTACACTCTGTGTGGCACATTAGAATCAATGGCTACCCATATCCTCCTGTGGGTATTGCAGGAGACAGCTTAGGAGTTACGGAACTGGAGACATAGTGATACCATTGTCACATCCTTGGTCACAAAGTGATGGAAGAATGGTTGGGCAGCTAAGCACAGAATTAAGAATAGATGGATGTAATGACGGCAGGTCAAGGGAACAATTTGCGACTCCCACATACCTCTTAAACTTAAGTGGTAGGTATGCAAAACAATGGTTAGACCTACTGTCTTGTATGGTCAGAATTTTAGCCCATACAAGAGATAAATGAAACGAAATTCATACAGCTGAGATAAGAATGTTAAGGGATGAGTAGTATTACATGAATGGATAGAATGATGTTATCCGTCGCTCGAGCCCAGTCTCCTGTCCCTTGCACACTTTCTGCACTCAACACTCTCTTGGATGCTAAGCCTGACTGTGATGTGTTCGCGGATGAATGGAAGAAGATCTTGTCAGTATGTTTGGAGTACTGTGAGATAAGCGTATGAATGTTGAATTACTGTATACATGGTTACTACATTTATGTTATGTGATTAGACTATTGATTGCCACGCAGCAGACAATGCAAAAACTGTTGGCGTATAACTAATTTAATTGGCCTTGGCCGTTTTATGTTATAAATAAATAATAATAATAATGAGAAATTAAAACATAAGGGGAACACTGAATGTGGCATCAGTGACAACCAAAGCAATGATGGATGGACTATGTGGAAGAAGAAATAGCTAGTAATAAGGTATTTTCTAATAGAAAAGTATGGAAAAAAGGGACCTGGGCCTACCCCAAATAAATTGGGATAAGGTCAGAGGAATGATGATTAAAACACACCAACACTTAAGTCTATTTTTATTAGGGACATAAATTAATACTTAGGCCTGTGAATAATTTAATCCAATTGTTAATTTTGTAACTTCGTACTGCAAGATAGTTTGACAGTATTTAGTAATTAGTCTCGATTCTGAGCTGTCAAGATTTAGAATTCGAAATTCAACCTGTGTACTCTTCTAGATAAATACTTGTTTGTTTGAAACTTCTTGTAAATCTAGAATATTATTGGCGCGAGTTTTTTAAAAAAATGCTGTGCAATATTTACGAATTACTTAATTAAAGTATCACATTTATTTCACTAACCTTAAGTTTCAGGAGCTCTATATCACCTTCCAAGGCCAATTTGAGGCGTTTCCAATCGAAGGACGCGGTTTTTCTGAATTTATCCAGTGGCCCACTCGGGAGATCGGGAACGAAACTCAAGTCCTCCATACTAAAAACACAATTATCACGTTACAATTCAGCCTTCTTACACTAATAACGGCTATGAGCGCGCACCAATTTTATTACACCGGATGACTAAACATACAGGGACATTTCAAATTCCCTCGCAGACACAAATTCAAGGTCTACAGCGATCCGTGAAGTATGAACTAGTCTAGTCGGGCGTGCTGTATACAACTCTCACCTTGACTATGAATGGGAGGATCAAAGAAACTGTTAATAAACGTGAGGGCGTCCGTTGCCTAGGTGTTACGAACGAAACTGATAAATTTTGAGGAGGTTTTAAAGAGGGAAAGCGTATGATAACGTGAATGCGGCGCACGCTGTTTTATTGGGCGCACCGCTCGCACACACACACGTCATACATCGGATGATTGGTCGTACTGTCAGTCATCTGTCACTGGAATGTCTGGCCATGTCCTGTCAAAGTGACAAATATACCTTATTCCATTTTTTTTCGTTTGACATAAACTTTGAATAAAACTAGCAAGTAACAGTTAAAAAACTTAGTATGTTATTATTTATTAGGTAGTACAAACAGAATCTATCAATGACGACTGTTTATTTATTAAATACAATATCCATTTGCAATATTTGAAACATTTCTATAGGTAACGTTTTATACAAAATAGCTTAATCTTGATGTTGGCGATTTATCGCCTAGCTAGCCCAGAACAATTTATCTTCAACGCTTAAAAACTATGACTAGTGCCACCTACCTTAAATTTGTAACAACTATTTAACTTTTGGAGCACAGTGTGTGCTCAAGAGTTGCTGGCTTGGCGTGAATGTGGCTTATGTTTAAAAAGTTAACCAATAGATGGCAGCACTAAGAACAAGTATAATTAATGAAAAGTGTAACAGAGACAGAAAGATTCACACCTTCCGTTGCAGACAGGGACGGCCATAGCCACTCACACAAACAAACACATTCACTACATAGACATTTTAAGTTACAGACGCAAACAAGAAAAGAGAAGTTGTAAAACAACAAACTGTGTTCGCTGCTTTTCTATCAGATGTAAAATGGACGGGCGGTCGTGTCGTTGCGCGCTCGCGAACTCCGCGTGTTCATTGTGAAATCGATGTTTATTGTTTTATATTTTGACGTGAATACGAATATTGTTTACGCGATTGTACGACTACTTTGGTGTTCGGTTGCCGAAGGAGATTGTGTTTAGTGCATGTGTTTTTGTATGACGTTAGCGTTCACTTCACTTGCAGTGATTTCGCTGATAGCTCACTCACCGGTGGGTGCGCGCGTGATAAACTACGTGTTCGGTACGAAAAAAGGCGATTAATCGTCTAGTGTGTGTGTTTTACAGTAGCATCATGCTGTGTACGGTGACATAGTGAACGTTGAATAGACCCTGACCTCTGGCAATCATGTCTGGGCGATCGGATTGCAGGAAATTTGCACCAAACATCTTCAATAAGAGCAAATGCACTAATTGCTTCCGTCAGAAGGAGGAGCATAGTGCCGAGGCTTTGGAATCTAATCGGGTGAGTATCATTACAAACCTTTAAAATTCAAGTTTTGAACGTCGTTTATTTCTAATCAACAAGATGAAATATTCGCGTGTAGGTGTGTTCGTTGAATAACGTAACGTACGGGCATGTCCGTGTGTGCGTAGGCCGACCACTCTTCAGGTGTTGATCTAACGGATTTCATCGAGTTATTAAAATGGTATTGAGTAGTAGGTACATCATATGAACACGCCTAACAAATAACGTTTGGTTGTTTTTTTTTAGTGGTGGGTAGTATGGTAAAATTGTAGTGTTGAGACAGTTTTAAGGAATTCTAACACCTGTAAGCAATTATACCAATTAGATACCTAGATTTAGTATACAATAATCATAAAATGTAGGTAGGTTAGTATGAACTAAACACCACTTTCTAATATCAAAAAATAGCAAAAACAAATTAATAAAGTATAAGTAGGTAGGTACTTACTGTTATTTTTATGACAAACTTATCACACCTCTAATTTGAATGGCACAAAAAAAAAAGAATCGACCACCAAATTAGCGGGAAACAACGGGAAAATAGGTATCGTTTCGATAGGTAGGTACCTATTCGAAATTTGAAACAAGTGCACCTAGTTTCAACTTTCTGACAAAATCAACGAGTCCTTGACAATTTTATTCAAAAGTGTGATTTAACCTCTGAATGGTGTAATTGACAATAAAACATCCATCTGTAACTCATAAATAAATTGATAAATGACACACCCGTCATTCATCCACTGCAACCTGCAAGGAGTTTGTAGTAAGTAGGTAGGTACCTATTAGAAAAAATATTCGTCTTAATTTATCTTTTAGTTGTTAACATAAACGAATGACATCAATCTAGTACCTACCTGCATTCCTGCCTGTAAGTAAAAAAACCCGCGTAGATAACATCTCGGCTTGTAGGTACGTCCTAAGGTACCGTTGCGTCAGTTGCGTGTACGCCGCGGACAGGATGCACGACATGTTCAGCATAAAATCTCTGGTTGTTGTGGAATTGTATCTTTACGGGAGTCGTTTGTCCTTGTTAGATTGTACTTACAGTATTAAACATTCCTCATAGGAGAGGATGTGAGAAAACTATGTGTAGGATACCTATGGCATTAAGTCCGCCTCTGTACATTTCTGTGCTTAAAGTATTAAATAAATAAATAAATACCTACTTATATAAAAAAAATCTGATTTGTTGAAAACCCCGCATTTTCCTGAAAATCACATCCTGGCCTCAAAGGTATTTACTTAACTACTTTTCAAATGATTAAATGGCTGTTTGATGTCAATCGCATCAACACTTTGAGCACGATAAAAATAAATCTAAAATTAGAATAAGTACTGGCGGAATACATTGCCTCTACCTTGTTTTGAAGTCAGTTATAGGTAGATGTCAAAGTACAAAATCGCGGTAATTTTTCAAATCTCGCTACCTATGTCATTTCATACTATTAGCATTTTAGTATTACGTAGATACCTACTTTGCACAGATCTCGTCCGATAACTTAAATGTTTATCAGTATTTACGAGTACATGGTCAGATTCTGTATATTTAACCCGAAAATTCGATAATGATTTACGAAACATAACTATAAATCTTTTAACTGTAATTCAGGCCCCATTTTAATGATCAGGAAAATACCTAACTCAACAGAAATCCGTAATAGTACCTACTTACCTAGGCGGGAAGTGGTATCAGGTCACTGAACCATAAATTCTACCTATTTATAAAAAAAAAACATATTTTTCTCTTTACGACAA
This sequence comes from Hyppa rectilinea, assembly GCA_951799385.1. Taxonomy (NCBI): domain Eukaryota; kingdom Metazoa; phylum Arthropoda; class Insecta; order Lepidoptera; family Noctuidae; genus Hyppa; species Hyppa rectilinea. The sequence goes on along the minus strand of OX637308.1, from coordinate 2,571,675 downwards.
TTACCTATAAATCACAAAATCACGTAATTTACCCTGTTTAGTATTATAACCATAGTTACGGAAATACGTACCTAATTTCCGTACGGAAATTCTACCTATCTAAGTTTTTTATCTTATGTTATAACGCTTTCCGTGGGAGAATGATAAGAAACGTAAATAGAGATTTAATCTCTTGTCATTAGACCATCATCATAATTATTTTAATTCCAATAATTTACTTTAGAGACTATTGTTTCCCTTCGCTGCAAGTTGAAGATAATTGGTAATGATATGGTACCTACATGCAATCACCATTTACGTATTATATCCAACGACCTTCATTTATTACATAAATATACGCATATATACGAAGATTTTTATTGCATTTGATACCCTGTAGTTGAAATTGAAAATTTAAAAAAAATTGAAAATTGAATTGTAGCTGTAGTTGAAAAAAAAAATAACTGAAAATGTTTATGGTAAAAACAATGGCCTAATCGGGGGGACTAAGTAATAACAGGCCCACGGGTCTACTTATCAGGTTAAGTTACAATTGCCGCGGTCGGTCCGTTGATGCAGGATGGGTTATCATCTTTATCTCCCTGTCTCGGAACGGATTAACGTGCTGTTAATCCGTTGGTCCCGGCTGTCATTAGTGCATCTTTGACAGTTTTTACGAATAGTTCGAAACCCAAAATTCTGACAACAAGTCTTACCAAGTGATAGCGTGATACCCGGTAACTGGGTGTAGAGGTCAGATAGGCAGTCGCTCCATGTAAAATACTGGTATTCAGTATTCAGCCGTATCCGGTTAGACCGACCCCAACAAAGTTGCGAAAAGGCTAGGTAGATTGATTTTAATTCTGAACCGTACCATAAAAATGCTAGATTATACATAGAATAAGTCCATCCAAATGTTTGACAGCAAGACGTGAACGGTTTTCATCAAAATCTTTCATGTTACATTTTTATTTCGCAATTTCTGAGGTCTTATTATATTCTAGACACCCACTTTCGATTTGACGGTTTTCACACAAAAACTGTACCTAAGTAATCAATTTCAATTGTAATTTCGCGTCTACAGCAATTTTTGACAGGAGCGTGGATAACTTTCACAATATTTCAGTGTGAAGTGTAACAATAATAAGTTTGTACTATCGAGGTCATTTTTACGCATGCATGAGCATGATTCATTTCAATAACTATTCTAGTTGTAACATAATGAGTAGGTGCCTAGACAATAGTGTTAGAATATTTACACGTAGCTAAGTAGGTAACGAGGTAAGTACCAACCTAATAAACTGCAAAACGTAGCCGCAAAAATGGTCTGAACATTTTTGGTAAATTGACAGCTATTGCAGAACACGACGTGTCAAGTTCAATTCAAAGTGAAATAAGTTTTAGAATACCTACTTAATTGAATTTGAAGGTATTTAGATATCAAAATATTGTGTAAAAATCAAATCGTTCGATAATTTATCGCCACTGAATTTAAAGCAACGATGACGCATAAGATTGACATCGAAAACCTTCAACTTTTTTTTCTCTGTCAGTGATCAATGTTTGCTATTCATATTTTTTTTAGTTATTACCTTTTTTTGTTAGACAAGTCTTATTAAGTGTTCCATTACTGTTATCAAATGATGTTATCTGCTCAACTAGCATTGCCATTATCGGAGTTAGCCATTCACCAAAAATGCTTAGAATGTCGTTATTCATAGCTGAAAGAGCGAGATAGACGTACAGTTTACTAACGAGAAAGCGAGACAAGATCACCTGCCAAACTGAGGCAGGCTTTTAATCAGATAAGACCATCGTAGACATTGCTGATAATTTCGGTTAAAACAAATACTTAGCGTTCGTTTAGAGGCACCTGTGACAACAATGTGACGAGAACTTACCTCGTTGAGGCCCGTACTTATGGTGGTTTTATGTCACTATAAACAGTCTTTAGGGCCAGTCAAGTCTCTACTAAGTCATGGAAAAAAAAATATTCAAAATTAAAAATAGAAGAGCAGTCTTGGGTCACATTTTTTTTTAGGGTTTCCAATCATCCAATAACTTCTCCCGCTCTGGGTGGAGTGGGAGGGAGTAACAGGCTTTTACTGACTAAAACCCATGCATGTTCCTACCTTAGCCCTTTATGTTGGGCGGAGCACCGCCGTGTCCTCGTAGAGGCGATCGGCGGCGGCGACCTCTCGCGCCCGGCCCTGGTGCAAGCCATGGTCCGGGGCGAGAGGGAGTGGGAGGCAGTCACCTCCTTCTGCGAAAAAGTTATGCTCGCGAAGGAGGTGGTGGGATGGGAGAGAGAAAGGTCCTCCCGTCCCAGCCGCCGCGGGAGACGCTCCGGGCGTCGGGAGCCACGTGACGACTCCCGGCCACCGTAGGCGCGGGCCTGCGGACGGTGAGTAATGGGTGACTCACCGTCCGATCAGCACCAGACCCGTGCCGTACGGCGCGTATATGTTCCACGCGCGCCTCAAAGAGATGTCAGCATATGAAGGGGCCCCTCAGGGCCAACCCTGCCGGGTAAGCGGGATTGTCCGAAAGGGTTACCGCTACCCCGGAACATAAAGGGCTACGGAAGGAACATGGATGGGTTTTAGTCAGTAAGAGTCTGACACTCCCTTCCGCTCCACCCAGAGCGGGAGCAGTCATTGGATGATTTCCCAGCCTTAAAAAAAAAAAAAAAAAGCCCTTTATGTTCCGGGGTAGCTGTAACCCTTTCGGGCAATGCCGCTTAAGTCTTGGTTCACCTAATCAGCGTAACTTCGGATTCCATGGAAGAGCCAGTTTTTAATGAGAACGAAACGTATTACTCAGAAATTGATTTCGAAACCATATCACATCTAAATGTCCAATACATTTGTGCCACATTGTAAAATTCACCTTGAAGGTTCAAGTTTTCTTAACGTCATTGAAATCAGCTGCAAACAAAACATATTGGACATGGCTGTGACATCTCCTTAGATTAGCACTGGCAATCCGCGCCTGTCAACGTAATTGAACACAAAACTACCATATTTGGTCGAACACGACACAATGTCAAAGCCAAGGCTAAATAATACAATTGCCCACCTAATAATGCCGTTCAGAAACTCAATTCCATCCTAATTTGCTTCTTATATCCGGGCAATAAGGGTAAACACTAGTTTCAATGGGAAATTACAACAGGTAAACTATTCATAATAATCAGGAAATGTCAATGCCTCAAATGGCGGTGTTCGGACAATTATCTTGACAAATGCTCCACTAACGAAGCGGACTGACGCGCGCCATGTTGGATGCGCGTGCGCAAGGTGACGCGAAGCGAATAGGAAGTTAACGATCGATACAATGAACGCTGACTTTACACGGTTTGCTAAATAGATGCTAATTTTTTTGTATATTTATGCTTGTGTAACGAGTGCCGGAGAAAGTTCTGCTTATTTAGCAAAAATGTCTTCCACGCATTGATTGGCTGGCGCTTGTACTAATAAAGCGCGACACGCTAGATTTGTTAAATGTTTTAATCATTGTTATAACTTTATAAGTATGCTTGGAAAGTTATCATTTATTGCTTTTCTTACAACTATATTTTATAGTCGTTATGATGGTTTATAGCTTCATAGTTAATTTTCCGGTCTCGTGCCGAAGCTTTCCTTCCACCATAATGCGTTAGTTGGAGGTCGTTTATCGTTCTTCATTCTTACCGCAGTTTTTCTACAGTTCTACTTGTATAGACAGTTGAAACCGCAGCCAGATACCTTAAGGTACATTCTAGTGGTTAAGGCTCTTAAGTATTTTTTGCTTTGGTAAAAAATATAATTTACATGCCGACACGTATCTATGGTAAACACATAGGTTTACCCGATTATGGCAAGACGATAAAGAAAGAGTTCTAGATTTGAGGCTCCCCACTGACGGGCCCAGCACAATTTTTTTCTTACAGAATCGCGTTGTCGGGGCCTTTGGCCTTTACGATCTCTCTCTTCAAGAACGATTTTAACAGAACACCGCCCTCTACTAAATTACCTACTTTAATATAGTCTACCACCATTATTAGGTGGGCAATTGTATTATGTCACCTCGACTTTGACGGCCCATCTAATCACAAAACCAACAATGACATAATGTTTAGTCTATGATATCCTTATCTGTCATTAACGAACTGCTTGGAACAGCGTGAGTTGAAACTAAAGACATACTAAATCTCCGGAATATGTTAGCGTCTAAAGAATGTATGTAAGCCTTATTGGTACGTCGACTTTCTGGCTTACATGTCTGAAGTATGTGAAGAAGGAAGTTTCGAAGAAAAACATTAGTATGAGTACTAGTTACGTAATAACTGCTGAGGTATGGACATGTCGTTAAGCGTGTTGTAAGAGATATTTCCTAGCGAGATTACCTCTGCCCTATTCTGGATAAGTCGTACCTAAACGGGAGACAGTTTTAGTCTTCAGACTAGGCAAGCATGTTTGTGTTAAGTATTTTCTCTATTGTAATGGCTCCTGAGGGTTTCTGGTTTAGGTTTTCAAAGATTTTGGCTACGGATATGATTTAGTAGTCCCTTGGCATTTTGTTTAGGTTGAGGAACGCCATGATAGTCAAAAACAACATAATTACAATTTAGGTTTAAAGAATCTTTAGTTCTTATAAGAACATGATACAGCTCACATACATTATCGTCATCTAATGACGAAGCATGCAGATGTAGAATAAAATAATAATAACGTATGAGATGAATAGCAAACATACATATGAAACAAGATAATATACTACACACATGATATGATATATATTACCTTTTACTAAATTAAATGACTAACCAACAAACTACAAAAACAAAAGGACACTCAGGAATCGAAGCACTCATCCGCATCGCTGTCCTCCGGATCATTATACCTCGACAGTTTATAATAAAGAACTGCAATAATAGAATACAGCGTAGAATGCAAAGTAGCCAGCCAGCCAGTATTACTTAACCTCTTTTTGCTGATGACCTCTTTTCTAATAAAGAAACAGCAATTATGTTAATAGACTAAAGAAGTTCCATAGACACGTGGCTTTATAGACTAAACTTCATCGATATGCAAAGATAGTAAAGCTGTCTAGGCGCCATTCCAGACAAAGTAAGTAATGAAAGATAGCATTAACACATTAGCACTGACATGTTACGACCTATAGAACTTTAATAAACTGCATTTCTCAATGGAGTAGGTTAATAATAATGAGCAGCTGACACTATGTTTATATTGCCTGATATAAATACGGAAGTAACACGGATAACAGTTGGTATCTTGTGTTTATTTAGCATTCATTCAGGCTTTGCAGTCATTAAGAAAACAAGATTATGTTCTTAGAATTCATCAGCGTCACCATCGTCTTGAGAGAACATTCATGACTATTCATGACCCGGATTCGGAATTGACCTGGTCCTTCTTAAAATCTGGAATCCTGAAGAAAATGAGAAATTCATAGATATTTTGTACAAGGGCCTATGCTTAAGCAGTTTTGGCCCTGCTCATAATAGAAGTGGGATGCTAATTATTATTGATCTTAGAATAAAACTTATGAACTAGGCACTTAGAGTTGTAGCAATTTTTATTCCATTCTACTCTACCCAATGATGATTATTATAGATGCTTACTATTCTCTACAATTTAAGGAAAATGTCTTTCAGTTGGTTCGTTACTTCCTTCTCGGCCTTCTTTGATTTCGTGTCTAACATTCATTCAATCATGTTTCATTGTCTTTTTTCAGCAATTTTTTGACACGTCTATACACTACACACCTCTTTGGATGCATGTACCAACATAACAGACTTATAGCATTGAGTCGTTAACTAAGTCCGGTGGTTAACTTGAATCGAAGTAACTTAACGCCGTGAGCTGTCGAAACCTTTGAGTTATGCCGTAAATATCGTACTTAATATACAAGTTAAAGTGAAAATAATTTAGCTTTTCCCGCTTTCACGTAACTTCGGTTCAGTCAGGTTTGTAGGTCGCACACATATGTGTGTTTGTTTTACAAAATTAACGTTTTGCTCGAACAGGTTTGAAATGTTTTCGTTGGCCTGTGGCGCCGGCACAGCGCACTTTTGCGGTTAATGCGTAAGCGCAGGCCGCAAACGCGTTTAGTACTTTGACACACTTATTTGTCACACAAAAAAACATATTTTTCAACTGGTTAAACAACGTACTTGTGTCCTTAATGTTTTGTAATTAAAATAGCTTAACTGGTGCCACATTAGCTAAACTAGTACCACGTGTGTCGCTGCTGTATCCGGGCGTTTCTTTAACCGTTACGTTTTCGCTGAGATGAATAAATTTCTTTTACGACGTAGTTTCAATACAGCTATGAATATCGCCTTTATAATTATATTTATCCTTAAAATTAAATGTTTTATGTCGTTATTTACGGCTTTCATCTCCAAAACAAACAATCTTGTTCTCACAAACTACTCCGGCCAGTTTATGACGTATGCTCCAATTAAATGTTCAACCACTTCGTGTGTGCCCGCTAACTCTGTCAAAGCTCAAATGTTCTTCAAGCTGTCATAAATACAAACAACAAACACAACACACTGTTAATATTTGTTCTCGTGTTTGTAGAGGCTGTATAAGCCGGGGTCGTCTCCAAAAAACTTTTGATCCGAACTGCCGAGCAACAAAGACGTGGAGATGGAATAGTTAAATTAAAAAAAAAAGAAAATAGGAGATGTTGCGTTCCGTTCCTACTACGGAGGCCACTGTAAGGAGAGCCGCGCACGAGAGGAGCTGCGACCCTTTCTAGTCTGTTAATCTTCTGTAGAGAGGGGAAAAGCGGTCCAGATTAGAATGGTTGGGCTAAACTTGTAGTGTAGCATAAAAAGGAGTGCGTGAGGAATGCGCCGGCGCGATCGCCAGGTGCAACGGCCGCGCGCCCCGCCCCCGGCTGGCATTTTTGTGTACGCGCACGCCTAATGTGTGAGACTCAAATGATTTGGAAATCGAACCTGGCGCCAATTAACTCGGAATTAGAATTAAAAAATCTTATCAAACCTTTTAAGACAGTCACGATTACTTCCATAATAGATTGACCCACTAATTTTTTATTCCATTAATATTTAATTCCATCGATCGGTCGGAAAATATCACACTCCCGCGCCGCCGATTTGAATTCGGAATGCTATCTACGAACCGTTAACAATACAATGAGTTGCCAGCGCTAAATAACAATAATATGTGGGTCGCGTCGCGAACTCGACGCCGGATAAGGCGAACAATTAAAGTCAACATTAACACCTATTTGACAAAGAGAAATGAGCTCGCGTCGTAACTCGATAGTGTATCATATTTACGTCTTCATTGTTAACCGTCTAATTAAAAATTCACGCGTAAAATCCACCGGTGGGAGCGGACCGGTACTTCGTAATTTGATAGCGTTGGAATGTGTTGCCAGTCACCATTGAGGTTTTATCTATGTAGGTTGCAAACGAAAACGTGTTATTCAACAGTTGTTTGGGTGTATGAATATTTTTGCGGCGTTTTGTTTTGCCTTGTTGAGTATGCAAATATTTTTAGAATAAATACTTAGGCGTAAGTGGGCAGCAAATGAGGCTTAATAAAATTATGTCACATCGATCATATTAATGACTTATGAAGTCTTTAGTTATCCGACTAGTTTCAGTTCTAAACTAATTATGCGTTGACCTTCGATATCCTATAAATAAGCCAATAGAACACGGTTTTGGCTGACGTCATTGGTTACTTTGAATATCACAAATGACTACGTTAGATTTAATCCACTGTTTACTTGAACTAAACACAAGATAGTAAAAGGATAACAAACATTTGCTTCATTAATCAGTTTGTTTGAAAAGCGTGACGATAAAAACAAACTTTATACTGATGACGTTTTTGAAACGGATGATATTTTTCAACTCTTTTATATGTTCACGATACCCATCACATTATAAAAGCAAAGTAGATAATTTAAATCCTCAGACACATGCATTAGTAGAAACAGAAAAAGGTGTTTAAATAAAGAACAACGTCGAATGAAATGCGTTCCATTTCATTGTTCGGATCTCGCATCAAACAAGTCCACAGAATCATAGCCGCTAATGACTGTCCTTTATTCAGCCTCTCTACGTAGTCTTTGAGGCTCGTATTGCGTTACACCGTGGTAAATCTCTACAAAGGTAATTTATGCTTCGAATTAAACTTTACGAGCCACTCTGTCTACGATCGGAGAGATGTCACATATCAAATTCATAGAGAAACTCGTTCTCACGAGTGCACCCGTCAGATTAATTCTGGTTACGCGTTTGTGGCGGGCAACGTAAACATTTTTATGGAACGAATATAATACTGAACACATTAAGAGTCTTTTACACGTCGTTAGTCAGGTGTAGTAAATCGAGAACGTTCGTAGTCGAACGCTAATTTAACTTAGTCGAGTGCAGAAGGCGGCGTCTCTATTCATTGTTAATGTCGCGCCAGACGCGCAATACTACACCACTCATTAACAACTTTTCATTTAAAATAAACACTTACCGTAGTTCGGCTATCTCGGTAATGTTTTAAGAGTCACGATGCGTTTTCACATTTACATATTCACAATCTAGACGAGAGATAGCGGCTACGAGCTAAAGCGAATCTCTAATTAAAACATTAAAAACACAATTTGTTTCATTTTCCGTACGCAACCGTAAAAAAGTCAATATGGCGGCATTTGCATACACAAATGAGTGCATCTCGCGGCGTGCGTGCTTTTAATTGCCAACTATTTTTATCATTTTATTTAGTCGAGTTTCTGTGTCGATACTTTGGTCGGCTTGGCTGCGTCCAGCGGTCCACACTAAATGGACGCTATTCCTAGATAGTGTTGTTTTAATGTTTATCGGTCATGTTCCCATCTGAAAACACATTCCGGTTTGATGCGACGCGGTACCAAACCAAAAGCGTACCGTTAAGTACGCGTCCAATAAAATACTAGCCGGCCGCATATGGTAATTTCGTAATTGCGTGTTTATCCGTGACCACGGCTATATTTAACCGCAAAATGTTCACCTGCGAGGCGGAATCGCTTAACCAAATAATTATATATCGATTACACACTAGAGTTTTGTAGAAGAAATGAGCAGGTAGCTGGGAGCTGCTCGATGCGACCCATACTGCATTGAAATACCGCCATTAATTCAATTAGTAGTTATAATAAAACGTTCATCAATTAGAGGGATCCGTTTAAATGAAGATACAAGTGTAACTCGATAAGTCGGTGCCGTAAAAGGTCTGCAATGAAGAGTTAAGCAATGGTAGTGATGCAAACGGTACGCAACATTGTAATCGATAAACGAAGTCGTGGAATCGAGTCCGGAGAAAGGTTACGTGTTTTTGATTATCAAAATCGAGACCAGATTTTTCGTGCCGGCGAATTCGGTCGTTTCCGTGCGTGTATGAAATCCGATACTGTACCGACTAGGAATTTGAATCACTGCCTTATTTGGTGAATATCCTAAGATACCCACGCCACGGGTCTATGCCATATTTAGTAATCGTTTGGCAAATGTTTCTAGTAACAGGATTTATTCACATCTTTCTTACCAAAATTATTGCCTTATCGAATGCTCACAAAAATAACAAATGCCGTTTACCGCAGCATCGGCATGCCAGTCCTTAAGACCTCAATAATCCATACGGTAAAGCCTGAAAATTTTATCACCCAGTGAGCATAAAGATAATACCCAATTAATGAGAAGCTGAGGTTGGAAGGGGATCTCGTGGCGCCGCGGACCTAGACTTAGGGCCTTATCACACTGGCGATTTGCAAGCGATTGCAAAGCGAGGCGAGTGTGCAGCGAAGACGCCGCGGGCGCACAGCGAGTAAGAAACCTAACAGCAGTGTTTCCTCGTCGGAATTCATCCTGTTACTGATTGTTCAAAACGCAGACAGCACGCCGCGTCTTCGTGACGTGTTCGCTGCGAGTTTGTTGCGAACTCGCCTCGTTATGAAATCGCTCGCAAATCGCCAGTGTGATATGAGCTTTAGTACTTGTGTTAAGAATGTTTAATTAAGCAGTAATATTTACTGCTACCTGGAATACTGAAAAGAGGTAGGCCACGGAGGCGAACCTTCATAGACGAATATTCGTCAATAAACGTGGTGCAATAATACACTGACCTGAAAGAAAGAAAGAAAAAAAAATATTCGGCACAAACAAAACGCACATTTCTAAAAAATAAATTTAGTAACTAAAATACACCCGTGCAAAGCCGCTAAAATCCCCGTATTCAGAGCCATTAAAACAATTGACAACCTCAAATGTCAATTGATTCTTTGCAAATTGCAAAAAACGTAAGAAAATTTTAACGGCCGGCCCTGGCGTTTTTACCTGTTGCAGTAAATTCAAGAGCATCTATTGTTTCTGGTTTTCTATGTTGTAAATATTAATTACTTACAAGTTTAGTAACTATTCTCTAATTAATACATCTTAGTTGTCTTGGAAATTAATATCTAGTTTCAATATTTAATTAAATATTCTCACATTCGTATCCCGTACTGACTAGCTCTCCGAAACTAATTTCTTGTTAGCTATGTAAACTCATTCCTACGTATTTAATTTATAAATAAGTGTGAAAATGATATCGAATCTATATGAGGATTATTCTAATCTCTAAATAAAATAACAGTAAGTAATATAGAAGTGACACGGATTAACAAAGTGGCCCGTCTATATCGAACTTAAGAAGTGAATGTGACCATAAAAATTACATTTTATGCGAGATCCAATACCAATCTCATAAACTACCAGTGGGAAATTGCCTAGTTGAATTGTAAGCCTCCCGTAGACAGGTGCTAGGCGATTGTTGCTAGAACAATTTCCATTAAATTTTCATAGGAAAGTCAGGCCGTGTCTGTCGGCGAGTGCCAGAAACGACTAGATTATATAGAAAAAAATATGGAAAAAAGAGATTATTTTTAAGAGGCTATCGAGAGAAATAATATAATTATAATAACATTATTATTACCTGTTTAGAATTTGTCCCAAGTGGAAAAAGCACCCTTGACTAAACAGAAATGATAAGTTTAAAATTTACGACACCAAATATTTGGCTTATTTAATTTTGCGTAAAATATGTTATACCAACTGAAATATTTGACTAGATAAAAAATGGTAAAAGTACTAGTTGGTGAACAAGTTATTGTTCAAGCGTTCACTTGCCAAACATTAAACCTTAAAACATTATTTCCGATGATTTAAAATATTATCTACAATTTTCACACTTGCACTGCTGAGATAACGGACCTGACCGGAGCCGAATTTATTTATGTGTTGACATAAGACTGTACAAGGCAGAGTTCATCGGCTTAAAATGTCATATTATACGTTACGTCATGTAATATTATTATGCATTTTTAAACGTAAAATATACATCGTTTGCGTTGATATGAAGTAAATCTCTGCTAAAGGTTACGTATGTCTCGATATTTTAGAGAATGGTAATTCGTTTGGGAACCTCTATCCAATGCAACTCAGATGTATTAGGAATGCGTGATTTCAAAATCGAGCCTTCCAATAGATTAACTTGGGAACGAAATTACTTTGACATACCAAACCGAATATTTGTACGGGTTCTTAGAATAAATATTGTTATTCGATATTTAAAAAACCTCATCCGTCAAAAATCCTTTGCGAAAGAAAAAAACGAGATCCTCTCACGTATCGTTGCATTTCGGACTCTGTATTACAAAACACGACAGTTATTTCGTCGATTGTTCGCGCGCTGTCAATTTCACGCGGGAACCCGAATCCGCCATTGTTTAAAAACGTTCGGATGCACCGGGATCGAATTTCGTCACATTGGCCGTCAAGCATTGTTCTTGCATATTTCCAGACGCGAATGTTGTGTCAACACGTTTGTTTTCATTGTTTCTCATTGTTTTGGCATGCTTTATTTGTTGTTTGGAAGATGATCAGGTATTGTTGAATTCTCGATAGACGGCGGATGCCTCGGTGTAAACACGGCCGATCATGATGAGCTCATGTTTCCTTTCAACGTATACACCGTTAATTGGCTTGGCATGGTTTTCGCGATGATAACAATCAACATGCAAATTCTGCATTGCGTAATCGTCCTTCAAATATTTTACGTGTTTTATTCATTCATTAAACTGTACAGTCATTTAAACATTGTTTTATTTATTTTACATTGTTTAATACGTGGCACGAGCCAGAGAGACCATTCATAATTTGATGGATTTTCCAAACGATTGTAGTTTCGTTTGCTTAATTAAAACTTTTGATTGTTTTAACAAAAATAGAATTAAAAACTCTTCCTCCTTTTTAATCAGAAACGAAGCTTCTATTCTGTGCCAGTACCTAACAGACAGATCTGTCACTAAATCCCTTCTGAAAAAAAAAACTATTGGGTACATCTGCATCAGATTCATTTTCTCGTCTCAAAAGGGCTTGGAACAGTCCCCACAAAACTCTCACTTTACTCCATTAGCTAGCAGTAGTTACCAGCGTGTCGCAACTGCAACTACGCAAGTACGCATGTCCCACGACGAACAATCGAACGCTCTAACCATGTACCAACGTAACCTCAGTCGTGTACCATGCAAAGAATTAGCATACTCGCAGAACACCATGCCCACGCGCAGCACTGCCAATCCATCATATTTGCTGCTGTGTGCGTGCGCGGAGCCATTTTAGTTCTTACCAATATAAATTTGCGGGGTTTTAAACGGGTCTCGTGCGATTTTCGACTTTTCTTTGTTGGGATTAGAAGTTTCGGGTCTCTGTCGCTAGCTGGTTGGTTCGAGGGTTGCAATAGGAAAGCTAATGGCTCGCGTGTATCTACACAGTCATCGTGGTTGAGCTCAAACGATTTTGCCTTGTTGGATGTCAAAACTGAATTAGCTTGCTTGGTTTTAGTATTTGGAGTATACGACGGGAACTCTGGTCATTTGAGCCGAGTGACTAGCATCCAAGGATAATTTAAACTTTCACTTAATTATTACCGTTTTAATCCGACAAAATATACTGGTATTCAGCTGCATTCGGTTAGACTGGAAGCCGACCTCAACATACTTGGAGAAAGCCTAGCAGATGGATTTTTAGTCCGACAAAGTATAAAGTATAGTCGTCAGTCTCGTTTTTGATGTTTGTCTATGTTTCTACGTTTTGTATGTCCGTTTGTCATTTGGCAAAGGCCTCCTCCAGGACGACCTTCTCCATTCCAGTCTCTCTCTGATTCCATGATGTCCCAGCCACCTATCTTGCTATAAACATCATTAAATCACGCTTTTATTGCCTGAGGGCTTAGGCAGCGGTGTACCTATACTACACACATATTTCGTCAGTAATGTTTAAGTCACATGTAATAGGGAGCGAGCCTATTGCCAGCAACCAGTCATTAATCCAGTCTCCGAGCTGCTATTGAGGTATTCTAGATGGATAACCCCAATAACGCATTTTCCGACTCTGGAGGCGAGCCCAGGACCTCATGCTAAGCAGTAGTGCTTGCGACCAATACAACGACGCAGTCGATTACTACTTACTTTCTTCCTTAATTACTAATCAAATTTTTAGCAGTATCAAATGTACTAATGCAATGTCCCCAATGTCAAATATGGGATAGGAGATACCAAGAATCAATGACATTGTATAAACCTCATTGGGATACCGTTGAATGAAATATGTTTGCTCTATCTTCTGTTGGTCATTTCCAGATTTGCTAACTAATTATTTATTGATTACGTAATTGTATCAATCTGCCTAGCCTTTTCCCAAATATGTTGGGGTCGGCTTTCAGTCTAACCGGATGCAGCTGAATACCAGTATTTTACATGGAGCGACTGCCAATCTGACCTCCACAACCCAGTCAGTAACTGGGTAATACAATACCCCTTGGTAAGACGGGCTGTCAGACTTTCGGGCCTCTGACGACCCGTAACGACTGTCAAAGATCCACGAATGACAGCCGGGACCAACGGGACCACGGAAGAGTCTCGATATAAAAAAGACGGTCACCCATCCACGGACCAATCCCGACAAGCATAGCTTAACCTGATGGATCGATCCGTGCGACTGTTATTACTTAGCCACAAGCTACGTAATTAATAATTATAAAATATCATTAAGCGATCAATAAGAGTGTAATTATTAGCATGTCCGCCAATCAAAGTGGTTATTAAATCGTGAATATGTTGACACCTTCCATATTTGGTCTAAACTGCTTACCAGTTGTCTTTGTATAAATTAATATTAAAATGTACTGTTATTCTTATTTTGGTCAATGCACTTACGAGTTGTTTCTGTTACTTATGAAAAGTCTCTCTTTACCAACCAACGCGCGCACTTGCTTAAAAATCGGTGAAGGAAAACGTCGTGAGGAAACCAGCATGTCTGAGAGATATTTCTTATCAGCATGTGAAGCTAAGTCAGAAAAGAAGAAGAACGTTGGTTCTTATTCTTTTCGTGGTTAGTGATGACAGAGTTTTTTATACTGAATAACTAAGAATTTTTTTATATACGCGGACCAACAGTATAAAAAAATTCTTCAGTAAAAAATAACACAGAATAAAGTAAAAAAACACTTCATGCGATTTTTCTAAACTATCTCAGTTATTTCCAATCAGCTGCAAGTGGAATTCCTAGGCACAGGTGTTCCATACCTGGTATCACGGAAAACATACCTGGTATAAAGTTAACGACTTCCGGATGGCATAATTAATTGCTTTCCTGATACGTAATTATTGAAGCTAGGCTTCTGTCTAGTTTCCTAACAATCTTTAGTACTAAATGATGGATTTAATTACTTTATTGTGGACGGATTAACTTCACACATTTTGTATGCGAAAGCGAGTTGTCTACGATATTTTGGTTTGTTTTATTTTCTATTTTGTTGTTTTTATTTTGCTGGCAGCAGCAGGCCCGCAGCAGTCCCGCATGGAGGTCGGAAATTATCCCAAGGGAACGTACTACCAGGATAAAAAGTCATAGTCATAGTATCCTATGTGTTAATCCAGGTCATAAACTGACTCTGTGCCAAATTACATCCAGATCCTTTCAGCCGTTTGAGCGTGAAGGACTGACAAACGTATAAACTCACACACACTCACTGACAAAGTTTCGCCTTTATAATATTAGTGTGGAAATAAGGAATGTATTTGTATTTAGAGCAGCACAAGTTAATGATTGAAATACAGGGTTATGCCCAGTTAATGGTCATAAAAGGCGAGGGTCCAAGTAAATTACGTACGTTTGCTTCTTGGAGAGGCACTTAAAGAAGAAGAAGTCGGAAAAGTAAAATGGCATATCTCTGGAATCTAAGAAGACAAGGATACTTTTTATCGTAGAAAATTAAACACGCAGGCGGTGTCTTGATCAAGAATTAATGATCGCAGAACAGCTGCTGCTCTGAAATAAATAAGATGCACTTTACGATGCAATCAATAGTTACGCCTATTAATCGGTTGCTGTATAAGTCTTGATTGTGAACGAATTAATTAAGCTTTTCAAAACACTTTACTAGCATCAACTGTCACATATATTAGAATAGGACCCGATGAACTAGAGCTGTCAGCTGTACCAATATCGCTTTTATGAGGCAACCTTTACAAATGTCTGATATCAATACGAACACAAATGTAACCAGAGACTGCTCCAGCATATTGTATAGACACGAACACAAATGTAAGCGAGCATAAAGAAACATTCTAGCAGCTATAATGATGATAGAAAATGATCAAAGATGTATTATAAGCTACCAAAAAGCTTATAATATCAATCCCGTTGACAAGTGCTTTAGAAATTGGAAACGATGAAACAACTGCCGAAGTACAAGTGATAAAAGATCACGTCATGGCTCTAATGCTTTCATTGCTGGAACACAGCCTCGTGTCTTCAAGATGAAGTGGACTGTAATGCAGGCCCAGTGCGGGTTGGTAGATGTCACATGTCCTGTAATTTCTGGTTCTAAGACATGCCGGTTTCCTCACGATGTTTTCCTTCACCGTTTTTGAGAACAGTGGTGATGAAGTGTACGCGAACTAGATCGCCTGCCTAGGTTCGAACCACTCTTCGAGTCGGGTCACCACTGCTCTCCATAACATGGCGCCAGGGTCAATTCTGAGGGACTGTCCGAAAGGGTTACCGCTACCCTGGAACATAAAGGGCTAAGGAAGGAACGTGGATGGGTTTTAGTCAGTAAGAGTCTGACACTACCTTCCGTTCCATCTAGGATGGGAGGGGGGTCAATTGATTATTTCCCATCCTCAAAAAAAAAGGGTCTGTTCTTTAATTTTAAGCTAGGGTTTCCTAGGAGCCGTTACTGTGGCTTTATGTACCGCTATTCTGAGAAACCATGGCTGATACTGACCAGCCAAAGTGTAATTCTCGTATTCAAAAGCTAATTGACAGTTGTACATACTGTCATGGTTTATTAACCGATTCATTGCCACCTTCATTTTCACCAACACATTAGCCAGGCCCCATACGTTTTGTCCATGACGCGCCAGGTGCGTCATGGGCCTCTTTAAAGGATGACGATCTCGGGCCCCTTGTGATGTTTTATACGTATTTCTCCGTTATCTTGTCTGTTTGAGGATGAAACAGTTGTTTGGTGTTCTTACATTCGTATTCATTGATATTACGAAGGAAATATGGCGTTTCTAGGTAGGATTTATTGATTTTACTAAAATGCTACAGGGGTAGTAAACATATTGGAATCTTTTGTTGTCATTTATTTGTAATGATAAAAGTGTTTTTTGTAGATAATCAGCAAGAAGACAAGATATTTTCTGAATGTAGCCAGGCATTGTTTACTGACGAGTATAAACATTGTGAGCAAGATAATAATAAAGAGAATGAAAGTTTTTCTAAATGTAGTCAATCGATTTTGCTAAATAATTTAAAAAAATCAAATTAGCGAGTTCTTCTTATAGTCAAGATAAATATTATGATACAGACACCAGCATTGAAGAAATCATGGATTCTGAAGAAGACGAATGTGAGAAAAATAAAACAAAACAGTTGGGTATAATTTAATTATCTAAGGATAAACCTGTCAAAAATAAATCAAGCTCTAATTGTTGTGCAGCAAAAAATATTTTGATGCATTGTTTTCAAAAGATTTTAATGCAGAACTGAATACACAATATGTATATGAAAATATGTTTTTTGGGTTGTCGATTTCGCGGGGTTGTTCAAAGTTGCTATACGCATGTAAAATATTTTCTGAAACAACTTACTAGAATCACTGCGTTGGCATATAAATCAATAAGGAAAAATCTGCTAAATAATTTTAAGGATTTCTTAATTTTTCTAGTACCAGCCTCGCTCGCTTTATTGATGCTCTTTGACAAGGAGCGGCAGTAGTGACCCTTAGTATTATGAAGCAAGCATTTTATAATATTACTACTCCTACCAGGGGTAGAAAACTTGAAGGCTAATCATAAAGTTCCAAATTCAAATATTTTATTTGTTGAACATATTAGGTTTTGGGTACAGATGTTATTATAATTTAAGAACGCTATGTCAAGCCGTCATCGGCATATAAAATTTTGTTGGTTCATGCTGATTACAATAATAAAAATAATACAAAAACATTCTAATTGTCAATAAAAAAAACAAAACAACACTGGTTTAATTCAGTTACGCCCCTAATAAATTTTAAACAGAATACCAAGACGCAATAATTTCCGCAGCCTACTTTATTGAAATTCTGTATGTATTCGTAATATTACTCTATTATATATTAAGTTTTTATATTGTTACCAAAGGTGTGCTATCCCTGTTTGGTAAATTAAATATTAAAATTTAATTGCCAGGCGCAGTAACTACTTTGTTCAATGTAAGATAAAAAATGGCGGTTTTCGTAATCTCATAATTTTTAGGCTTGTTTTAAGTTAATTAAAAAATGACGCACCACGCGCGTCATGGGCCACCCAATATGTTTACTAATGACGCGCCAGAGGCGCCATTGGCCATGAATTGGTTAATAATGGTAATTTGTCATTCATTGATTGTTTGCTTGGAGGCGCGTGTGTCGGCCTCGACGCCCACACGTCATCTAATGCTAACTCAGCTATGTCCACAGATAATTGTCTTATGTGTTTTGTGGGTAGGTGACAAATGCTAATAAACCGGTATTGTGGCAGGTAGTTTCGATTATTGTAGGTAATGGTCGAACAAGATCTTAATTTTAACATAACTATGATATAATATAAACACTTCACTTCTCTTCTATTTTTCTTTCTCTCTTTATCTTTGACTAGCTGCTCCCGTGGTTTCACCGCTGCTTGGCTCCTATTGGTCGTAGCATGATGTTAGAAAGCTTATAGCCTTCCTCGATAAATGAACTATCCAACACAAAAAAAAAAACAATTCTGACCAGTAGTTACAGAGATTAGCGCGTTCAAACAAACAAACTTTTCAGCTTTAAAATATTAGTATAGGTTTGAGAGAGAGAAAATCGCATGGAGAGCTCATAACGCTTTTTCGTTACGTGACGATTTCTTCCAGTCGACTCCTACCGCTATCTGCGTTAAAGAACTTTCTTCTAAAAATATGAATAAACCAACTTAAATGCCACTTAATACATGTAAGAGTTGGAGTTTATGAGTGTTCATCGAATTTAATCAGAAAATAGTTTTACATTTCGCTTTATGACTTTTTTAAGGCTGTTGTACATGTTTAATAACGAAACAGGCGAGAGGTCGCATAAATTTAGCGTAAATTACCTTTTAACGTCTTTATTTACGATACGTAATTTATTTCGATTCGGTAGTTGCTAATTTTGGCGGCAGATCCTGTGTGTATTTTTTTTTGAAACATGAAAGATCGTGCATACCTTTTAGTTATTTTGCCTCGTTTCATGGATTAATTCATAAAGACAGGGGAATCTACATTACACGTAGGCAGTAGGAGGTACCTATTTTATACCTAACTCTCCCGATCAAATAAGATCATCAAATTATATTCTATATCCAAACCAGCTACTGCCGGCGGCTTCGACCGCGTTCACCATAATATTTTTTCTTAAATAAAAGTAGCATAGGTATGTTATTCATTATAACATCAGCTATCTGCGAGTGAAGTCCTGGCAAAATCAGTCTAGCTGTTTCGGAGATTACAGCCGGAACAAACAGACATTTTTTTTTAATTCATTATTATGCATTTAATAAAAGCTGTTATTTAAAAAAAAAATTTTTTTTGGTTGCATTGTATGTAGATGTACCCTTATATTTTTAAAATAAATAACATTCCAACAAAATAACTTCTCCAGAATATTTTTAACATTATTCGTTTAAATATCACCATTTTTAACGCAACTTTATGGACGCGGAATAAAGTGTTTAAAACATTATGCTCTTCACTGCTTACATTACGAGTTGAGAGTTTTTTTCGAACATTTACGTTTCAACATTTTAATTAATGATTCTCTCTTTACAGGTAAGTTATGCCGTTTTGGAACTCAACAAAGTCATTATGGGGTTCAGATTAAGTTTTTGCTCCCATTATGGTAAGCAAGTGTTGATTACTATTTTAATGAGAGTTTTGTATGTTTAATTAAGTATACTTTTTGTCAAGATCTTAATGGCAATGTACAATCGACTGTCACTGAACCCAGCGTTGTAGCTCTGTTTCGCTTAGGGGCACAGCATTATGCTGAGCGATAGCCCAACGTCAAAGTTGTTCATAATAATGAGTTCAATGACCCCTTAACATATTGCCCATAAATTCATATTCATCCTGTATTATAAAACAAAGTGTCCCCCCCTGTCTGTCTGTTTGCTTGTCTGAACGCAATAAGCTCAAAAACTAAGTAGTCAACGAACTGATTTTCATACGGTTTTCATCAATTCATGGAGTGATTCATGAGGAAGGTTTTGTGTAAATTGGCTGAAAATCTGAAAATTGACTATGTAGACATGCTATATATGAAACAGGGTGACACGACACTACGGCAGAAAAAAATAGGCATAGTATGCAAAGCGGTTGCTTATCATTAAATTAATTTCTAATGAAGTATTTTCTAGTAGAATCCAAACAGTAAATAAATCTAGCTTCGATATTTAGCATACGTAACGGATTCCATATTGTCTGGTATCCTAACCGGTTGCATATTTTCGCAACCTGTATCCATTTTATTAAACAGCTACTGTCACTGTCATTAATAAAATGGACGAAAATGGCTCTTTTACATGAACGACCTTTAATTAATTAATGAGTATAAACACTCATAGCAATAACATTACACATGTTATGTTGTAATGTGTTTTCGTAACAAGTGCAAGGCCCAGATAGAACTGTTTAATTATAATTAGTGTTCTGTGACCATGGCCGCGCAAGCGCAGCGTCGGCGTTTAATCCGTAAAGGCGTTCTTATGTCACCACTGACTAGCAAATATATAACGGTTTACGGATTCGGTTAAGCCATTACTGTTATATTTTATTTGGTCGCCTAAATAGGAACAAAATATCAATAAATAATACGGATAAAAGTCAGATATACCATCTGTGTGGCATTAATTTGACAGTTATAAATAAGCATTGAGATTGATCTTTTTTTTGCTATGTTCCGTTTCTTAGGGTTCCGTACCCAAAGGGTGGGGACCCTATTATTACTAAGACGCCGCTGTCCGTCCGTCTGTCACCAGGCTGTATCTTATGAACCGTGTTATTTAGACAGTTGAAATTTTTACAGATGATGTATTTCTGTTACCGCTATAACAAAACATAATAAAAACAGAATAAAATAAATATTTAAGGGCTCCTATACAACAAACGTGATTTTTTGCCTTTTTTATAGATAACGGTTCGGAACCCTTCATGCGCGAGTCCAACTTACACTTGGCACTTTTTTGTATTTCTTGTTACGTAGGCAGAGATGTGACAAATAACAACGATGGGCCTTATTAGGCAGTAAAATATCTGACTCCTTAAAAAAAAACGATCGTAAACTAACCTGCTTGCTTTAATTTTAGTTAATGGGCGGGGTACAGTACACTGATTACATAGAATTCTGATTATATCTATGGTTAAACTAAAACGTTCATGAGTTAGGACTTTCATCTAACATTGTATCCATAACCCCGCATTAAGGCTTAAATTATTCACGCATTTCGTCATACTCCTTTAGCTCAACATAATTCCTTAACTGCTCGAGTTAAATCACCGTCGGTTACAAATTCAGCAACATACTTACTTAACTGTAAACTAATTTAAATTGAATGTAATCATTATTCATTGAAAATTGCATAAACTTTACAGACAAGTTGAACTTGAAACGGCCATGTCGTGCCCAATAAAAATTAAACGTGAAAATTTCCACTGTGTAATAGCACGCTTGTTTATTGAAAAACGTGTTTACAGTGAGCATTTCAAAATTGTTACCACCCTTCTATAGAAATAGTCGACAATCTTAGAACTTGAGGTGTTGATGGGATATGTAAACATTTAACACCTCCTTTTAAGGTGTGGAATTGGCCGAAAACAAATAAAGTAAAAAAAAGTTATTTGTCAAGTTACGCGCGCTGTCAGCGTGACGTTTGATTTCCCGCCAACGCGCTGCGTCTCGCCCACGTTATCTGATGCTTCTACTTTCTGATCCAACGGGACGGCTCCTTGTCAAATGCATCAGGTATCTTAGCGTATTATGATGTAAAATGTCGTGACACCGATAAAATGTGACATAAAGAGTGTATTTTATCTGATTGTGGACGTACGAATGTATGTTGCATTTGTTAATTCCTCTAGTCCATAAAACATGGCGCGTAGATTGTATCTGGACATAAGTTTTCGGTGTCACAAGTTTGTATGGTTTAAGTAAGTACGCGTTTTGCTTTTCTGTAAATTATCCTTTAAAATATCGCAGATGTCTTTTGCTAGATGTAACGTAGATAAAATTTAACTAGTTGGATTTTTCATACCATAAATCAAGACATCTTAGGTCATTACGTCTCCTTGGCGCAAAAAGAACGCGTCTGTAGGTAGCATGTGACCAAGTATAGATGGACATTACATGTCAAACCACTGGGTCACTTGCTAATCTCTCCATGTACGGATCATTTGGTCGAGGTTAACTTAATTATGAAAAAGAAGCTTATAAACAAACTCGTGTTAAAATCCTAATAGATTTCTTGTCCGAAGTACAAAATATTGCTCTTACTTACAATTGAATTTTTTACTCCTGCCGTTTAGCTATATCAAGCACAAGACAAAAATATATACTGCCATAAATCTTATGCGTACAAACACAATATGACCGGAGAACATAAAACACGCCTTCAAAGTAACTCTCGTATGAGTTAAGACAACCCAACTCGCTGCGAATTACCTAAAAAGGCTGGCCAGGAAATTACCACATCGTAAATAATTCATGCATTATTACTCAATCATGTCTGTGCAACGGTGAACATTTCAGTGGGACGTTTTTTTTGTCCGTGGCCCGTTTGCGCGGGCGCCGTTTTTCTCTAGACATTGTCCTGTCCGTCCTGTGGAACCGACGTGCGGCAGAATGAGATGAGTTATGCTCCCCCGACCACTTCGTTGACAGATTCAGTTTTTTTCAGCAACTCCCCGGCACCGGTCATATTTTTAAACAGCATAAATATTTCGTAAGTTCCATGTTTAAAATCTGTAACGGTACTCCAAATCGTCACAGTGACCTGACGAAAAAGAGCAGAACCGACCGGTCACGGTTAGCCGTCACAGGTGCGCCTACGTTCACTTTCAATCAAGATGCTACGATTTATTTTTATAGTTTTATACTACTTGGGCCCGCGATACGGTCAATTCCCATGCGACTTAACTGATCATTTGACTTATAATTTGTGCCAGTCGAGTAGGCAGCACGCTAATGTACAACTTTTATTAATTCTAAGCCTTTATTAGTTAATTAATCTACCATATTTAGCATTTCGTTATCTCGACCCGCTACAGTACCAGTTTTTTAATTAAGAAAGAGTACATAAATGATCTTCTCCATTTACTAAAAAATCAACCACAAATGGTGTTATTTGCTGATGACACTTCTTTAATTTTTAAGATAGATAGACGTGCAAAAAATTTTGACGACGTAAATAACGCCCTACTGCAGGTCCAAAATTGGTTCACTGCAAATAATTTAGTATTAAATGGAAAAAAAACGAAGTGCATTAGATTTTCTTTACCAAATGTAAAAAGTAGTGATTGTGAGATAGTATTGAATCAAGAGAAACTAGAATTTGTCGATAAAACTGTTTTCCTGGGGATCACGCTCGACTCAAGGCTACAATGGGGTCCTCATTTAACATCTCTTGCAGGACGGCTAAGTTCTGCAGCATATGCTGTCAGAAAGATCCGTCAGTATACTGATGTAGATACCGCGAGGCTAGTCTATTTTAGTTATTTTCATAGTATTATGTCTTACGGTATTTTACTTTGGGGACGAGCTGCAGACATCGAGTCTATTTTTATTCTGCAGAAAAGAGCTATCAGAGCCATTTATAATCTTCGTAGACGCGATTCTCTAAGGGAACGGTTTAAGGTTATTAACATCATGACTGTACCTTGTCAATATATCTATGAAAACATCATGTACGCACGGAAAAATCTGCATCTTTTTAGTAAAAGAGGTGAAAGACACAACTATTTCACTAGAAATAGGGACCAATTAGTTCAACCAGGTTTCAGGCTGGCTAAAGTAGATTCATCTTTCATGGGGTACTGTTTAAAATGTTACAATAAAATACCTCCCCACATTCTGGAACTTAATGAAACAAAATTTAAAACTTGTATAAAACGCACACTATGCAGCCAAGCGTATTATAAATTGGGAGATTACATTGCTGATAAAAATGCTTGGGTCAATGCTAGTCCAGCTCCACAAGGGCGCATCAACTAATTTATTAGACTACTGAAAACTGTTGGAGCTGCGGAAGATCAACAACAACAAAAAAACATCTTTGCATTGTATAAATTCAATCTCTTAATATTGTATAACTGCTTGGCACATATGTGAGTACTATGTACCTACTATAAAGCGACCAGTCTCTGGGTGCGTCTTTCATTGACTTGAATATGCCCTGGCGGCTGAGAGTATGCCATGCTCACTTTAATGTCTCGCTGATGGTGGCGTGTGTGTTGGATCATTTAGCTCCCTTCAAAATGGTTGAGCTGAATGGTGCTAATATATGCGTCATGTTCGTGAACGGGCGCTGTCAGTAGAGACTGGTCATCTCTTAGCGGCTAAGGCTTGTTTTAATTTAATTATTGAATAGTTTTTACATATTTTATATCTGATGCTTTTAACGTTCTGCATCGTTCTCACATGTATAATATTAATATGAACTATGTAACCAATATTTTGTAACCATATTTTGTTTTAAAAGAGTGTCCATGGAGTTTCTTGCCCGTTCTTCTCCATAGGTACCTACTCCTTTGGAATGGGCAACTAGCTTCATTTCTCGGACTGACCGACACCTTGACAATTCAAAAGTGCCTGTAATTGGTTTATTTGAAATAAATACTTTGAGTTTGAGTTTGAGTTTGAGTAATCTACCTCAGTTCGTGCGAAGATGCCGCCTAGAATAGCGGTCACGGCCTCGGAGGAAAATTAAAAAATAAACGTTGGTTTTAGAATATCATTCGTAGTCTTCACGATTAAATAATTTACAACCATGACAAAATAACGAAACGAGAAATATTTAATATGAAATGTTTTATTATTTTAATCGGAACATCTTTGTAACACGATTATGTTAGTCGAGTTGTGTGACTTGCATTCGTCCTACTTAGTTTTTTTTTTCGCGAAATGTTCGTGACATTAACATAATATTCCACCTCGATTTACATATTTATAACAAGGGTAGCTAACAGTAAAGTCTTGTTTTAAGAACCTCAACATACCGGTTGAAAAAAAATAGGGTGGTCCGTTTGTATGTAAATTCGATATTTACATATCTAGAGTGACAATAATAATAAATTAGGATGTATAATGTAGCCGTCGGTAATTTCACGTTCGTAGGTGACATACCGCTGCAATGTTAAAGGATCTTTATTGTTTTTTAATGTATATTCATCTACTTATATTAACAAATTGAGATATCAATTCGGTTTTGAAGTATTTATCGACATAAGAAGACATTTCATTGCATCGAACTTGTCTATGGCCGTATAATGCCATGGGAATCAGAATTATGAGGTTCATTTACTTTATTTATGTGTCAACGAATTTATAGGCTTTTAAGATTTGGGCAATAATATTCAAATTCAGCTATTAACGTTGATTTTGATGTATCATGGCTGTCTACTGAAATAAGCTTAATTAGGTTTAACTTTTTCTAATAATTAACACCTAAGAGATTTGCCATATTTTGAAACTAAAACGAATGGGTTGCTACCTTGCTATAGTTAACTATATTCTGCAAGCTTAGGTCCAAATACTGGATATCCACATACGGAATATCGAAAGGATCTGAATTAGCTGCATTTCCTTAAGGTGGTGGATTACGGCCCACTTCCTCTCACTGAGAGGAGACCTGTGTCCAGTCAGTAGGAAAGAAAACAAACGTAAATTTGAGTTAAGTTAAAATCGCGTTAAGTTAAACGTCCGAGGACGGATTACCGGATGACGAAGCCTCGTAATTGGAAGCTTCAAATTGCTCGTATCTTTCATAAAGCTGAATCCTCATCAACATCATCTGCCTAGTCTTTTCCCAACTATATTGGGGTCAGCTTCCAGGCTAACTGGATGCAGCTGAATACCAGTACTTTACATGGAGCTACTGCCTATCTGACCTCCATAACCCAGGATCTGGGTAATACGATACCCCTTGGTAAGACTTTCGGGCTTCTGACTACCAGAAACGACAGTCAAGGATCCACGAATGAAGGCCGGTACGGCTGAACGTGCCGTTCTAGACACGGAGGAGTCTCGATATGTATAGAAGGTCACCCATCCACAGATCAACCCCGGCAAGCGTAGCTTAACCTGATGATCGATACGTGCGCCTGATATAACTTAGCCACGAGCTCCTCCTTCATAAAGCTGAATGAAGAAATGAATATATGTCGTCAAACTAGTTTCCATAGGGTTACTGATCCTGGGATCCCTTACATAGCCAGCTTCCATGTGGTTTATTGCTTTCGCAGACATCTGCCCTACGTTTTGTTATTGTGTAACTAAATTTATTAATCCTTAAAAGGTGCGCGCAGACCGCCCGAGCAAAACAAGTCATATAACACCTTATTTGGGAGCCAGGTCTTAGACACTCGACTAACATGTGCCCAATACGCAGTCCACGCACTAATCGACTAATTAACTCAGTGCTTTATTATTACCGCGTTTAGAAAGTTGTTCCGTGTGGGCGAATGTTTGACATCACTACGTATTATAAAACAGAGTCCCCCCGCTGCGTATGTCTGTCTGTAGAAACGTCATAAACTTAAAAACTACCTAACGGATTTTCATAAGGTTTTCATTAATAGATGAAGTGTTTCATGAGGAAGGTTCCAATGTATAATTCAATAAGGTTTTGTGTAAATTGGCTGAAATATGACGATGATTGTTGGAAGTTGTCGGAAAAAATCATGCTGAATTTAGAGCTAGAGCTTTATTGGCGTGGAATTTACGGTAGTATTTCAATCATAAGTGTTTTTCACCGAATAGGATTTGGCTGAAATTTGACACACAGATAGCTTATAACTTTTTATCCCGGTATTAGGTTTCCGTGGGAAAATTCCGACCTCCAAGTGGGCGAAGCCGTGAGCAAAAGTTAGTTAACGTATTAAACTTGAAATTTAACGATGTAATAATATAAAGTGATAGACAAGCGATATACGTAAAACCGAAATTTGTTATTACTTAATTTGAATAATAATAACACTAAAACGAAAGCTAGTGATTGCCGTAATTGATGCAGCCTATATTAGCATTAATTAGTCGATTATTAGCGATTTATTAGTCGATTATGAGCGTCTTAATTATCAATTATTACACTGATAACTGATTATAGTTAAAATATGGCAACATATGTAAATGAATGACGAAGTCATCTCCAGTTTTATCGATGGAATAAACAAGTAAAACTGGGAATACTTCCACTTATTAACGCATACATAAATATGACTTTATTTCACGTACTTATGTTAGTTATAAAAACGAGCATGTTTGTAACTACGTAATTAGTGCGAGTACATAAAAACTAATTGACTTAATTAAGAGAACTCGATACCGATATTACAAGTTACTCCATTAGTAAGATGTCGCATCACTACCGTACCAGTTAGTCGATTCTCGCCCAACACTCGACAGTAATCGTAACTGCGGCTTCGATAGACAGTGCTAATCGCTACACGTAATGTGTAAGCCGCTACTGCCGGTTTGCCCGTTTATTTACAGCGTAAGTACATACAGAAGTAGATACATATAGATACTTAGTTATCTGGAAGTTTCTGATACCTTACAATATCAGCCTTCTTGTGTATGGTTCATCTCTTCATGTATTAAATACTACTTCTTTTTTTTTGAGATTGGGAAATCATCAAATGATTTCTCCCGCTCTGGGTGGGGTGGAAGGGAGTGTCAGACTCTTACTGACTAAAACCCATCCATGTTCCTTCCTCAGCCCTTTATGTTCCGGGGCAGCGGTAACCCTTTCAGACAATCCCGCTTAGTGCCTTAACAAAATTAAAGTTCAAATCCCTTTATAGAATAAAACAAAGTCGCTCCCCGCCATCTCTCTCATCTCGCTCTCCTCTGTTCACAATTCACTAAACACTTTTAATACTAAAAGAATTGAAAATGTCGTTCTGTTTCCGTCAAACATTTGAAGTTGACAGTGACAGATATGATTAGCGCTAAATATATTCAGTAATATGTGGTGCAAGTAATCCTAAGTCAGCTCAGTAAATTAGACTAAACTATTCTACAGCTCAAGATTATATATTGAAAATTTAGTAATGTCTTATTTAAATAATTGATGAAATTCAATACAAACTCAAACTCAAAGTATTTATTTCAAATAAACCAATTATAGGAACTTTTGAATTGCCATAGTCAGTCAGAAAAATTAAGCAAATGCCCATTCCAAATCAGTAGGTTCCTATGGAGAAGAAAGGGCAAGAAACTTCACTGACACTCTTTTCAATAAAATATGGTTACAGTACATTAAAACGTCTACAATAATCGGCTTTTGCACATCCTTATCCTCAAGAAACGGTCATAAACCGACTCAATTAAAAGTGCAGCCACCGGTTAACTGCGTGTACGCATCAATACTTTGTTTTAATTGTCCGATTTATATCTGTAACTTGTGCTTATGATACGGGAAATTAGCACCACATCCTACGGTGAGCGGTTTGTGGTATGCTTGTGTCGCTTGCAAAGCTTAGCTGAAAATATATTCTGAAACAGAATTATTTTTAGTGAACTTTTAGCAGTGTGGTGTGACCAAGTCATAGGTCTGGAGTTCGAACAAAAGACCTCTGATTTTACGGATTAATGTAAGTATTGTATAATAATATCACTTGCTTAAAAATCGGTGAAAGAAAACATCGCGTGGAAACCGGCATGTCTGAGAGATATTTTTCAACAGCATGTGAAGCTAAGTCAGGCCCATGGGCAGCTTAAGAACTCTGACACCAGGTTAGTCACTAACCACACGAAAAGAAGAAGAAGAAGTGGACTTTTATTGAAATTTGATATTTGTTCCTACACCTTCAGGCAAAATGTATTCCCCATTATTACCCTTCGCCAATTTTGTTAGGGTTGGCTTCCAGTCTAAAGCGAATGCAGCTAAATACCAGTATTTTATATGAGTCGACTGCCTATCTAACCTCCACAGTCAAGTTATTGGATAATACGTCACTTATTACTACGTCACTTCTGCCATGTGTGCGATTTATACAGGGTGAATTTGAATTCATTGGCAATATTTTAAGGGCTCATTGTACTCATAATTATGAACAACTATGGGAACAAATCTGAAATCGCGAAAAAAAATCAGCAGTTACATACCTATATTTTATTTTTTAGTTATGCGAGCATATTATGACTCGTTAAAAATGTAGGGAACTGCTGATTTTTAATCATAATGGTGAGTACTATGACCCCTTAAAATAATGCCCATGAATTTAATTTCATTCTGTATAAGATGGATGCCCGCGGAAACATAACTCTCTCGCATCGCTTCAAAACTACTGCTCCAGCCTAACATGGAAATTAACCAGGAATATTTATGAAAACAGTGACGTTCTATTTGTATCGAAACAATTTAACTGTATTTATATATACCTGAACTGATACAGAAACCTATTTTAGCTCTAAATGGTACATTTGAATAGCCATTTTGTTATCGGAGTTTGCAATCAACTCTGCAATTCAGATGTTAATTTTAACGAATATTATTGACTTTATTTTGTACTTACATTGATAATATTGAGAGGTAGGTAGTATTTAACATAAGATCACGCCTGTATTCTTCGTAGAGGTATATATTATAGTAACACCCAGATTTCCTTTAAAGTTTCATGTAGCAGAAGATACTGTTTCCCTCAACCGGGCACAAATCGAGACTACGGTCTGCTACAGAGAAATTCCTTATGGAAAATTGCAATAACACTTTATCCCACCTTGGAATCGAACCCAGGACAGTAGACCAACCACACAAACAAAGTAAATCGCAGTAGTTAATTTTATTTTTGGTATTCAATTCTTGTTTTACTATACCACGTTGCTAAGGTTTTTATTTCTCGGGATCAATAGTAACAGTCTTTCTTTAATTAGTGAGTTTCTTCTTTACTCAGAATAGCAAACAAACTGAAAGATTTATTTTCGAATGCATAGACTAACAACTGTCAGTAGAATTCCTAGAAAATTCGCTGAAATCTAACCTATTAATAATAGTGTTAGACAAAATGCTAGCCAGATGTTGCAACGGTTTTCTCAGAAACCAAGTTCCGCGTTAGACATGTGCAGGGCATATTTTTAGGTCTGGCTGAAGACTAAAGGATTACTAACGAGGGTTGGTCGTAATTATCATTATAAAAAAAAAAATATTACTCATTCAATTCCGTCAAAAAAAAGAAAATGACAGCATTCTTGATTCCAAATTCAAAACAGCTTTTTTTCTTATGTCAATGTCATACAGCCAATAAAACAGAACACATGTGACGTGACTTTTACCATCAAAGCTCATACCTTAACTTAGAATTTTTGAGCCGTCTATTTTCATCTGAGCCATCAATCTTTGCTTCCCCCTTCCCTCGCGCTGCACCTGCGCTGCGCTTGCGCATCTTTATTATTAGACGTCGCGACGCGCCGGTCGTTGACCCCGGCGACCTGCTTACCGAAATAAATCGTGCACACGTGCCAGTTAAGCTTTTGTCAAGCTTGCAGAATTTCTAGGGTTGGTTAAATAGTGGCTGATTTAACGTAATTTATACGCTTTTTATTTTCGCAGCGGTTGAATGATGAATTAGAAGGAGAATCTCGATAAAATAAAAATAAAATGCTGTTCGTTGGTCATCACTTCAGAACGACTGGACTACGGAGTACAGATAAAAGTCTTCTTCCTATCTTTCGTGGACTGATATTTTTAAAATGTACGATTTTACCACTTACTAAACGTAGATTTTTTGTTCTTTTTAATTAATTTTCTATATAGATTTTGGTTCAATTATTGAAATTTATACAGGACAACGTCTGTCGGGTCAGCTAGTTATCAATAAAATCGGGTACCACTCCTTAGTCAATGATATCGGGAATTTTGACGAGTATTCACGAGTACAAATTAAAGTTGCTTTTCGTGTCTACGTGACCGAGTTATTCTTCTTTACCACGCCACGGATTTTCATGCAGTTTTCACAATAATTTCGAGAATTTATTTCGGTTATATAATACTTTAATATATTTAGCTTAGATTTATAACATAAATGTTTTGTCAATGCGTAAAGAAGCAGGGCCTAGAAGAACACAATATTCTTAAATTTTTATCAAAATTGAAGAAACCATGATGCAATCGCGTAGACCGTATAATTTATATTATTTTAAACAAACCTTATTTACTTATCAGAATTTAAATCGATTTGATTTTGGAATTTATTTTAATTTGACAGTTTATCGATTACTGAAATTATTTTCCACAGATAAGATAAATTTACGCCCACTTCCCCATTTGGCAAGGAAGGACATAAAGTGCCTCCTTACATGTAAGGCACAGTACTTTCGTTACCACATAGCAATCTCTGCTAAGTTTAGACTTGACATGCTACCCGTTTTTATGTATTTCCTTATTACCGTTCGTTTCGGTACCAAAGCTTGGGTTCGACAGTTTATCGGCTGCAGCTCGTGTGAATATTACCTTGCAAGCGAAGTACAAAGGCCAGCACGTCAAGTTACCCCAATCTGTCAAATATCTTGAAAGTTTTTCAACTTTATTACAAATGTATAAGGTTCATTTTCAATTGGGACAATTTGACAGGGATAGCTACATAAAATTACGTACAGTGTGTGAACTGAAGAGCCAAGGAGGAAAGAAATCGTAACTTCTATCTCTAAGTACAAATATTATATACATTGTGAGTTTGTATACGAGAGGGGGTTCTCTTCGGAATGATCTGGTTCGGAAAATTCTTTCACTCAAGGGGAGCTACAGTATTACCGAGTGTCATTTTTGATTTTCTATTATTTGACGCGAACGAATTTGCATTTTCTAGTACCAGTGGTCAATGCCATTTAATAATATCAAAATTTGTGCTTCTTCGTAGCTGCAATTTATAAAACTTTGTAAAATCTAGTTTGTTATAATTTATTTTAATTGAATAAACCTAACTTTTAAAAGATTTATAAATAAATGACTACCAAAGAAGGCGCCACTGCTCATACCAATTTGGTCATTGACTTTAAAGCAGAAAATTATGTTGCTACCTTAGGTAATGTATGCAGGAATTTATCAGCGATTCATCCTAACTAGGTATCCAGTTTTTTGGTCTTAGGATTTTTTTGAACTAGCAAGTCTGTAATAATAAAATATAATTATTGATCTAGCAACACCTAATACCACCAGGACGTACGGCTGATTACACAAAAGAAACAAACCGCAGTTTAATTCCAGTTCACTAATCCCAACTCCGGACACAAATAAACTCATTGCTTGCAATTTAGAACATAGTCCAGACGTAGAAGTAAAACAAAACCGGCGGAGCGCGTCTGCTACCCGTATTGATCTGTCTGCTAAACTTAGGTTAACATAGTGCATCCAGACAGTGGTATAGCTACTTGTGTTGTATGGCTTCGGCTGAGCGCGAATCGGATCGATACAGAATGCAGAATTTCAAACTGAGAATGTGAGTTTGTTTTGCTGGCGATTTGAAAATGGAAGGAAGGTATTCTATACTAAGATTATTCATTCGAGTCAGTAAAATGACAAGTGCAACTGTCACTTACACAAAAAAGGGTGACCCGCTACAATAGTGATGTTCGGCAATCGATAGACTTAGACATTTAGTCATGCTTTATTTTATTAGGTATCAAAGCGTTTTTTTTATTGTAAATATGTAATACAAACCGTATTAAATCATACGATTTTAGAAATATGGACCTTACCAGCATATTAAAATTTCTCACTACAACATTATTACAAAAGCTGGGAAAAAAATGTTTAGGGATTCAGAGGAATTAACACTAGAAAGTCGGGAAAATACTAGTAATTTTATACGTTTTTATTCATTACGGTTGCTATTGATTCCGATTCCGATTCTGAATCGGTATATTCAGAATCGGAATCAGTAACATTTATAATGAATGAATCCACATTATTCATCTATGTGGTCGAGTTTTAAGGCTTTTATGGCATGGTTGATGCACTGTCTCCAATTTTTAAAAGAGTGTCCATGGAGTTTCTTGCCCGTTCTTCTCCATAGGTACCTACTGCTTTGGAATGGGCAACTAGCTTCATCTCTCCGACTGACCGACACCTTGACAATTCAAAAGTGCCTGTAATTGGTTTATTTGAAATAAATACTTTGAGTTTGAGTTTTAGGCGTCACTTCTTTCAGGCCTTCTTCAAATATTTTTTTTACGTCTTTTAATTTAAAAATTTTATTGTTCCTGGCGACGTACCCCTTTGGTTGAGCCTATATACAAATTTTCAGAAATTGATATATGAATTGATAGAAAAGTTGGTGTATTTTATACAAAGAATGAAAAGAATTATCTAAAGAAGCAAATCATAATTGTTTTAACAACTCCTAATAGATACCGGACTGTTTGTATTTCGTGCGACAGAGATAGCGCTCTACGAAGCCGAAATTAGCCGATTGTCTCTTTCCAAAGGTCGATGTGCAATATTTATCGCCGGGTACTGTACCTTGGCAATTGTCGGAGGGTCCTTCGCATAAAAGAATTGGTGAACTTTACGACGTATCGCCGAAAAGTCAAAATCATCAATTTAAAAAAAATGGAATCTCGACTAACTTTTAATCGTAAAACCTCGATTTACCACATCACTATTTATTTGGGACTAAAAACCTGCAACACTGGAAATGTCATTTTACTGACTGGAATTAATAATCGTACTTTAGTATGGTGGTATCTGTAAAATATGTCAGGGTATTGACCTCGAATAAGTGGATTTTACCGAATACAAAGTGCATAATACTATCTTGATTCTATAGCAATATTTTATTTTATCTGCATGATTATCTCCGACGTTAATCTTGAATAACAATGACCGACCGTTGTGAAAACGTCACATCATTCGCGAATTACACAGTTAGATGCAGTTGCTAGACAGGACTCAGAAATAAATAGATTATAATCAATTGTCAAAATATAGTCTGCTTGTAATGAAATGCCTTGACTGGACTGGTAATAAATCAGTGCGGACAAACGGTAGCCAAATTAGTTGTGGAACTACTGTTACTTTAAAGCACCATAAATTTGAATATGGACGAAACAATAAATTATTATGATGAATGCAACGTCAGGGTTGCCAATAGTAGCTTTTATTGTAAATAATATTATATAGGGGTTTTTTTTTTCTACATTTTAAAAAACAATATCGCTCGCTATATTATAATAGACGAAACGATAGTATCATGTAACAAATTGTTCTAAATTCAAAATGCAATCGGACACCATTTCAAAATAGAACTGGCTGCATCACTAAGAATAACGCTGACATTTTGAAAATAGATTGAGAAAACAAAAATGGAATGCAAATGCAATGCAAAACTATCGGTTTACAATACAATGTGGAGAAGATAATGTATAGAATAATCTTAAAATCGTTGTATGTGATGTTTTTTTTTAACCTAACTAAATACTCAGTAGTGATGCGCCAACTATGGGTTTTGCCAATCTGACTATCTATAGTAACTAAACTATTTCATATAATTGGTTAAATTTTTGTATGCAGACTGTAAATTATTTATATTGACAAAAATAACATTATGTATTTTATGTATAAGTTTAACAACAAATTATTAGCTACATATCCCTACAATTGTTTTCAAGTAAAATCTCTAGGAACACGGAGTTGGCAGTTAAACGAGAAATACTCAGAATCGTTTTACAATAAAGGTATAAAATCACGATATAAAACATAATATAAAATGCGGGGTCAACTTTGTGACCGCAGTTTTATTAGTACGCTCGAAGGTATAACTGCAAAATAGGTTTCTTGTTCTTTGAAAAACTTATACAGAACTGGCTAAGGTGGAGGGCCTAAAATGACACTCTTTGTATGGTAAACATTAAACAATTCAAAGAGTACCTACTTAGGTGTACTTATATCTTGTTTTTTTTGTTGTTAAGTTATATAAAAAAATACACGCTGTATAATTTTACTATTTAAAGCTAATGAGTAGGTATTATTCAAAGTATTTCTTTGATATTTTCTGAATATAAGATTATTGAATGAGTTTCTTTTTCTTTGTTACCATTCAAGTTATGTAAATACTGATCAGATTTAAATAAAAAATAAAAAAAAATATATCGAAAAGCAGCTTCTAAATTCCTAAACATTTCCACACACAGGCTGCGCCCGCGCCGCCGACGTACACACGAACACATCACTATCTTTAACGAGACCAATCATGAAATAGCCCGTTTTTTACACTTCCCGGTACTCCATATAAAACGGTTTCCTAGAATAACCGTATTGCAAATGCAGCCATATGGCCTAAACATAAGGTGCGCTCGAACCTGCGCGAGAGTAGCTGTCAACATGTTAGTAAAATAAATAAAGTTGTCAATTTGTGAACTGTTTTGTTTACAAAACTGTGGACTGCTCTGCGTATGTTAATGTAAACATGTGTTTTGCAACGCTACGTGTTTTCTGCAAGCCACAGACTAGGAAATGTTAAAATAAACTTGTTAGTTAAAATCTATTTCAAACTGGTCAATAATATACAAGCTGATACGTTATCGATACTATTGTTATAACTAATCATTTCTAGTAAACTCATGCGCATATACCTACGGAACAGGTATACATTCAAGTACGGACACCAGATACTTGATCAAAACATTTATACACGTTCGAAAACGTAAAATAGTCCGTTTACAAAGTTTCCTAACGTTGCAACGCATCGTGGATAACCTCATCTGTTTATATTAACCCAAAAACAATGAAGTAGGTCGAATTTTATGATGTGGTGTTATTATAGCTATAATGTTTAATGCACACATTTTTATTTAGGTCAGGCATAATTGTTTAAATGTGTTTTCCTTAGCACATTTTTTTTTTCTTGGGATTTTATGTTTTGTGTTAAATTGACAGGCAGTTAATTTACAATATATGTAGTTTTTTGTCTTAAAAATGTTCCACTAATGAAAGTAAGACATTACTGTGGTAACACTAGTTTTACAAAAAAAAATGCATTTTGACACCCCCTACCTTTAAGCGCCACAGTATACATGTCAAAATTCACACCTGCGCCACAGATTAAATAAGTTACCTGTACGATGACAGGTTGCTTGTTGAGAAGGGTAGCCCTACAAATAATAGGGTGCAGTCTCCCCTATCCGTTTACTAATGGCAAAAAAAAACATACACGAAACGTTTTTGCCCAGAACCTTCAAGCTCCCTGACGTGGAAATTGGATACGTTTACCCGATTTTGATTGGTTAACTGAATTAACGAAAGCCAATAAAATCATTTTGGTTTTGACAGCAAATTATATTTAGCAGGCATAGACAATCCCGAAACATCAGATTTCAAATAAAGAACTCAATTTGTTCATTCTTACATGCCTATACAAAACGGTATCGACCATAGATGCATCGACTCACTAACTGGCACGCTGTACCCACTAGCCATGGAGAATGATACCATTCCATTGATTAATCTATAATCGAGTGTATGCTAATTGAACTAATTATTTACAGTGCAAGCTAACGGTGTAGCACACGGACGTACATTGTGATCGGTTCGACTGGAACATTACCGAGGTAAACTAATTGGCGACCATTGTTCCATGGTGTATGGACGGCGAAATAGGGTTGGGTGCAAGAGTTTAAGTAGGGGGTTAGGGTCTAATTGCCCTTGAAATATTGTGGTGATAAAATTTATGATCTAGGTGGGATGTTGGGGCTGGATTCCTCTTTTAGATGGACGATCTGATGAAGATAAATACAAACTTTTTTGTGTGATTATAACATTAATGATAACTAGAAGAAAAATATGCTTCTTAAGACAGTTTCTTAAGAAGCATATTTTTCTTCTTAAAACGTTAATGCTGAAATATTTTTGTGCACATTTTCTTTACCCAGTTTTCCCTTCAACAAATTATGCTTATTTATTTCTAGGACATGTAAAAACTATTAATCTTATTAGGTGTAGGTGTGTAATCAACCAGTCCACTGCACGTTTTTACGTGCTTCATACAGCACGATGTGGTTATCAGATCACGTAAAAATGTGACGTGGATTATGTTGATTACATAGTACGTAAGTAGTAAGTATAGTTATTTTGTTAAACCTCATTCTATTGGTGTTTTAATACCGTGAAAGGTTGCTATTGGCGAGGTTGGATGGCTGTGGTTTAAGCTTTATTTAAATGGGTGACTAAGTGGAATCTTCCATCAGCGATTTCGGCTGCAAAAGCTCAATCCATCAATATCTGAAGCCAAAAAGTCGTTTTTTCGAACTACTCTAAGAATCGGCTATTTTGAACGTCAAAATTACATAACACAGTCCTCCAAAAACCCGTCCGTCACCACTTCCTAGTGCTTGAGCTTCAGAGGAACCTAGAGGAGGAGGTCTGGAGGATGGACAAACCTTCTGTATTCAAAGACTTTGCTCGAATTGCGCACGCGTTTGTTTCAAAGAGCCAAAAAAAATTATGGCGACTTTTCTTTGAGTTAGTTCGACTGAAGTCAGATTTTTAATACAGGGATAGCATAGGTCACACACACATTACTATTTTACACGCTGATAAAGCTTGTTTCTATATAAGTAATCTGTGTTTGTCTATTCTATGCATATCACTACATAGTATAAAGCAAAGTCGCTTCCCGCGTCTGTTCTAATTTCTGTATGCTTAGATCTTTAAAACTTCACAACGGATTTTGATGCAGTTTTTTTTAATAGATAGAGTGATTCAAGAGGAAGGTTTAGGTGTATGGATAATTTATTAAGGTTTGCGGATGAAGTCGCGGGCAGGAAGCTAGTTAATTATAATGTTCCGTGATAACGGAAGACTAGCGTGCGGCTCCAAGCTCTATTTGTCAATCCGCACTGTGTTCCCGTCCACTAACTTTGTTGGTCGATGTGTCTTAATATGTACAATGTATGTATTACATCTTACTATGTATGTATGTTATGGATTTAGTAGGTACTAGTTCTACTGTCCGGGAGATGAGCTGATTCCATTTGATAAAAAGTTTTGCAACAAACCAAAAGGTTTAATTTAGCTTATTGGGCAGCGGGATTGTCCGAAAGGGTTACCGTTACCCCGGAACACGCAGGGCTAAGGTATGAACATGGATGGGTTTCAGTCAGTAAGAGTCTGACACTCTTTTACGCTCCATCCAGAGCGGGAAGGGTAATTGATGATTTCCCACCAACAAAAAAATAAGGCTGTACTGATATTATAACGAGAAAAAACAAGAGTTTTTATGTACAGGGGGGGGGGGGGAGGGGTAATCTTCGGAACTACTAATACGATTCCGATTCACTGCCAAGTGTTAAATTATATATTTTATGTTCAAAGAAAAATATTTACGCGGGTGAAGTTGCTGGTAGAACTTAGTGTTACTTTAATGTTATTACAGAGCCTACCATCCAGGCTATAAAAATCAACGATACTCAATAATGCAGACGTGATAAAATAATATTTAGTTTAAAAAGCCTGAGAAAGTTTAATTACAATTTTATTACACCATCTTATATAGTACCATCTCAGAGTTTATAAAATAACTAGCTTATGCCCGCGACTTCGGCGCGTATAATTTCTTGTCCTCCTGAGCGACCGCGTCGCGTCGCATCGCATCGCCCGCGCACGCTGTTCTTTGTGCTCGGCCCCTAAAGGTTGTAGCGTGATGTTAAATAGACTAAAAC
This sequence comes from Hyppa rectilinea, assembly GCA_951799385.1. Lineage (NCBI taxonomy): Eukaryota > Metazoa > Arthropoda > Insecta > Lepidoptera > Noctuidae > Hyppa > Hyppa rectilinea. Next base: position 2,533,174 of record OX637308.1, on the reverse strand, counting down.
CTTCAAGAAGTGGGCTATTAAATGCAAAAAGAATTTTTCAAATACGACTGATACTTTCAGAGATTAGCGCCTTCAAACAAACAAACATGAAAACCGACAAACTTTAGTTTTACTAATTGTTTAAAGTTTAGATTAACGTTTAATTTCAAGTTCATAGGAACTCGGTTCTAACACAACACATTATTAAATTACTGGCTGAAGTAATTTTTTAATTAAAACCTGATTTCATATGTATACTAATATTATAAATTCGAAAGTTACTCGGTCTGTCTGTCTGTTACCTATACCATGGAATGGATGGATTTAGATAAAATTATACAGAGAGATAGATAGAAATCCCGGGAGGTTCTGTTTATCCCGATACTGCGATATAACCGAACTCCACGCAGATGAAGTCACGGGCAAAAGCTATAGCTATATAAATCTGTACATGGCAATCATGTACCCTGTTTAGTATAATCATTCCCCGGGCATTCTCTGCATAATCAACGCATTAGTATTCACCAAGGATCCTCTGATTCCTGTTCCCACAATAATTACCCTGTAATTTTTAACAGATTACCAAGTTGATGTTCCAGGGGACTGACATGTCGCAAAACGATCACCTAACGGGTTCAGAAGGATGGTCTGGTGGTCCGGGGGAATGACTCCAAGAATATTGGCGATTAGGACATGGTTTTATGAGCGATCTCGTGATTGGAAGTTTTAGTGGTACTTCATGTGAAAGATTAACCATAAAGTTGGAGTTTATGTTGGTCTCGCAAACGCATCGACAACAGCCCTTAGCGCCAATGACAGGAGAGTCTAATATAACAATAATAGCCTTATAAAAAACATGTATAAAATGTCCACCCAGCACCTTGATGTAGGAAGAAACGCGAAGTCCCGATACAGGAGCGAACGGTAATTAATAGAAGGTCACGTTGCGCCGTTAGATGCGCCGGCGCATCTCGACATATATAGCAAGCGGTCGGCGTCCGGCCTCGCTGTATATAGACGACGACCCTTTTTAGCCGCATGCGCAAGTACTCGTGCAATAAATCGATCTTTATTGGATTAGTTTTTGCTGGTTAAGTACCGAAATTGATGGGGCTAGTGGTGGGGCGAGGAGAAGGATGTTGAAGTACTGTTTGATGGTTTTTCTGTTGAAGGAAATGTTGTACATGTTATTTGATTTAGAAGCAGTTGTTGTGTTAGCAATTAGAGTGGTAGGAGGAAAACTCTGTTATAGCCTTTGATAGCAGTGTTGATTGAGTGGGCCACGTGGGTATTATAGGTATATAATAACAGCCGCAAGGATCGATCTTTAAGGTTAAGTAACATCTGCCGAGGTCGGTCCGTGGATGGGTGGGTGACCATCCATTACATACCGAAACCCCTTCGTGAATTGGAAAGCACGTTAGTCCTTTTTAGCATTAGCACTTGCAGATCTTTGAAAATTGTTACGGGTAGTCAGAAGCCCGAAGGTCTGAAAAGTACGGTATCATGCCAGTTATCGGGTTGTGGAAGTCTGATAGGCTGGCGGTCCAGTAAAATCCTGATAATCAGCTGCATCCGCTTAGAACGGAAACTGACCCCAACAAAGTTGGGAGAAGGCTAGAGGGATGATGAGATAGTGTTGATTCGTTTCCCTTCTTTTTCTATTTTCCATCCTTAAAAAACATGCAAAAGTCGCTGGACAAATGTGCTATTGCAGTAAGAATTTCTCAGAAAACTTACAGCTGCATAGCAAAGAGCCTTACTGCACATAACGGAGTCATAAGCAATTACAAATTTGTCACATCTTGGACACATTACAATTATGTTGCAGACGTTAATTACCGTCTTGGTATGCATAGCACGGGCTACAAGTTATTACTGTGACGTATCTTAACACAGATCCTATGTATAAAGTTGGCAGTATATTTACTGCAGTTCCTGGGATAACTGGAAAGTCTAGAGATCCTGGAGATTCTGGATTAGTCTATTCTCCATAGCCTGTCAGACAGGATTGCGACAGCGAAGTAAAAAAGATCTGTGGGCCTAGACAAAATCACATTTTCATTAACGATAACGAAATTAGATAAATCCGAAATGTACGGAATTGGCATAAGCTTTCAAAATGTCACGTGATCAATCGTTTTCGATCGCTAAGTGCTAGACAATGTCAAATTGTGTAACGAAACTCGATTGATATTCCCATACAAATGCGTCGACAAGTGGCGTTCTTGATTATCCAAATCGTTGAGATAACGAATTGTTCAATCAACAATTTTCGAAATCGAATGGACTCGGAGCTATTGAGATTTGTCTAGGCCCACTGGACAGAAAAATGAGTTACAGGGGGAAACCGTTATTGGCTAAACGTGGAAACAGCGGAACTTCTCCACTTGACCTTTAAGAGAATTAAGGTGCAATAATACACGTATTTCTTGAATACTTTAAGAGCTTGTCTTTTAATGTGTATGTAGTTTATCGAGGTCGATACTTAGGGTTAAGATGGGCGCGTGGATATCCTATCAAAGACATGCGAAGTGTCGATAGTCCCCGATAGACACCGTTACCTCACTAATTAGAGGTATTACGTGTATCGATAGACATTACTATCGAGTTACGGAATAGAAGATTGTTGGTGATTGCTTTATTAGTCTTTGATAGCGTGTAGGTGTAATAGTTATTCTGGCGTCGTTGTGTTAAGTGCCTTGTTTAATTAACTTTTACTTTGAATTTTTTTTGGTGGTTTTTAGTTGGAGTTATGCTGTATACTTCGATTATACGATTCTTACTTTACACTTGAAAGCTATAGACACATTTGAGCATGGTTTTGGACATCGGAATATCTGCTCTTTTCCCAATTTGTAAGGAGTTAGCGCATCAAGTTATTTCTTCCAATATGTCTATCGGCCGTCATATTTTAATCTAGCTAGATGCATGCCTCATGAAAATATTATCAATCATTGATTAATCGGTATCAATCACTTTCTATCAACAGATACAGTGGCTATCCAGTTTCGTAATAGGAACATGTCCAGTTTGCGACAGGCGACACCTTGGTAGTAGGTAGCAGTGCTAGCAGTACGTAGCTATTTGCAGTACGTAGGAATTTTAGCTGATATCAGAGTGCGTGACCCAAGCGGTAAATATATACCTTTATACCGCGGTTTTTACCTAAACGGGTGAGGAGTATTAATCGTAGCGATAAATTTTATTTAGATGTAAAGATATTAGGCAAACTGCCGATGTTGCTGGCTGATGGCGCGATAGCTGCTGTAACTGACATAACAGAAGTGCTAAGCAGTATGTTTTGGTAGTTATCAAAGTGGGAAGGCTTGCTTTAAGTCGTAAATAGAGGCGACAGTTGACTACGGTATTGCTAGTCGTGATTTTTAAAATGGAATTTTTTTTTTTTTTTTTTTTTATGCCAGCATTGATAATTTTTGAGATTTACGCCAAGTAGCCACGAATGAACTGACCTTAAATAAATAGTCTAAAATAATGAATATAACTAATTAATCGCGTGGATGCAGACCACGCAGTTATGCGAGCCTTCACAAAATATCCATAGAGCATGCAATTAACAAAACAAACAACTAGGTTAAAGAATTAATTAACAGCAGAAACAACAATTTTCCTTATTATTATATAAATATTAGTTTATTAACTATAAACTAATTAGTTAAAGGTAACCTTGCTATGAGTTCCGGATGGCGGACGAGAATTAGTAGCACATAACCTTATTCACGGCTAGCTCTTGAATATTCATATTTTATTGCATTTCTTTATTAGTTATTAACCTAATTTTCAATGTTAATTAACCTCTAAATGTTTAAGTGATAATTGAGACTGTGGAGTTCAAATTATATACTTGGATGTGTTTATTGAGGATTCCGGTTTTCAAGTGTGTGAGAGCCAAATTCTCGATTCCGGCTCACTTTTCTATTGAAAACGGAGACGTTCGGGCGATCGAATGAGACATGACAAGTGACAATCGCTTTCAAAGCGTTTCGTATTTCAAGAGGATTGACACATAAGGTAGCTTGTCAGTCATTTTCGGAAATTGTTATCGCTAAATGAAATTCACTTTGTATGGCCTTATGGAATCTATACTAATAATATTATAAAGCTGAAGAGTTTATTTGTTTGAACGCGCTAATCTCTGGAACTACTGGTCTTAATTGAAAAATTATTTTTGTGTTGGATAGTCCATTTATCGTCGACGGCTATAGGCTATGTAACATCATCCGACCAATAGGAGCCGAGGAGCGGGTGAAACCGTGCGGGAGCTAGTAGTATTATCTAAAACTCACCTCTACAAAGTATGAAACGAAGTCGCTCCCCGCTCTCTGTCCCTCTGTACGCTTAGATCTTTTAAACTACGCAACGGATTTTAATGCGGTTTTCATCAATAGATAGAGGGATTCAAGAGGAAGGTTTAAACGTATAGTTTAACTAGCTTTCGCCCGCAAAATCTACATTGCACTCGAGCGAAGCCATTACGGGTCGCATTCACTAAAATGATTTTTAGCGATATCGAGCGATCGTTCTAGTGACCCCACCATCGTAATAGTTTTTATTGCCAGCCAGTTAATTGCTTACAGATCATTAGTATAAAAAAAACATTATTAATAGTTGTTTTTAAACGACAGGTGCAGACTATTTATCTATATTATGTATTTCAAACCTATCAAAATCCTTAATTAGGATTTTAATCATTTATTTGAGTAATTAAAAACAAATAAAAAGAAAGTGCGCTAGTGTTTTTATAAATGTAAATTCCTCAACTTGTTTAGGCGGGCCTTGAAATAAAAAATACATAAACACCAAAACCCGTTTTATTTTTACTATCTGGGCCTAGAATTTTAAGTCTGGCAATACTACATTTTGAATTACTACCGTACATACTTTTTTTTTTTTTTTATTTAAGGCTGGGAAATCATCCAATGACTGCTCCCGCTCTGGGTGGAGCGGAAGGGAGTGTCAGACTCTTACTGACTAAAACCCATCCATGCTCCTTCCGTAGCCCTTTATGTTCCGGGGTAGCGGTAACCCTTTCGGACAATCCCGCTTACCCGGCAGGCTTGGCCCTGAGGGGCCCCTTCATATGCTGACATCTCTTTGAGGCGCGCGTGGAACATATACGCGCCGTACGGCACGGGTCTGGTGCTGATCGGACGGTGAGTCACCCATTACTCACCGCCCGCAGGCCCGCGCCTACGGTGGCCGGGAGTCGTCACGTGGCTCCCGACGCCCGGAGCGTCTCCCGCGGCGGCTGGGACGGGAGGACCTTTCTCTCTCCCATCCCGCCACCTCCTTCGCGAGCATAACTTTTTCGCAGAAGGAGGTGACTGCCTCCCACTCCCTCTCGCCCCGGACCATGGCTTGCACCAGGGCCGGGCGCGAGAGGTCGCCGCCGCCGATCGCCTCTACGAGGATACCGTACATACTTAACACTGTTATAACAAGCAGATAGTGTTTTGTTTTATATTTATGACTTTATCTGATTTTGTTTGACCACTTGGTGGATGTAAGCGATGGATGGTGCACGTATGCTTTCTTGACGTAACCAAAACTTCAAAACTCCCTCGTCTAAGCCACCTTGAAAGACAACAAAAAAACTAAACAAACAAAAATGTTTATTAGAAGCTTAAATAACTTACGCTAGTTACAATGAGGAGCCACCTTTTAAGCAATTAATTTGCTTGTGTCAGGGTGCTCCGCCATTCCCAAGTTACATTTATTGGAGTAGTTATTTAATAAGGTATTCTCACAACAATTTAAAACAACAACAAAAAAAAAAAGTAGTATAAAAGAAATTAACAATATTTAGCGCGCTAAACTATTGGGAATGTGTGTGTTTTGTATGTGTGTGTGTGTGTGTATGTGGGTGTGTGTGTTTGTAGGAGTTGCAGGAATGTATGTGTTTGTATGTGTAGGGATATATAGTTTGTGCGTGAATGTCAAGATAAAGAGTAAGATTTGGAAAAGTAACCGAATTAACAGATAAAGGTATAAAGAGTAAACATTTTCATTGTACTGTGCGAGTTAACCCTACGACAGGTCTTGGGATCGGAATGTGATGTGGGACATCATTTTCCATTAACTGCGCAACACCCTTAAGTTTATGTAGGTTATAATTACATTCTCATCGATTGTATCATATTTTCCACTTCTTCATAAGTCTTTGACTTAATCCAATTAGTCAAAGTGTTTTTACACTCACGGTAAGTTAATGAGTAGATGTCTAGCTCATTGTTAAGAAGATTATACAAATAGGATGATTGGCTAGAATATTGTCTTCTTGCGAATGCAGACTTTGATGGGACAGTGGGCGCAACCATTTGCTTTCGTCTGCCTTGTGTCTGGCGAGGCTTATAGGGTATCGATTTATGTTTAGTTAAGATGATATTAACTATGTAAAGCTTTCTGAAAGACAGACTCCAAAGACCCGCAAGGAGTACCTACTAAGTGTTACTTTCATAAGTTACTTTTACTTCTAACATTAGTGTCCAAAAGATATCGGATCATCCCGAAAAATGCGCAACATATTACAATAAACATTTTTCGAGATAGTAAGCCGTTATACCAACATAATTACTTTTTAATTAGTGGTGAAGATTGTCCATAAACCCTCGATCGGATACACTGCGATGGCGGATTTTGCCTTTATACTAACAAGCGGTAAGGCTCGTACTAACAGCCGCACAGGCCGATCCACCAGGTTAAGCTACGCTTGCCGGGGTTGGCCGTAGTTGGTTAACCATCTTTACATACCGAGACTACTCCGTGCCTCGGAAAGCACGTTAAGCCGTTGGTCCCGGCTGTCATTTGTGCATCTTTGACAGTGGTTCCGGTCGTCAGAAGCCCCAAAATCTGACAGCCAGTCTTACCAAGGGGTATCGTATTGCCCAGTTACTGGGCTGTGGAGGTCAGATAGGCAGTCGCTCCTTAAAAAAAAAGCCGACCCCAACATAGTTGGGAAAAGGCTAGGCAGATGATGACTTACAAGCGGTAAACACGGCACATATTAATTCCCATAAACTCCGCAAATCAATAATTCTAAACAAGTGAATACCTATTTCTCGAAACCAGTCGGTAGAGGTCGCATGAGTTTCCCCCGTGTCAAAGTGCAAGATCCAGGGGCGAGTGGAAAGCGCATTTCGCATGCGCTTGCGCACCGCAAGATAGAACAATACCTTTTTTGAATGATTTATGTTGTTTTTTTCTTTAATTTATTTATGCATGGAATCTGTTCCGGTTTAATTAAGTTCTTTTATAGTATCGGAAGTACTTGTAAGTAGGTACTTAGTGGGCATGCACCTTGGTTGTAAACCGAAATATTTTTTTCTTGGTATCATGATAAATCAAGAATAATACACCTATACACTGTATTACGTTAAACGAGAGACATACTTTCAGGGGGTATTATGTTCCTGAAAATGAACAACTTGACTTTCGAACTATACATAATATTATGAATAAAAAAACTGCTGTTCAGTACATTTATGTTCGCATAATTCGTCAAAATGTATGGAACAGCTGCTATTTATTTTTCATATTTCAGAGTTGGTCCCATAGACAAAGTTGTTGATTTCCATGAGTACTATACAACCTGAAAGTATGTCCCTCGTTTAACCTAACATACTGCATAAATCCTGCCAGGTGTTAAATTTATTTAACACTATATCACAACCTTCTATAAATTTAATACCATCATCATTATTTTAAAAATAACTACCATTCCAATGGCATTGAAAATCCAATTTGTTCAAAGAAATATGACAGCCATTCATTACTACTGACTTGTAGACCACATATTGCGGCAAACACTACAAGCAAAAAAGCACAGAAAAAGCAAAAGACAAGCACAGAATAAAGCACGCATTCAGATAATTGTGTGCTCACTCTCCTTAACCGCACGCGTGATGTTTACGAAACCCTCTAGGTCTTACGATAACACTGTAAGGACGTGCTAAATGTATCCCCCCCGTGTAAACACTGTCTCGTTACGATGCATCATGCGTGTTTGTGCTGCGCTCGCGCATCGTGACGTGTTTCCGATATTTGAATTTGTGGGAACCGAAGAAAAATTGCGGAGGGATTTTAATCGACGGTTTTGTAGTGTAGATACCTAAGTTAAATTAACATGTTTAAGTTGAAAAACAAAAACTTAAAATAATAAAAATTTGCTTCGTCGACCCAAGAAACAATGTAAAATCAACTTGAAAGTGCATTTTCTTTGTAAATACATCTAACAGACGCCGACACCTAGCCCACTCGCAGAAGCTTACTAACAAACCAACAATGTTGGCTAAAAATCCTTTCTGAACAAAGCCACATAAAACTTAAACAAACAACTTTTACCTGCAAAGCCAATATTCAACACAAACCGATAGATTTCTAAACGCACCTCAATGTCGGAACACGGGATTCACAAGTGCACACGAACGAACAGACAAACAGACAAACATTTGGCACAAGTAAGTCGTGCTAGCGTGGATGCAGAATCCTGCTTTTGATGACTGGTAATTGTCAGAAAATCCTTTTGATAGGGGATTAAAGATTGACTGATTAACTATTGATTAACTAAAAGTGAATCAGATTCAAACTCAAACTCACCAATTACAGGCACTTTTGAAATGTCAAGGGGTCGGTCAGAGAGATGAAGCTAGTTGCCCATTCCAAAGCAGTAGGTACCTATGGAGAAGAACCTGCAAAAAACTGCATGGACACTCTTTTAAACAAAATCATCATCATCTGCCTAGCCTTTTCCCTACTATGTTGGGGTTTAAACAAAATATGGTTACAAAAGTTAAGTTTGGTGTTAAAAGAAATCCTGCAACAACAGTGGGGTATAAGAATCATTTGAATATCAAATGCATTATAAAACAGTATCTTAAAGACGAAAGCCTAAAGACGATGAATCCATAGTTCCTTAAACGCTTTCATCTCAACTCTCAAGCCACAAACACATCAACAAACAAACATACACGCACGCAAACAGTCAGGAGTGTGAATGCGAAAGTAAATCGTGGTACAAAACTCAAAGTTTGCCTACTGCACGCATACGCCATTCTCTTCGAAGCCATGTTTGACCAGCAAAATAAATTGCAGGACGATTCTTTTAACAAACCTTTTACCTCTTCCAAATTAGGGAGGCCTTATGGAGTTCCAAGTAATGGAATCAGTCAGAGTCTTTGAGTGAGACCGTTAAAAGCCTACCTATTTTAAGTGTCTAGAGTTTAGAAGAACTGCTAATGGCATTGGAGCTGATGCCTTATATAGGAATGCATCAACAGCTTAGAGAATGGAAAAAATTATGAAGTGGAAAATGGGAAGGATGAAGTTGGAAGTGTTTTTTTTGCGAAATTGGTGCCTCCTTTAAGTACAAGCAGAAAATGAATACCAATTAATTCTTTCTTTCTTTCGTGTGGTTAGTGACTAACCTGGTGTCAGAGTTTTTAAGCTGCCCATGGGCCTCTGACTTCACATGCTGTTGACAAATATCTGCCAGACATGCTGATTTCCTTACGATGTTTTCCTTCACCGATTTTTAAGCAAGTGATAATTATACAATACGCACATGAATCCGTAAAATCAGAGGTGCCTTGGGTTCGAACTCGAGACCCATGACACTTGGCAGTCCGACGGTCACACCACTAGGCTATCACTGCTGTAATTAATTGAAGTTTACAGTTTCCATAACCATTAAAACGAACTCAATATCCAACCAGATAATCTCCCACTTTTTATAATACTTGCTATCGAAACTACCTCTCAAGTCCCGAGATTTTTATCTTCTAAATGGACGGACCTACAAATAAGATCAAGTACATAATTATGTACATAAAGGGATACAATAGGTAATGTCGTTGCCTATAAATGGCGAATAACATTTATCGATCGATTGATGGTAACATTTGCTGTTGACGGCCCACGAGGCCACAACCACATCGGGGGATCAGGATGCCTTTAAAGGCAGATACGGCGTTTGTGCTAGTTTTCTATAACTGCCCTATATTCTGATTTGGAAAGTTTTATGGTGAGATGGGACGGAAAAAGGAAAAGTGGATTCAAAATAGCTGTCTTCTGGACTTCCATGTGCAGCAGCTTTGATTTCTTCTTGTTCTTATCATAATCTAGTAGTTCTAGAAACCATATAACTCACTATTCTGCGATATGAAGATATTTTCAGGCAGTCAAATCCAAATTAAAAAAAATGGTTTCGCAATTTCTTGCAAGTCGTCCATAAGAAGCTCTTGTCATCCATTTAATTAACCGGTCTATGTTGTTTATCTTCTAAATATACATATTATTATTTTTCTCATTTAACATGCGTTCGTTATCATACTCCGATGTCATTTCGTGAACAATAGTGTGGGTTATACGTTTTTTCGACTGTAATATGTAGAACAACTTTTTGTAAAAGTCGTAATGTATAACTGTTTTTTTGTCCCAAATAAATAAAATAAAAAATAATGGGTAAAAGTCTATACACATTTTATGGTTTTTGGTTTCCTTCCTAATTATCGCTCTCAATTAAGAGACGAGTTACAAATGAGATGAAGTAATCCAGTCACTCGCATCAAACAGTACATCAGAAACTATTCCGATATATCTAATAAAAATTAACAACGTATTAGAAACCTGTGTATCTTATCTCCATGCCTCCAGGCTCACAGTGAAGTTCCCAACTCTTCAAGATTGGCACAATAATCCGATCGAACTTAATAAAGTCAATGAGAGAAATTTTTGCTATATTGTATCGCCTCTGGCTAAATCGATGAACGTAAAAGTCGTTCAAGCTTTCATTCCTTAAGTGGGAGGAGTGGTGGAATGAAAAATATGACGTCACGCCATTTTTGAGGAACGCGGGAATAATAACATCTTGATTGGTAGTGTTTTTCTAATTATAGTAGACTAGCACTTTGCCCGCGGCTTCGCTCCCGTGGTCTTTCCCGTGGGACCCGTTATTTTTCCCGGGATAAAAAGTAGCCTATGTTACTCCTAGAAAACTAAGCTTTCCAACGGTGAAAGAATTTTTAAAATCGGTCCAGTAGTTTTTGAGCCTATTCATTACAACCAAACAAACAAACAAAGTTTTCCTCTTTATAATATTACTAGCTGACCCGACAGACGTTGTCCTGTCTTAACTATGATACCTACCTTACCTACCCTACCTACCTACCCTACCTACCCTACCTACCCTACCTACCCTACCTACCCTACCTACCCTACCTACCCTACCTACCCTACCTACCTACCCTACCTACCCTACCTACCCTACCTACCCTACCTACCCTACCTACCCTACCTACCCTACCTACCCACCCTACCTACCCTACCTACCCTACCTACCCTACCTACCCTACCTACCCTACCTACCCTACCTACCCTACCTACCCTACCTACCCTACCTACCCTACCTACCCTACCTACCCTAGCAAAAATGTGCAATAAAAATATTTTTCTCATACAAACTTTGCCACCCCTTGTAACCCTTTTAGGGGTTGAATTTCCAAAAAATAATATGCCTATGTCCTTCTCATGAATGCAAACTATCTACATAACAAATTTCAGCAAAATCGGTTGGGTGGTTTAGGCGTGAAAAGGTAACAGACAGACAGACAGAGTTACTTTCGCATTTATAATATTAGGCTGGATAGTGTGGATTATTAAGTATAGATTTACCAAAACAATTAGTATCGTGTCTGTCCATTTTGTTTTTTTTAAAGACGTCAAAAATGGCGGCCGTAGTACGCGGGAAATCAAACAGCTGATTTATTTTTGATGAACAAAAACAATTTTATTTATAGTTCTACTATTGTAAACAGACAGTAGAATAGTTATACAACCTGATTTGCATCTAGGACCTTGAATATACAGTCCAATAGATCCGAAACCAGAACGACGACATTACGCTCTATTGCGAAACAATTTGATACTTGTGGAAGCAACATCACATTGGAACTTTTACAACTCTTATTTGTATGTAGGTAAGGTTGCATATCGTGCGGTTTTGTTAGAAGCAATGGTGACAGAATTACCGTTTTATCGATTTACAAAATATGTATTTTGATTAGTCTAATTTATTGGAAGACTATCTCGTTTTGACGTAACCATCTAGAAGTTTCATCGGGTTTTTTTATTGTGATTAAGTTAAAAATTATGCTAACGACTCCAATTTGTTTCTGCCGCATTGTTGTAATGTCATTATGAATGTATTTGTGAGTTTGTAAATAAATGTGTTGAATATGTTGACCTTAACGGGGTAGGCTGCGCTTGCACAGGTTGTGGTTTGGTATGGCAAGGAGGATTCATGGAGTATCTCAAGTTCTTAGAGATACTTTGGATTCAAAAAATGTACCTACTGTGTAACTTATTATATTATGGTGTATGAGGTAATGTATCAAAACATTTCACAATATCTTCCTAAAATGATAAGCCTTATAATGTGACATAAATATAAACCTAAAAAAAATATTCTCTAGGAATTACTGCACTAAATATCATATAAAAATGTGATTTAAAAATCGTACATTGGCGGCATCAAGTTCCGCATTCATTAAACGAAAGTAGAAATTCCGATGACATTCAGTGTAATAAAACCATTTATAAATAGCTAAAATTTAACTCATTATAATACACCAATGTCTAAATTAGTTACTGTATAAATGATGATTTTAGTAATAAACGTTTAGAAAATAAAGAAAACGTGGCAATGTTTTAGATTGTTATCGATATGTCGAAATATTTGTAAACGATATCGCTATTACCGATAGCAGCAGTCACTAGTCACGATATTTACTGTCCCGGGCTCAATGAGAAAGCCACTATTGTCATTAAGTGGGACACGATGAGCGCTAAGTATCAGATAAGAGACAGATCAATTGGACTAATTGCCTATCGAAGTATCGAACACTGTCGAAAATCATCGACATTCATTGATACACCTCTACAGTTACCGAATCCGGTTTATAATAGTTATAAATATTCATTCGATTTTTAAAACACAACGGAATCGACTATTAATTTAAATGGCTTCCCGATTTAAATTCAGAACATTGACAGACGAGGTCGCTTTACGAACTGCAAAAGGATTCCTTTTTTAAAAACCGCGTTTTATTGAGGAACATTATCCGAGATATGAGAATTGAGGTGATGAATAAAAAATCGATTGTATACTCGAAGGGCATTACAGTACATGACCTGTCAACGAGACGCGAGATACGTGACTAGTGTTGCGAAAACATATCGATATTCATTCGGCGCTGTGCAATATGGAATTTCTGAGAAATTTGAATTTATGAGTAGCGGTATTACAGGTGGTTTTTATGGCTTACAATAAAGCTGTATTTTTAAGACGGTGACATAGACTACCAAACAGTATATAATATACGAACCTCTGAATTAATTGAAAAAAAAACTATAAGATTTGTATTAATTCTGAAAATAGAATACAGTTAATTCTTGTCTTTTCCTTGATGCATCGGGTCGCGACCTCTGTAAGTATTAAAACCTTATCTTCAGTGATGGGAACCCACCTTTTTCGTTCAAATCCACGAGAGGTGTAGATTACTGCTATTCACAAGAGATAGGTGTGATTTTACGTTATCATTTATCATCACTGTAAAGATTATGTTTACTATCATTTCTTATTTTCTAACTTCACAATGGCTTGGATTGTATACGTAATATGGCGTTGATTTGGTGTTCATTATAAAATATACGCTTACGTGTTGATGTTTTACACAATGAATACAGAATGATAAATAATCAAAATATTTAGCATGCTAATTGACATAGTTTCATTATTTACGACTTATTAGCATAATCAAGCAATTAACTCAGAAATAACTTATAAAAACTTGTCATAGATAACGTCGATAAAAACTCGTAAACAGTGCTAAATTTGACAGCTCGATTTTCCCGCGCACAATAGAATTTTAACGGTTTTTACCAGTTCTAGCCATGTCGGACTGTGTAAATTCCTCTTATTTGTGTCCGTAGTATGTAGGCCAATTTGTTACTTTTTTCCACAGCGACAGGTTTTGAAATGTATTTGTATAAAAAGAGCTGGCGCCGACACCGTTGTGTTAATCTGTGATACGTTATTTGCGATTTTTATCGATGTTTCTTGTGATGAGTTACGGCTCTATTTATTTTTTGATATGGCGTGAGGTTGAAATATAGCGTACGTTTATTTGATGTTTATTACATTTAAATTACAATATGAATCAATTCAAACGCTATTTTGTATCTTCATGGATCCTAATTGATTGATACTGTTAACATTGATGTTAAAATCTAGACTTGTTATGGCTTATAGGCCGGGGGCACTATATATTTAAGGATAAAGATATTAATCTGAATCGTCACTATTGATCTGAATCAAATCGTACTTTATTTTGTTAATTTCCTTGTTTATAGCCTAGTTTATAACTTACGCATTTAGACTAGATTGATGGCATCATTCTGATTATCTTTCAGTTAAAATGTAAATTAATCGGATCTTTGATCAATCGCACTAGCATTAGTTTTGGCGCGTACGTTTATTAGCCAAAACATCACAATATTGTCATTTCACATTTTGGTATTTAATATAGAACATGCTGTAGAACTGATAGCAATTATTTAAGTGCTGTAGCTTGATGTAATATGTCAACTTGATCAAAAGCAATACCGCCAACCGAAATTGCTACCATCGTTAACTTTAACCCTTAAAAGGACGTGTCACTACCTACATCCATGACCTACACTCCTGTCCTCCTCCGCACGACCAACAACCGAAGCCATACGGCAGAAAATTAAAAACGCGCCAATAATTTATGAAATCGCCGATCGACCTCACCGGTTGTGAAAAAGGAGTGTATCTCAACAACCAAGTGACACTCACGGTAATTAAACAATAAGCCATGACATGATATCCTCGTTTAAAAAAAAAACCATTTCCGCAGAGTATCGAGTGCCATATTGAGATCGAGTTACCTTGCGCATGCGCATATTGATACTTGTACAGACAAACTGGCCTCATGTTGTGGTAAAGACGAAATATGATAAGTGGGTTTCTGAGACAAAGGTCGGAATTTTAATATGTTGAGCCTTTGATGGAGTATCGTTAATCAAGTCAACCTTTGATTGACACCTGGATCAATTTTCAATTTTGTTCGGTTGTTCCTTTACGCAGAAAGGTACTGTGTTTTAAAGATTGTCATTATTTAGTGGGTCAGTGTCATGGCGACTAAACGAAACTATAACATATATCCTCCTTTCGTAGATAATTAGATACAGAAGAACTTCCGAGAGCTATTAACATTGATGTGTCATCTAATGTTGCCACAAGCACGTTTTCTCCCGCTATATAGGAAAAATGACACGATATACTGGCGGATATTGCAGAAGCCTCGCTTGAAATATTATAGGAAATAAAACCAGTCTTCTAAAATTGTCATGACACGATAAGAAACATAAAAGAAACATCCTGCATTCTTATCATAATTCCAATCTAAGAACACAACCTGTTATCACTAGCCAAGCAAAGAGAAATGCATACAATTTTATCCCATTTCCAAGTTTCCTTAAATCAAGATTATATTTACAACTAAGATGGCCAATAAGTTGTTCATAAACAGACATGATTCGCATTCGAAGTAAGTAAGGAACTTGAAGCTAAAATGCAAATATTTATTCCTTCAACCAGTTCATATCGTAAAGCGGAAACAGGGTTTATCAATGTTTTCTAATCGTTTATTAACTTAGCGTATGGAACAGGGTTGAGCTTACTAAAGAAATATAATTATAAACATTGATATTTTTCCGAAACAACGCTTATGTCTGATGCTATAGTGACTATTTGCGAAGGACAATAGTTACGATTTATGACGTATGACGCGTGACCCTGTCAAAAATTTTCCCTAAAACCAAAATCGAAGTATAACGATAGACAGGAACTTGAAGAGAGACTCCTTCGTACAAAGCCAGAGGGAAAATTTTAAAAGGATTGCTACACCTACCTGATCACTTTAGCTGATTTAATAAGCCAAATATTTGATAAAAATGGCATCTTTTAATTTGGACCTAGGAAGTTACCTTGTGGCACTCCAACGACTATAAAATACATTTTGAAAAATCCTTAGCTAGATAAAATATAATTTAAAAGATTAGTAAATTGTATTCTCTTTCCTGGCAACCCTTACTTATTAACATGTAGAGAACATAGCTTAGAGATTAGATAGATCTTAACTGATACATGCATTAACATAAGTAAACAATTAAGTCTCCTCATTTATAAATAGCCCATTCATTAATTTATTTTATTAGGTTGCGCTGCCAGGAAGGCGGCTTGCGTTTGCGCAGGCTCATGAACAGATGAATGATTTATATAGTGTGGATAATAAGATGGATTAAGTCTGACTAGACACACTTATTGATTCTAGTTACTGTCATGTTGCTAGATGGATAGATCTTTATTGAATAAAAATATATAACTAGGAACACCTAGTTGAGATTTATTTGTTTATCTTTATGTAACGAGGTATTCTGCGTTTAGGGGAATGCTATAAGGTAGCTCACGAAATTCTTTTACATTTTTGTAGCTCAATATCCCGTTGTATGGTTATACCTGGTATCGGCCTGCAAGTTGCTGTGGCGTGATCACCCTAAGCACAAAAAGTATCAAAATTTATCGGGTATCCGATTAAATATATGTATTTATTTTCGGATTTTTGTTTTATCGAAACAATACCCAATTAAGTATGTGTAAACGAATATATCGTAACGAATCGTCGGTATTTGTCGTAATTGCGCTGCAATTCGGAGCATGCGTACGCGCAGGTGGGCGGGAAGCGTCACGTGCCGACCCAACCTTGTGTGTGCATTCAAAATATTAGACGAACCTGTAAAAACACACACACTCCAAACTTAATTGCAACCTTATGTTGATGAATGATGGTAGAAAATTCAATGAGATTTTTAGTGATGTCCTATGACTTTTGGTGTTTCCGAGTTAGCATTGCAAATGCGCTTAAATTGACTAGATAATGCGGTTTTCTTGTAATAAACTGTAAAAGCTTGACAAATAGTGTTCAAGGCGATATAACCTTCATTAGATAGGCAGACAGTGTAGACACGAGGCAAGGAGACATTTTATTTGCATGACTTATCAAATGATTAGGTATTCTGCTAGTTTTTACTTTGAAAATTGGGGCGGCCAAGGTTAGTGTTTTGTGTGAGTAATAATGTCGATGTAACAAGTATCCGATTTCAAATGATTAAGCCGGTTTACTATACCTAGATGTTAAATGAATTTTGTATGAGAATTTAAAAGTGTTTTGATAAACGAAACACATTTATTTTGTTTGAAGAATATCAGTCATAGTCAAAATATACGCCATTTTAATTCGGGTATTTCGGGTTGAGTAACTTAATATTTAACATTTTTAAAAGTCTAGTGAAATAATTACAGCAACCGAAATTAACGGCACCATTCAACGTTCAATTAAAGTCAACATTTGCCAATGAACATCAGCTGACTAAACATAGCTGAGAAGAAAACATTTCTTGAAAACTAGCAGACTGCCGGTTTCTTGCTAAAATGTTCTAAAATCTTTCCAAAAGCACGTGCCTTCAATCCGGTCTATACAATTTAGAAAAAAAATACCGTGTATAATTTCATGCAAATTATACTACGCAGACGTTAAATGTCCGGTAGGTATACATACATAGACTGGAAATGGATAAGGCGTCTTCCAGACGGACGTGAACACGCGACGCACTAAACGCGTCATTTGAAAACCGCATTCTTTCCAAAAACATCGATAAAATGTTTGCTTTGTGACTCACAATGACACTTCTACATACTTATTCATTGTTATTTTTGTGTAAAATTCCACACAACAATAAAATTAGCGAGATAATATCAAGCTATCAGTTATTATGAGATAATAGGATTGTTGTGCAGGCTAAGGAAAAACTTAATTTGTGTGTAGGAGTGCGTAATGCAATCATACGATTATGTTCTAGAATACATATGTACGTGTTTACATATCGAACGATGTAAATATTAATCACGTTGAATTTATCTATTGGTCGACTAGTAGGTACGTAGGAAATCGCGCGCACATAAACGTGAAACACACTTATGTGTAGAAACCCTAATGTTTGATTGCGAGAACCGAAAAATATAGGCCAGTGGGTACAATCGCTTTCATTGCTTGATGAATTGTAAACAAGTTTTTACGATTATAAACATGATTTATTATAACAAATTGGCAGTTTCTGAAGTCACTGGAACGTCAATGAAACAGAGATTTATGTGTGTAATAAAGACATCTACAGTAGTCTGTCATTACTGCCTTGTTTCGAATATGATGCAGATAATAGGAACTGAAATTAGTTGTACGAAAGTACTGATTTGCGAGCTAGTATATTGCAATCTGATTACGAAGGCGATTGAATTGACTTACTTAATCTGCAAGGAATTGATACCTTATTGGCAATAGGATAAGAAGTATTTTTATCTTTACTGAGCCTGTTTCTTGAAAGGTAATATTCGCGAATTTGGTTGGTTGTATTAGCAACAATAAATTAGTTGTAATGTGAAAAGGCAAGGACTGTTCACCGGATGTTTTGTAAATGTTGAAAGCAAAAGTTGTTAATAATGTCGTGTCGTATTTTGTATACCAACATTAACTACATGTGGTTTTAGATTTACCAGGACCTTACCCAGGCCCAATTATTTTCAGCGGGATTGTCCGAAAGGGTTACCGCTACCCCGGAACATAAAGGGCTAAGGAAGGAACACGGATGGGTTTTAGTCAGTAAGAGTCTGACACTCCCTTCCGCTCCACCCAGAGCGGGAGGAGTAATTTGATGATTTCTCACCCTCAAAAAAAGGACCATTTACTTGACAGTATCTGGCTGCATTCATATTATTTTGTGTGTGCACGTAAATATTTAGGACACCGCACTTGTTTTTGATAAACATCACCTAATTTGTTTATTTAGAATTTTTTCCAATAAAATTTTTTCTCGGAACGGCAACGAGGTCGTCTATTTACCAAGTTAACATTTCGCAACTAAATTGCATAGACATGTTTTCATCCACTTTTATTTACCTTCACAATAGATAAAAATTATTGATGTACTGAATACTCAATTAAGTCGATAATTTTTATTTCCCGCCATGCAGGCGGCCATGACTGACACTTGGCTGAATTGTGTCAATGACAGCTGTCAAGTTTATGGATGATTAACTGGCAACATTAATTATGCACATAAATAATATTGTGGATTTATTTGCTGGCAACTGGTGACCCTTGATAAATTTTGTGGGTTATCTTTTGAGCCCACACGCAAGATAGCATTTTTTTTTGTTAATCCTGGCTATTAATCAGTAAGTACTTGGTAGAAAGAGTCCATTGATGTTGAGCTGTAGATATAGACATTCGTTTTGAGTATGGCAGAAATAAGCCAAAATATACAGATTCTGATGACTAAAATTACAGGTGTTCTCAGAAAAACTCAAAATTAAAAGAAATGTTGTCCATTCTTACGGTTTATTTAAAAATATTCGATGTTAATCTGGTTGTAGATGTTCCTAAAGAATTTTGATGATGTGAGGTCATGATCCAAAGTATTCCAAAGTAGGTAAAATAAGCTGAATGTTTGTCGCAAACATTTGGCAAAGGTCCTCTCTATAGCGTATTTTCTATTTCTTGTTCATTTTGACGTTCAAAAGTGCTTTTCTTGTGCCTATTTGAAATAAATGATTTGACTTTGACTTAGTGACCATGATTTTTGGGACAAGTGTGACATAATTTATAGCTTAAAAATTATTTTATATTGCCAACAATTCGCATAAACATAGATAAATAAAACAAAAACTAAATGAAAACCAAGCAGGATCTTTCGTATCTACAAAATTGATTACAAGATAAAATAGGAGGCATTAGAAAAGCATTTACAAGTACAGTTTGTAATTATTTCCCGCTCATATTTATTAATACAGACGTTGAGAAATGGTTAGTATATGAATAGACTATACAACCAATCGTATACCGGTTTGTAGTAACGTGTGTACCATTTACTGGCCATTATAAATGTGCACAATTGACATGAAATAAGTAGTACATCGATTGGCTACTTAGCGATTAATATTTTTTTTTGCTGTCATTTTTTTATCCTCCTCGGTCGAATGCTTTGATGTCTTAACTAGTTGACTTGATTTGAAGGTGTTTTTTTACGCGGAAACGTTCAATACATTACACTTTTTAAATGTGACTGTGAGTGACAATGCGTTGGTTAATTATTGAGACATGGTTTTGTGTTTGATTTCTTTCTTTCAGAGTTTGTTTTAACAATTATTTTATGTAGAAGATTAACCTGCTAAAATTGCGATGTTATTTTTATATCACTTTGCATTTGTTTTGTAATAATACGGTAATACGAGAACATAGAATCCGATGGTACGAAAACGAATGAATCAATCTGAGCCGCTCCCATTCCAATACACAGCTTTGTGAGTAATAAATTCATTAACTAGTCAGCCTGCACTAACATTGTGTAACATAACTGTACCTAACAAAAACACGACCGCTTCCATTTTAATAAACTCATTGCGCCCGCGCCCTGACTCTAAATTAGACAATCGAATTGAACCGAAGTTTAATTGAAAAAAATATCGGTCAGTCGAAAAAAGAGACCCAAAAAACATTTATATTAGGTACGTGACAATCGCATGGTCACCGTAGCTGTGGTGCGCGTGCGCCGGTCGGTTGCGCCTTTTTGTGAATGAAGTCCGAAAGCCGACAGGTTCTGTTAGAACAAATTTAACGGGACTTACGTTCTCTTGTAATATTTTTTTTTATTATTTGTGCTACAAAGTAGATATGCAAGCTCCCATTTTGAACAGGTGGTAACCATGACATGCCCATGTGATGTTGTACAGGAAATAAGATGGAATAGGTGTCAGGTCTGCCTGCTTTCAACGGTAAATCGTGTGTGAATTTGAATGGTCATCGCTTTATGTCAAGCGATTAGAAAAAGCTGTCGGAAGGCTGCTTAGAAGATCCACCGCTTGAAGCGCATTGACTTGGAGTCAGGCGTGATTGAGCTATCATTAATTGTCATGGTAATTTTTTTTCCGTGCATTGATAAGCGAATTCGTTATGACACCTTATATATTAGGTGAATTGATACGCGTGATTCAGTTTGTTAAAGGTTCATAAAGGGCTAAGGAAGGAACATGGATGGGTTTTAGTCAGTAAGGGTCTGACACTCGCTTCCGCTCCACCCAGAGCGGGAGAAGTCATTAGACGATTTAACACCCTCAAAAAAAAATGGCTTTGTGCCAAGCTATTAGAAAAAGCTGTCGGAGAGCTGCTGAGAAGATCCAGCGCTTGAAGCGCCTTGAAGCGCTTTCCCACACTGCATGCGATTCTTATGTTACCTTCGTTTACTTCAATCTTTCCTAATCATGATGATAATTCAGTAGTCATTAATTTTACGAAACAATCTTTCCAATAAATTGCAGATACATAATATCTTATCGTGTCGATGTGTTGGAAATTAAATGTTGATCGGTAGTGTGAATTTTATCGCAACTTTAGTTATGCAATGATATTATCATAATTAGTGAATTGGCGAAATGACTTATCTAATGTGGAAATGGTTAGCAAAAATTATAATATTTTGATTAGAGAATTATACTGATTGGTTTTTATTTGTGGAGGTCAGGTGGCACTAGAAATTAACTGGTAAAAAGCGGTCAAGAGTCAGACTTGCACACGCAAGTTCCGTACTTATTACTTTAAAAATAAAACAATTATATTAATAGTTGTCTAAATTTTAAACCTTTGATTGACCTTCGATTGTTCTCATCACCTGCCCAGCCTTTTCCCAACTATATTAGAGTCGGCTTCCAGTCAGGATTATTTGATACTCTTTAGCAAGATTATCCGTAACGATTGTCAAGGATCTAAAAATGGCAGCCGGGGCCTAGTGTTTAACGTTCTTTTCGAGTCATGGAGGAGTGTAATATGTAATGACTGGTCACCCATCCACGTACCGTCTGCGGCAAGCGTAGCTTAACCTTTGCTCCCGTATGGTTATAATTATTAAGCCACGAGCAACAAAATAAACATATTTAAAAACATACCTAAATATACACAGACTGAATACAGAATAATACAACAAAAATAATAATTTTCGTAGTCACTAAAGTTTTCCTGTTACAATCATTCTAATAAGAATTCCTCAGTAAAAATAACTGTCTCAAAATACAAAAACATTGGTTAAGTTTTACCATGAATTTGTGTAAAATTAAACATTTTACTGTGAGTTAATCTTGGGCAGCGGTTAGCGGGTAGTGACGTAACCTTTCTTGTAAACTTGTGGTAAGCCTGACCTACTGAATGTGATACAAATATTAACCTATTGTTGTTTTTGTTTGCAGGTATGTACTTTGAGATTGAAGAGTATATTCCATTCAAGATATCGGGCTTTTGAGAGGCGATGGTAAGCACTTAGTGTCGTAGTGACAAGGGGTAACATGGTCTGAGGTACTTATGAGGAGATTCCACGGCTATCAGGACAGTCCCAATAGCTCAACGTCCGATCAGGACCAGGCCCGTTCCAAACGGCGGCGTGTACGTGTTCCACGCGCGCCTCAAACAGATGCTAGATGACAGCAATTGAAGGGGCTCGTTAGTGTCGAAGCCTGCCGGGTAAGCGGGATTGTCCGAAAGGGTTACCGCTACCCCGGAACATAAAAGGCTAAGAAAGGAACATGGATGGGTTTTAGTCAGTAAGAGTCTGACACTCCCTTCCGATTTTCTACCCTCAAAAAAAAAGGACAATCCCAGAAGCACGGTCAAGTTCTCTACCAGCACCTTACTGGAATACTCTTCCTTCCTCTGAACTCGTTTTTTCCTGCGAATCTCGTGATAAAAAGACTTCTTCCGGAAGGTAGGGTACGCGGTCCCCGTTTGCGGTCTCCGCGATCCAAATGAGCTTCGAACTTCACGTGGTTAAGCGAGACTAGTAAAGTCACAAGCCTAAAACGCTCACCACCAGTCAGTCGACCAGTCTTACCAAGGAGTATCGTGTTACCCGCATAGGGTGATAACCGTTATTTGTGTTATTACACTAATATAAAGCGAAAGTTTGTGAGTGGGTGTGTGTGTGAGTTTGTATGTTTATCCATCCTTCACGCTTAAACGGCTAAACGGATCTGGATGAAACTTGGCACATACAAAGTTTATGACCTGGATTAACACTTAGAATTGTAAAACATTTTAAAAGAGTAACGGTGGAGTTTCTCTCCCATTCTTCTCCACACGAAACTACCTTTTGGAAGGGGCGACTAGAATCAATTCTATTTCAAGTTCATTTTGAAGTTCAAAAGTGCCGTACTTGAAATAAATGATTTGACTTTGAATTTCGGTAGTACGTTCCCTTGGGGTAATTTCCGAGATCCACGCAGGCGAAACGGCTAGCAGCAGCTAATACAGACGCCAGCACATCAAGCTATCCCTAACTGTCAAATTTTCTCAATTAAAAATGAACCTTACGTCTTTGCAATAAAGTTGAAATACTATCAAAGAAATTTGACAGATTGTGGTAATTTGATGTGCTGGCCTCTGTACATCCATAATAAAAGGAGTACAGGCCTTACAACATTACCCGGTTCTAGGCGCCCAGTTGCGATGCACTACATTGTAAGATACTGGTTCTAATATAATAGACATTACATACACGTTATGTCTGTCACATTACTTACGAAACGGGAATAAAGATGTTATTGGATTATGTTGTCATACTTATGTTGTATTTTTTCAAATTATTAACTTAAGTAACAAGTTTTGCTTTGATAAGTTGGCCATTTTGTATCTAATCATCTACATTGAATAGGTCGTTTTTTGGGTTTCGTAACCGAAGGGTGCCAAACGGAACTTTAGTACTAAGCCCACACTGTCCGTTTGTCCGTGAGTCTGTCAGCGGGCTGTATCTTATGAACCGTGATAGGTACACAGTTGAAATTTTTCACAGATTGTGTATGTCTACACACGTCGCACCGCCGCTTTAACAACGCGACGGCACGGTAATATTATCTATACAGTATTGTAACTCGGCCGCATTTTTGAAATAAATGCGTACAGCCGCGCGGTACGTAAACATGCGACAGGGCTGCCTACTTTGTGTTTCTATTTAGTTTTGTGATTGTAAATACACTTTTTTTTTATAAACAAATAAAATACTTTGTGTTCAATAAAAATGCGTGTTGTTTTTTGATTGGCAGATTTAATTAAAAAACCATGTTTATATTTGAATAACAAATCGGTCTTATAAATTTGCGACCGAAAAATATTTGCGCCTCGACTGAGACGTACGAAATGCTTCATTATTAAATTTTAAAGTATAAAAAAGCCGCATTCCAATATAAAGCTTAATTAAAAATTGTTTTAGAAAACATGCAACCAAAAACAGCATAATGTATCCTACTCGTCATATTAAATATGTACTTACTTGAACTTATTTTTAAAGAAAAAATCGCGCGGTTATGGTTAAAAAAACAATACACCGTCCGTTCGTCGCTGCGGAGTCACGACTGTCCGCGTGCCTAGCGCATGCCGAGATCGAGCGCGTAGGTATAACTCGCGTTTCGTCCGTTTGTATGAAGTTGGAATACTGTATAGATAGTATTACCGTGGCGACGGTGCGACGTGATTCTTGTAGAACAATTTTAATGGAATTTTCATAAAGATTTTTTTCTAAAAGGCCGCGTTGCGCCTGTCAGCGGGAGCCTTAATGAAAATAAAATAGAGTTTCCTATTCATTCAGAAAGCTTGTAAATAATATAATATGTAGCGAAGTGTGAAAAATTTACGGTGGTACGGAGCCCTGCGATCCGACTCTAAATTTGATAGTTTAAAAAAAAAAACATTGTTTTACTTAAATTTAACATCTACCATCTTGCTTTGCAGTAT
This sequence comes from Hyppa rectilinea, assembly GCA_951799385.1. Taxonomy (NCBI): domain Eukaryota; kingdom Metazoa; phylum Arthropoda; class Insecta; order Lepidoptera; family Noctuidae; genus Hyppa; species Hyppa rectilinea. The sequence goes on along the minus strand of OX637308.1, from coordinate 2,508,212 downwards.
CACCAAAGCAATTGGCAGTAGGTTTTTTATAGGTAGTGCTTGATAGGTCCTGCAATAAGAAAATGAAAACTAGTACTCCATTTTTAAATGCCTTTTGAATAAGGACCAATTCATCTGCATAAACTACTGACTCACAGAAAAATATTGTGTTGTGTGTGTGCATGTTCGGTTTTTCTACGAAAATTATAAAACAAAATACAAAGTAACGCCCACCATATTTCTCAAAACCCAACACCGACAACAAACAACATTATCTTCACAAATAAATTCATACAAACGCGAATTCCAACAAATGTAACGAAAATTGCCCGATTCAAGTAAACCTGTCGACAATGCACAATCATAGGCTTAGGGCACACCGTTGCAAGTACCGCTAGTGTTGTCGCTAAAACTAATACAGTTGGAACTCCGCGGTGGGCTATTATGTCCCGGGATTTATTTGTGGCAAGATGTGCCTTACCGATGTCGGGGATTATTTAACTGTCAGCTTTGAACGCACTGATTTGTGTTCCTGACAGTTTTGCGTTGGCTTTGTGGGTTGTTAGGGAAATGAGGGTTTTAAATTAAGTATTTTTCAGACCACTTTGTGACGACATTTATGTTATTTCGTATCGAGTTAAGGACAGTTGATTGGCTGGTGATGCGTGCTTGAGCGTGGTTTACTAATAACAATTCAACACTACGTACTCTCGTAACTAAATAAGCTTTCAAAATAGTTGTATTAATGTAATATCAATAAAATTAAACAACATACTATAACACAATCATTGTTCAACATCGATTAATCCTAAGTTCAAAGCAGTTTACATAAAACACTTAAAACCACTATCGAACTATCTTAACAGTATAAATCCTCTAAACAACAACATTTCGTAACAATTACCACATTTCCTGAGCCCGGACCAGGCTCTATATCTTCGTAAATCGATAAGATGTCCAGCAATATCAGTAAATTGACGTCTATTTATCGATAATATCCGCCGATCGACTGCGGCGTAATAAATTTGAAGACGGTTAATTCGGAAACATTTAGAGGTCGTTGAGACAGTGTACTCCGGGCCTTAGAGCTTGTAACAGGTACTTTTGTACAGTTTTAATGTTAGAGCTTCTAATATTTTTATTTAATAAAATGCTTAGAGTAGAATTTACTTAGAATCAAGAAAGGAATGCTGTAGATGTTCAATGCTCTTGAGTGGTATAGTGAAAGGGCAGTTACGATTCAAAGTGGTTTACTAATCGTTACATACGTTAAAAAAAGTATTTATTCACAGAAATGTTTTTATACGAGATATTAAAAATAATTCTTGCCAAACTGAAACAAAATTTAATTAATAATGACACTTTTTCACAATTCATGCATTCTTTTAATGAAACCGAAACAAACATACAAGTATTTAAAATATTCTTAACAATGAGAAATTAACATAACATCGTATTCTACAAACAAAAATCATAGACGCTACTGAAGGTGCTAGACTCTTAACCAAATTCTAAGTTTTGTTTTGTTTTCCTTTTTTTGAACTTTTTAAGAATGCGAAATCATCAAATGACTCACTGAAAAACTAAAACGCATCTATGTTCCTTCCTTAACCTTGTTTCGAGGCAGCGGTAAGTTCTACGCTAAAACTCTATTTGATTGCCAACAAAACGCTAAGAAAAAGTTCATAATTCGGAAGAATTCGTCTGATTATTCGGAACGCTGAAATCGATCACAGAACATGCACACACAAATAAAATCATAATTGTTTCACACACGCATCGAACGAATGTCGGTTGTGTATCGGTTAAATCACTCGCACCGATTGACGACTAGAAAATCGATTCGTTCGTGATCGTATGCAGACATTCCACAGCCATGTTTTTATACAGCCTATTTGAATAACATTTCTCATTTAATATTCCCAATGCGTTATTGAACTGACTTAGCGGAAATGCTATATGTTTTATGCAAGCATTGATTATAAGAGCGGATTACACTGCACCGGTAGTGTCGAAATCAAAATCAGTAAGAAAACGAGAATGTCTGTCGATAAAACAAAATGTAATTACTTAAAGTTGGTACTTGTAATTTTATACTCGTCCGGAATTGTGTCTCTGACCTTTTTGAAATGGTTCTTTTCATATTTATTTTTTGTTTTATGGTGTTTCGCTGCTATCTGTTCGCTCTTGTACTTTGCTGAGGAATGCATTATAAATGCTTTCGCCGTTCTGCATCGTTCTCACATGTATAATAATAATAATGTGATCTATGTAGCCAACATTTTGTAACCATATTTTGTTTAAAAGAGTGTCCATGGAGTTTCTTGCCCGTTCTTCTCCATAGGTACCTACTGCTTTGGAATGGGCAACTAGCTTCATCTCTCTGACTGACCGACGCCTTGACGATTCAAAAGTGCCTGTAATTGGTTTATTTGAAATAAATAATTTGAGTTGAGTTGAGTTGAGTTACCAATGAAGCTTGAGTTTAATACTTATTGAATAAAAAGAGTCGGAATAGAACTTTTACTAATGAAAAAAAAAACATAATTATTGGCATTGCCATTAAATTTCCTTTGTCTATATGTGAAACAATAAATTCTGCGTATCTTAGCCGCCATTTATTTATACTTATTTACATGTTTGATACATATGTAAATACGTGATTAAATGAATTATTGCTATTAAATCGAAAGTCCATCATTACGTAGGTGTGGGAAGTAAACCCGCCTAAGCATATCAATTGACAATTTATATTATAATATATAATCAATTATGTATGGAGTGCTGTGTGGGCATTAATTGGTCGCGACTTACTATAAATTTATTGTTTTTGAAAGTTATATTGTCTTAAATAGTCATGATTTTTAGGTTAGGTTTCTAATTTGTCAACCTTTTTATGTCATGTTTGTTACGATGCCGATGCCGGAAAATTGAGAGGGAAATATATTGACCTAACTACTCGTGACGTCATGACCGTCATCTTTTATGTGGAGTTTTTACCAATATTTGACACAAGTCACACCAAAAATAACGTGTGCAGGATTTTTAATAAAAACCTACCTGGTTGGTCTAGTGGTCTATTGAAACTGACCCTGAGTTCGATTCCCAAGTCTGACAAAATGTTATTGTTTTTAATTTCTGTAATTTCTCAGATCTGAGTAGCTAACTGGAGTCAGTATTACTTGGCTATTACTTGAGAGTTAAACATACATAACTCTCGAAATTTGAGTGCAGCGTCACATGCATAAGTGTGATGTATGTCTATACTATACTAATATTATAAAGAGGAGAGATTTGTATTTTTGTGTGTATGTTTGTAATTAATAAACTCAAAAACTACTGCGCCGACTTCAAAAATTCTTTCACCATTAGAAAGCTTAGTTTTCAGAGAGTAACATAGGCTTTTTATCCCGGGAAATATAACGGGTCCCGCGGGAGCGACGCCGCGGGCAAAGTGCTAGTATTAAATAAAAAGGCTCTTCACCCAAAACAAAGCAAACTATAGTAATACGAACCGACAGTCATGCCTCATAATATAAAAACAGTACATATAACAACTTAACATATATTTTCACAAAAGTTACGGTCGTGAACACCGCATCCATTGTTTTCAAGATACAATAAAAAAAGGCAGTTTATTGTATTTCTTATTGAATCATAAGCCGCAACTTATTTATGTTAGTTTTATGATAAGTGGCAACTTATATATGTATACACTCGATGACATGTCGTGTTATACATTTCCAGTATAAGCTGACCTGTCACTTTACAAAAACCCTAACACAAAATTGAAAGTAATTTATTTAAAAGACGCTTAGAGTCAGCACTTTTTGAAAGTCAAAACTGCTTGTGGAAGTCCTCCAAAATGGGTATGGGGACTGCCTCATGCATGTACTGCATGCATCCTTCACCAATTCCTAGTGCTTTAGCTGGGATGAAGAAATGTCGCAAGGAAACGCTCCTCAGCCGCATAAATGTATGCACGTCTACCATGAGTTATTATTGAAACGACACATATATAATTGTAATTGTAATGTTAACATGTTTCACACCTGAAGATGTTAGTGAGCTACTTAAAACTAAAATGGCCGCGTATTTTTCGAAATAATTTGTCGAACGAATTTGTGACTGACGGTGCCATTTTGGTTTATTATTTGGCGAACGAATTTACTTACCCGAAATGTCCGAATCAACACTTTGAAATAATATTATTTTTCTACATGCAACTCGCAAAAAGTTAGTTTTGTTGTTTGTCGTCTCGACAACCGGGGTACAGGGATACGTATTAAGCTATTAACACATTTTAAATTCTATGCAATTTTTAAGTTAAAACTAAAAAGTACCAGTAAAAGAAGAAGTAAAATTCAAAATGTGCTAATTGTTGATTAGCACATTAAATTATTGTTTTGCCATATGTCAGCTAGCACACCATTATACAATGTGTGGTCAACTTATACTAGAAACGTATAGATTGATATTCCCTTATGTGAACATATTAAGCTAAATAAATGTGCGCCCAAATCTATGCGTAGGCGCAGATAAATGGGAAAAGAAATCATTAGATCCGTTTAATAAATCGTATTTTGATTGGCCAACAGTAATTAGGTGAGGCTGGTAAATCTGTCATTGTTGAACAGTTTTCTTATTTATAATGCGTTTCTAAACAATCTATTAATTGTGGTAGATCTTTATTTACATAGATTTACATATGAAAGACCGTTCCGACGTTTTCGTTTTTCTATTCAACGGTAACATGTAAAGATATCTATGTTTTTTGGGATTATGGTGCGTTGGGATGCGGTTTTCTGTTCATTCACTATTTACCACACTAAAATATCCATTATAAAAAGGGTTTTGAAACTAAAAAAAAAGTGTCCATGGAGTTTCTTGCCCGTTCTTCTCGATAGGTACCTACTGCTTTGAAATGGGCAACTAGCTTCATCTTTCTGACTGACCGACTCCTTGACAATTCAAAAGATCCTGTATTTGAAATAAATGCTTTGAGTTTGAGAGTGAGCATAGGACTTAACGTTTACGTACCTACGATGTTAATTTAAACTTTATCACAATGCTATTTTAATTTTATTTGAACCACAGTCATATACCTAGTATGCTATGTTTCAAAAGTTATCCGTGTAAAATATTTATTTTAAAGTAAAACAGTATAACCACCCTTTGCAATAACAATTAAATTTAACTAGTGTACAATCGACCTTATAATCAGACTCGTTCTTCCTCCAGGAACCATCCCAGTCCATATTTTTAAATCAACGAAGAAAATAAAGGAAGTACAGGAGTACCCTCCATAACTGTCGGTACAAAATAGATCATTGATAAAAACCGGCCTCTGATTGGTCGGTATCGGGTTCGCTTAATTGTAGAGTGCGCATGCGGCGGGTATACTATCTAATGCCGATAGTAACGATAAGCTTATGAAATAATACGTTGGAACACGCCGGGAACTTATCCTGCTACTGATGGTGCTACCATTGGTTTCTGGTGGGATTTCTGGGTGAGTTGGTGTCGAGTCGAAAATGTGCTGGAAAGTGGAAAGTAGGTAAATAATTAATAGGAGGAATTAATTTTCGAATGGTGTTAGTAGCTAATCACACTAATATTATAAAGGCGAATGTTTGTGAGTGAGTTTGTGTGTGTGTGAGTTTGTATGTTTCTCCGTCCTTCACGCTCAAACGACTGAACGTATCTGAATGAAACTTGTCACAGAGATAGTCTATGACCTGGGTTAACACAGGATACTTTTTATCCCGGTAATACGTTCCCTTGGGATGATTTCCGGTATCCACGCGAGCGAAGCCGCTGGCAGCAGTAGTATTTTTTTAATTGTTAAAACCTTAAATTGCGTTTAACTGCTAACTCCTAAAAGGAAATCGAGAATCAAACGACATCCGCACTCAAAGTAGCGGTGTTAAGCAGTGTATATGGTAAAACAGCCATTACAAGTACAGACATCCAGGCATGTTGCATGTTGTTGCATTGTAAGTAATCTGCCAATTTGCGATATTACTAGCTGAATGAACATCGACGCATAGCTTATGCCTGGGTTACACGGGGCTAGTTGTTCAGGCTAGGAGAAGAGAAGTAAGCTAGGAAACTAGTCACTCTGGCCTCGTGCGCATACAGATCTATCATTTTTGGACTAGTGAGCTAGTAAAATAGACAGTATAATAAACAATTGTGCTGTTTATTAGGATCTGGTTCCGTTTTAGAGCTACTAACCCCCCCTCCCCACTATTGATTTTATTATCCTGACTTGTATACTATCCTCGAAATCCGGCGAAAGCTAGTATCTAGTTTATTTATTTAACTCCAACGCCTATGTCACTGCAATGCTAGTGGCTAAAAATTCCATAGCATTATATAAACAGTACTCACAAACCGCGGGTTTTGAAGGATATTCCTAATCCATTGTTTCATAGGTTTGAATTTTTATCAGCCCAAAATCGAAAATAACGCAATGAACATGGCTGAACTGTCAAAAGGCATTGCTATCAATTGTCATTTTATTTGTGTAATGCAATTACCAGCACCAACAAGCGCGAAACCAGGATAGTAAGCCAGGAAATGACTTGTTTACTATCCTCGCTTGAAAAACTAGCCTTGTGTAACCCGGGCATTAGATGTTCTTATTTATGACTAAGCCAGACTACTTATTAACTAATAGCTACATTCCGATGTACCATAATCTCAATACGGTGAAGATGTAGGCTGTATCAATAGATTTGATAATGTAGGCTGTATTGAATGGTAGACGCAGCAGTTTAATTGTGTGAATGGTGAAATAATAGGTCGATGTACAAAGCATCGTGTGGTTTGACGGACAGCTTATAGGATAGACTTTTTCTTAATTCATTCTCATCATCGCGTGCTTGGTTCTATTTTGTCTCTGCCTGTTTGGGTTTAGCTGTGGGGTATTCAGCTTATCCAACACTAGCGATCCGCCTCGGCTTCGCACGGGTGTAATGAAGATGCTATCACGCTGCCGAAAGTTAGTTAAACTATACGTATACGCCTTCCTTTTGAATCAGTCTATCTATTGAAGACTGCATTAAAATTCTTTGCGTAGTTTAAAAGATCTAAGTGTACAGAGGGACAGATGGCGGGGAGCGACTTTGTTTTATACTGTCATGAACTTAAATTTTTGTTAAGTGTACTTCTTTTTTACTCAAGCTATCTGCCTAGCCTTTTGCACTATGTTGGGGTCGGCTTCCAGTCTAACCGGATGCAGCTGAATACTAGTATTTTACATGAAGCGACTGCCTATCTGACCTCCACAACCCAGTAACTGATTAATACGATGCCCCTTGTTCAGACTGGCTGTCAGATTTTCGGGCTTCTGACTACCCGTAACGACTGTCAAAGATGCACAAATGACAGCCGGGACCAACGGCTTAACGTGCTATCCGAGGCACGGAGGAGTCTCGGTATGTAAAGACGGTCTTTTTGAAAATACGTACTTTAATACGTATCCGTACGTTTTTAGATAAGTTGCTGGTACCTAGGAACTCGAAAAATCATAGTCTTAAAAAATATGAAGAAAAACTTAATTTGTTTTTTTTTTTAAGTGAAAAGATGACAGTTCAAAGTTTTGTCCACTAAAAGCTTATCAGATTAACTCAATAAACATTAATTAATCAAAATTAACATTTGGAAGTGGTTTTTACGGTTCCACAACCAACATTGTAAATCAAAAACGTTCCCTAGTATATCATCTTGATATATTATAATCTGATTACTTTAATGTCGTGTATATTTTCGTCTCTTTAAAAGATTCTGATGAACTGATGAAACGCGGAAGCTATAAGATGGTGAGATATAAATATAAATCAGGCGTGTACAGCTCCCAGCAATTAAACTTACGGCGGGACTTGCGCGCGCGCATATCGGCGCACAAATCATAATCAGCGCCACCTGTGGGCGGCTGACAGTAAAACATAGCTTAGATCCTTCAATATGAACCATTTGTTACGCCGTCTTCTATCTTATCTGCATTAAAATAATGACTAGAATCTTTTGCAGGGTTTTGTATCGAATTTTAAAATATCTTGGTGAATTCAGCTCATAAATTGGATTAAGAATTGGTATTGATAGCTAGTAATAGAATTTCCTTTTGATTTTATTTGCGATGAGTTGTCTGATGGCTTTAGCTTATGTTATCGGCTTTTCCTTTGGTTTTTGCGTGGGCGGAATGAGAGGTAGCTGGTTTTAGCAACATAAATCATGCCCCGTACTGTAAATAACATAAACTTATGTACTTACAGCCTTGTTCTAGGATTTCTGTTGTACCTACCATTGTGTAAATGACATGGTCAATAATGGTCATGACTCGGAACAAATAGACCGCACTAACGTTTGTTCCGATTGCTTTACACGTCTGGAAACAAGCCAGAACAAGGTAAGCAAGAGTTATGAAGTAATCTGAGGTTCATTAACTTTTAGCCCAGCTTACGATCTTTGCCGGCGTGGACCGATAAATTCTCATCAAGAGACGATTTTTTTCGAAACTAGCCGTAAGGCTTTTATTTTACTGTTGCTTCCAAATTTCCATTTTAACAGTTTTATGAAGAATAAAGGTAGTCTTTAAAAATAACAAATTGCAGTTAATATTGCTATTTCCTCTACAATATCGCAGAGCGATCAAGCAATTAAAGTACACATACGGTAGACCTTTACCGAATTGCACGAAAACCTCAGAATCCTACGTCTTCTGCCATCCACCAAATTAGCTAGGCTGAAAATCTACGCTATGCTTAACGCTTCGCGGTCCTCCACCCAAGAAACCGAATGCTCTAAACGCCATCGATCCTTCACGACCAAAATGCATGAAGCAAATTCAATTACCTACAAGAACAGTTATACCTTATTAGCAAATAAACGCGTCATGCATTAACTAATTACTGCCACTAATCACAATCATAACTGGACATATAAATTATCACCTATATTTCTTCAGCTGTGCTAAAACAACGAAATGTGCACTAGTACATGAACACACGCTGCGTGTCCAGTTTAAGCTAGCTACGAATTATATGGAACGCTTAAGTAATGCGAGACCAGTTAATACTGGACATGTATACCTTGATATGTAGCCGTGTACATAAGTCCATTAATTCTGAAATTAACCTAACAGAAAGTATTTGCGTGATGCACGAAGATCTGGGTATCAGACCGTGATGTGATGGTGCATAGGATAAAGGGAGGCGTAAGCGAAGTGTAGAAGAAGATATGGGCGGAAATTAGTAGAAAATGTATTAAGATGTCCGCTTTGATATGAGATGGATGATGGATTGCAAAATGGGTATCCACATCGTTCCTTGTTCTTTATAAGGGTCGTAATGGCGACTGAAATATTTTTTAGGAAGTGGTTTTAATATTAAAGTCTAAGCTGGTAGAATGCCACTGTTGTGTCTTTTCGTTGTAAGGTGAAAGCGTCATGGTAACCCGCGATATTCTTAGGTTGTTTGCAATTTGTGGTTCATTATCAAGTTGTCTCTTAAGGCGACTTTAAGATTGATAATTAAAGGCTTGTAGCTTTTTGCTAAAGCATAACTTAGTAACTCATTTATCAGTCTCTAAAAATTTAAAAGATACTTATTAAAATTCTTATGTTCTAGATTATCTATTAGTTCACCACTTAGACCAAACGTAAAATCATTCAGAGTGTGAATTGGAATTGCATAAATAATACATTGCAGTCTTAAATCACACTAATTAAGTGTAAAATTACGATTTTAAACTTAAACTACTTCAATTTGAAATTGAAAATCACTTGTCATCGTAAATTTGGCGAGTGCTTAAAAGATTACAGAGATATAAATCGTTACAACAAATTAATAGTTTGTTGTAGATGTGTTCAGAAATTTGTTTTTTATGTATCTGTGACGGGCTGTGTAAACAACATATCAGTATTTTGTTAACAAGATTAGTCAAAGAACATTTTGAAATGATTACAAGCGTAAAGTATTAAGTAACAAAAGCTAGATACTTATCAAGTAAAAAATATGTTTTGTTAATCTTTTTAATACATTCCATGTAGCCTAGAATTGAAGTAAATTGTAGTCTTTTAAAACTCATACATTTTTTTATTGCATTAAAGTTAAAAACATTGGATTCTCCAAGATTCCATAATTCATCTTGACGTTTTAACCCCACATAATAACAACTATTTACCCAAGTCTAGCAATTTAAATGTACCATTTTAAACTCGGCGTCTGTGGTGTCATCAACCTTTTTAATAACGTAGGTACTTATTACAATAATGGCACAGTTTTCTTAAAGAAACTCGTTCGAAATTCGCGGCCGTTGTGCGTGGTGATTACACCAATTATCTTCCTCCATTTTGATACGCCTCAAACACGCAAACTTTTTCAAAATACGAAATGCAACTAAACAATCATTATCTCTGTTCTAATTATGAAAAATAAAGAAGAATAACATTTTCTAAACTCTGTCATTCATGTAAATAGGTTTTAGTCTAGTAATTAAGGACTTGAGTTGCTGTCTAAAAGAAAAAACCGAGTCTCATAAATGGTTAGATGTTTTATTATTTCTTTTATTGACGTCCACAAAATGTGGGAATGTCTTTTTCTGCTTACAATTTTTTTTTAAGCAGAGTAAGAGTAGATTTTAGTAGGTACCACCTTATTATTTGTCTGAGCAACTAAATTAAATAAGTGCAACAATATTTATTCGTTCACTGTAAAATATAAATTATGAATTTGACATCGGTGACATAAAGTTGCGCGGGAAACCACCATAAACAATTCACCCTACTTCTATTAGAGTTTAAATCATCACCGATCTTATCAACAGTACAGTCTAATAATTAACAAATTATTATAAATAACACTTAATGGACTATGAATAATTCATTTAATTAAATATTCATAACATAACACTAGGATGTATGGTGTTATTACGACAATTATTTCATTATTTATCGCCAATAATTACACAATCGCGGGATATCGAATATGACGTTTGTTGTCAACTGTCATTACATCGGTAAGCGAATCGAGAATGTCATTTTAATTGTTATTCTGCATAGTGCGTGGGTGGTAAGTCATCGTGGTGAATGCACGATAGAATTGTGTAGGTAGAAGAGATATCTAAGCTTACTTAGCATCTTTTTCAAGGAGTTATAACATCCGCAATCCGGGTACAACTTGATTTTTGCATATTTAATTTTACCGATGACATTCTCGAACACTTGCAAATAAAATGCTAGCTCAATAGTTTGCATCATCATTTTAAACAGGTTTGTTAAAATAAGGGCTAGTTTACACTGACTTCATCAAGTTTTTAATCCCGCCAGCGATCATGTTCCGTGTGTTAGTGATGTTTCCAGCAACCCTTTATTACACCACATCCATCCACGTCTCGCCAATAATTACAGAGCTCTTCTAGACAAATCTCGTGCTGTGGTCCAAGTGATGGGAAAGTTTCGGTTTCATGCAAATAATTGTTTGTTTTATTATTTGTTCTTATATCGCATTAAGATCAATTTGTTTTATATAAGCCTGTGAAATCGCCAATCCGTCGTGTGACCGATGCTTAGGTCTTCTCTGAATGAGAAGTCTTACTAGCTAAATTGAAAAAATGGTTTAGTTAATATAAGTGCTTAGAAATTGAGTTAGTCATAGCAGTAAATAAAAAACTGCATAATGTTTATCTGCGAAGCGTGGTTTACACAAAGTTAAGTAAGTCGGCTATACAAGCACATCTTTTACCTCTTGTTCCATACCTCAAATGTAATATTTTTTTGCTGCAGTGATCTAAAACAGGGAAATCCGTCGCCAGCAAACTTCCCTGCGTTACGTATATAAAGGTATTACTATACATAACTGACGTAATGTCAGTCTGTACGAGGAAAGTCTTTTTGTGGTAAAAAGATGCGCAAGCGCAAGATTATGTGATTTCTCGTGACGGGAAATTATGGAGTGATGCATTATAAGGTAGATATCGTAATTAACTACTACTGTGGTTTAAACATGTTCATTGTTATTATGTATCTACTAACATGTAGGTTATGTTTAGTTTTTGGTTTAGTTAACTTTTGAAAATTCCTTACAATTTTCTTGCGCTTGCACAAACAGCACAATATAAGGTGTTAGTGAATAAAAAGTAACATTTTGTAGGTTCCGTCTACCATGAATGGGAAAATTGCGTTACTCCATGTGTTATGTTGAAAATTCAGAAATAATTAAAAAATAAACTAGCCATTTCCATTCACAAATCTGCTCATAGACTACAAAATACATGAACGAACAACGAACAACATTCACACACCTACATCAATATTCTTGAAACGTACAAATAATCTCTATTCTGTCCACTTGTCGGTGAGAAGCCGGGACCACCGGACCACCGCGACGATGCCCACGCGCCTCTCCGCTCGAGAGCCACTCCTGCGCAGCCGTAACGCGACGCGTGACGCTGCGATTAGTCGCCGATATGCGCATCAAGCGTGCTGCGATTTTCACGACATTGTTGGGGGATTTGTATTTTGTACCAGTCGTTGATTTGGTGGGTTTAGAAGAGATTATGACGTGACGGTGGTAGGGTCGCAAGTGCCTGATGGATCATACTTTCTATACTGCTGATGACATCCATTTTTTTTTATTTGTTGTACTGGTATTTTGCGGTTTTGTAAATGGAAAGTTAATATTAATTTGTCATGCCATATATCGCACTGCTAACACAAGACTGTATAAACTCAAAAAAAGACAAATCCGAGATAACACATTTTTCGTAAGTAAAATTTAATTCTCTACGCGTCAATAAAACCCCTTAATTTTATCACTTTTTTTTTAACAGTGTTCACTTTTTACAATCGTTAACAGGAAAAGAGTAACCAGTTTTCCATAATTTCTGAAAAAAGCTTCATTTTCAGTTGATACAGTCTGGTGTTAGCAGTGCGATATATTTGCATTCTAACTAATTCTATATTTATATGTACAGACGCCAGCACATCAAGTTATCCCTAACTGTCAAATTTTCTCAATTAAAAATGAGCCTTATGTCTTTGCAATAAAGTTGAAATACTATCAAAGAAATTTGACAGATTGTGGTAACTTGATGTGCTAGCCTCTGTACTTAGTTAGTGAAGCTGCCCATGTGAGTAGTTACTCAGACAACTCGTAGAAAGTGCCTGTAAGCAAAAACATAATTTGCCTGATTGTCGGACTCAATTACTCATATCTATGTCACGAGACAGAACTAAAAGTATGCAAGAATGCAATTTAATACGCAAATGCGACAGAATTATCCATGTCGCAACAACGCACACGGACTTATCGTCCCCACGAACAAATGCCACCGTTATCCTGTGACCCAGGGTTGTCAATCTACGCGATCGCAATTAGCGGTGCGCACGCGCAGCGATGGCCCGCGGGGCAACCCTGCGGTTGGGCGATAAACCGTACGTGACGGGTCGCAGTCGCAGGTTAACGCGTGTTACAATGAATGACGACATTAACCTGTCGTTTCTATTATAATGTTTGTTATACTAACAAAGGCAGTCCGATGGTACTTACGGTAAATCATTTACCTCATATTCCTACAAAGCTTGTAAGCAAATATTGTTTATTGTATGAATTGGTACACGCTCGGTCCTGACCACGATGTGGTCGTTGGCTATTGTTTATGTTATCAGATATGGAAACTAGCGGACGCCCCTTAGAGCATTTGAACTTTCTCAGACTCTCTCTTTAATTTAGGATTAAATATGTAGTGCAAGCATTTTGCCTGTAAGACCATAAACATTGACTTTGTAAAACAAGAAACTTAAAAACCATAAATGTATGATGAAAAATATGACGATTGGCGGCGACCTTAGTTTATGGTCTCGAGTTCTTGAAGGACAGACATACGGTACACAAAAAAAAACCCGGAATGACATTGACACGGAACCTTCAAAAGATTTTTTTAGTTTAGAATCCTGACGCAGTGTTAAATTCATTGTTAATCCAGGCTTGTTTCGTTTACTTGTAAACGACAAATAAAGCCAACATTTATGACCGTTTAGCCAGTTACTTACAGAGGCTTTTATGGGTTTTATTCCCATCGTTCTAGAATGTATTATTACAATAAACTGCAGAAAATGTACCTAAAATCCAAACCTCGTTTGTGCATCTTTCATGGAAGGATGCACTAGTATAATAAACATATGAGTACATCCATTTTTGTGGAAATGACGCATAATGTGCGATCTGGACAAACTGTTTTGCGCTTTCTATAAAAACTTGCAGTTGGTATTGCACAATACTTACTTGTTAATCCAGGCTATAAACTATTTCTGTGCCAAATTTCATGTAGATCCGTAAAAAAGTAACAAACATATTAGTAGGATAAAACGTCACTTGGTGTGACGAATGGCTCTTGACGAGTACTCAGTGTTAATTTTTTCTTATTCTTTTCAGTCATTTGTTAAATCTCTATCAGGCTTTCTCAACGCTTATGTCCTGAACTGATCCCTATGATAAGTCTCTTGTGAAAGTCCCATGCTAATGACTGTCATACAACCTCATACAAACACAGATAGGCCGATAAGTAAAAGAATGTCTCGGAATATTTTTCGCTTATTATTTCTTTTCTTTTTTGCAGGTAAGCACCAGACATCTAGTTTGTAATAATTGAGAAGGAATTGTAATCTCGCCTTTTGGTAAGTTTTTGATGCCGGCATTTGTCCCAATTATGTATGAAACAAAACTTTACATTATATGCCATCGTATCGACATGCGAATTTGAAGAAAGTAATCGAATTAGAATTAGAGTAGTGGAGGCCTAATGGTAGCTACCGCGACTTAAAACTTGGACAACTTTCCAGTTCAATCTAGGAGGTTGTCTACGGCTAAACTGGGCTTCAGGCTTGCCTCAAGAAAATTAATGCCTCCAGCCTTAGCTTAAAAACTTACAAACTAAGCGACTACACGATAAAGGCACCCCCTTTTTTTTTGAGGATAGGAAATCATCAAATGTCTCATCCTGCTCTGGATGGAGTGGTAGGGGTGCCAGACTTTTACTGACTAAAACCCATCCATGTTCCTTCCTTAGCCCTTTATGATCCGGGGTAGCGGTAACCCTTTCGGCCAATCCCGCTTAAAGGGGTGTACTTTCCTTGGCGGTGAAGACAGCAAAGGACATGCTAGATCGAATGACGTAAAACAACTCTATTGCAAGCGTATAATGATGTAACAGAATGCTAAAAACATTAGTACTGCGTCGATAATTGAGTGAACACCGTCGGAAGGTAGGCGCAATGGCGACCCAACTGACAGTCTTGTACAACTCGAATACTGTTTTAGCAACACTTTTAGTTCGTTGTAAGCTAAAACTAAATAACTGTTGAGTGTTGTTCATTGTTATCACTTGTAGGAACTTGTTTGAAGGTTTTTCCTAGTCATGTTCGCAGTTTGACCCCAAGTTTTGTGGCCAGTGGGACATTGGAAGTGGTCCAAGTCGTTAGGAACTTGCTTAGTGGACCACTTTTAGTACGTAACGATTTTCTTTTGTTTTCACTTTCCTTGAATGTTGTTGAGTAAGAGGTAATGTTCTTTGCATTGCTCAGCAAATTCTTGTTTTCCTCTTTCGGCTTATTATCATCTGATTTTGTAGGTATTATTAAGTGTCAGGTGATTTTCACCCTCATCATCATCTAAATTCCGAACTTCACCACTGTTGGGCATGGGCTTCTCTTTGGTTGTAGATCCCACGCTCCTGTGTCAGCCTCAGTCAGCAAATTGACTTTGGACGTCTTTATTCTCTGGCTAAATGAGATTTTGCAGGCAGCCAATTCAATTCCTCTTCAAAATGTGGTGTTCATCATCATTTGGTCACTATGCTAGGATTATGATAGATCTCTAAGTACGGATTTCACCGATAAAATTAAACGCGGTCGGCACATCTAAACGCGTTGAGCTGTCAGAGCGAATAATTCCATAACAATTTTGACAGTGACAGCTCCTGAACTTCGTTTTGATAAACTGAACAGTTTCATTTGTGAAATTCGCCCTGGGAAGTGTTTTTTACAAAGATTGTCTATTCAGGTTGCTGTGATTATAACTCTATACAACTTATTTAATAACGCCGTTGATTAGCTACTTTTGTTTTATCTTTAGAAACATCTTGTAACATCGCTATTAAGTATGTAGTATAAATCTGTATACAAGCAGCTAAGTATGAGTGTTCTAGTGCTGTAATCCACCCATTAACTGGTTACTGACAACTCAGATGTAATCGTGGTTGGCAGATGTCAGACTTTATGTGTGTTTTATGTGACGGTAAAATGTTATGTTTATTTTAATTAGTTGTTATGTGAAAGAAGTTTTAGTGCTTGTTTCTGTATATAGAGATTAAGAGAGATGCACACTAAGAGATTCATTAACATAGGAACTGATTTAATATGACAGTACCTCCCAGATAAAATAACTGGCTATGAAATTAGATGGCGAATGTTGATTAACGAAATGACTATCAATATCTACGGGCGATAAAATAATATAAAATGATTTTATATTTTTTTCTTAGCAGTGGGACACAATAATTTGGCTGCTATTATTATTATTAATAAATCCCATATGTAAAGCATCCCCAATTAATTTCAAATTAGGAATGATGGAGACTCACCATAACGACCAATTGTTGGACAATCGGCCATATTACTCCATTGAATCTCGCTTCAATCTTGCATTCCAAAGCAAGCTAATAAAAATAATACGATCATAAAACAATACATTTAACATAGAGATGACACCACACGATGCATACCAGCACGTTTACACAATACCCTGCGCGTACGCACGCTATCCGGGAAACGGCAGGCGGTTGATATTACCGGTCGGCATTACCTACTGGCGGTATGGTATAGCTTACCGTTGCCTTCCTGTGCGGATTTTTGCTGGATTAGTGTTACTAGGAATGTTGGAAGTGCTAAAAATGATGTGGGATTATCATTCGTTAAAATAGATACACTACTGGAAAAAATAAAGGTATAAATTTTTTTTTTTGTTGCTGGTTTTTCTACGTTTTCCTCTTTTTTTAATTTATCTATGACCATTTCATTCGTCATTCATACCTTGCTACGTGAGGACGTGTATTTGCCTTATTTGATTATTGTTTATTTACACAGTTTCAAATTTCCGACACTCAAGTTAACTAGTTCTATAATTTTATCGGCCCCTCTCGTTCCATCTTGTGGGATTGTCCATATAACCCGGCGGCCATATTTGATTTTGGTGCTGTGTCTCGCTCGTTCTGCTCTGGAGGGACCTAGTGGAGCTGTCAGCGGTCCTCCGAAATACTCGAAAAACTTGTGAGTAACACACAAATTGAGGATCATTTGGCGGGATTCGAACCCGCGACATTCAACGCAAGCGCTTCTGCATGACCGTGGCTCCAACCTGCGAGCCACCGCGACACGCGTGCGCCGCCTCGAAATTCGTCATCGGTAGCTTGAAGCCTAGTCACGTGACATCGGTCGCCTTGCACCAAGATACTTAGCGGAGGTAAAACGACACTTCGGTCGCCCCGTACCAAGATACTTGGCGATAGTAAATCGACACCTCGGTCGCCCCGTACCAAGACACTTGACGATAGTAAAGCGATACTTTGGAGTTGAATTTAATTATTCGCCGCTATCTAGCTTGTGCGATCAGGATTTAAAAAAAAAAAAAAAAAAAATTAACTATTCACTCAACGATGTTTCACTCATCTAAAACGGGATCCAGCCCTGATTTAAGAACAACGTCGGAGACCGAATCTGGAGTTACGGGAAGGAAACGTAAACAACCTGAATGTGGGTTTACTGAAGCGTTAAACTCACTCGCTTCCGAGCTCAGATCGACCCTAAAGTCATTTCGCGGTGACGTTGACGCCAGCCTGACCACTATCAACTCAAACATCTCTGGTATGAAAACTGACTTGGAACTTCTCACCGCGAACACTACTGAGATTCGCAACGACATCAATCTTTTGCGAGCTGAGCAGGAATCACTTAAGCAGCGGTTGGTTGCTATAGAATCTAGGAACGAGGACATTACTCCGCGTATCGACTCCATGGATGATTTGCTTGAGTTTACGTCGAATCAATGTGAAGACGTCGTGAAGAGAATCTCAGCCCTTGAAAGTCGTGTCATCTCAGCGGAGCGTACTGACGATCTAGTTGGCGAACTTGAGGCCAAAATCGACGTATTGGAGCAGCAGGCCAGAGCCTGTAATATAGAAATATCGAATGTTCCGGAGAGGCGTGGGGAGAACTTGATCACTATTATTAAATCTATAGGGGACAAAATAAAATTTCCGATAACACAAAACGACATTATTTCCATACATCGCGTTCCACAGAAAATTTTAAATAATTCCAGACCCAAAACTATTGTGGTGAGGTTCTCCTCGGTGCCGTTTCGTGACAACGTAGTGAGCGCCTATCGCTTGGCAAAGGGATTAAAGTCGGATCAGGTCGGCATAGCTGGAACCTCGCATACAATATATTTAAATGAGCACTTAACTCTGAAGAAAAAGTTGTTCTTTCGTGAATGTCGTCTTGAGGCCAATAAGCACAAATTTAAACACTGCTGGGTCAAACATTCCACAATTCTGGTACGCCGAACTGATATTTCAAAGATATTTTCAATCCGTAATAGTAAGGATTTCCACAAATTTAATATTTCCGATGATATTACCGCTAAAGATAATAAGTAATTCTTTAATTTTCCGTATTTTTTCTAACTGTATAAATTCCCTTTTTCATTTTTATTTTGATGCTATAGACTACATAAGCTCAATTAATTACACATACGTTCTTTGGTTAAGCGAATCAGTAATACATTTTTGTCATATTTTTCTATATTCTCTGTTATCTGTGGTTCCAGGCTTACTGGTTGCATCTCTAATCACCAGTGCTTTCAACATACATTATATTATAACATGTCTCCTTCCTAATGGCTGATTCACTATGTATTTATTATCAGAATTGCAGGGGCATTCGTGGCAAACTTCAGACGATTTTTATGAATGTCTTGGCTGGCACGTATGATATAATCGTATTAACGGAGACTTGGTTAGTACCAGATATAGCAGACTGTGAGGTTGTAGATCAGCGCTACACCGTTTTTCGTTGTGACCGGGATCGCGCGGCAACTGGTAAACGCGAGGGTGGAGGAGTTCTTGTTGCCATTTTAAAAACACTTCAACCTTTGTATATGGCCAACGTATGCGGCGGTTCTTTACACACCCACTTAGAATTTCTACTTATTCAATTACCCAGTCGTGACCATTCGAAACGGCACTTTATCAGTGCGGTTTACATACCACCAAAAACACCCGATGACGTCTATATTACTTACTTGAGTATGCTTTCGAACATTTTAAGTGATCCCGTGATAGATTGTTTTTACATAATAGGTGACTTTAATTTACCGAAACTGGATTGGCCTTCCGGAGTTGGTGCATGTAACCAGCTCAGTGAGATCCATTCATTTATTGGTAGGAATCTCGAAAATTTTCTTTCAGAATTGAACGCCACGCAGTATCATAACTTTCCAAACGCGAACAATCGAACGCTAGATTTATTAATATCCAATGAACACTGCCAGGTTTATCAGCCAAGTGATCATTTAGTACCCATGGACTCTCATCACCCCCCTTACTGTGCCGTGACCTCCCCTCACATGAATTATTCGCGCATGAACCAGTGCCCAGTTGTGAAATTCAATTATAATAAGTGTGATTACGATCAAATTAAAGCTGATTTGGCTGAAACAGATTGGAATAGCTTGCTCGATCACCTTTCCGCACAAGAGTCTGTAAACACATTTTATGATTATTTATTTGAAGTTATTCGTAAGCATGTTCCTCTAAAATCCAACCGATGTTCTAACTTTCCCATTTGGTTTACTCGACCCCTTATAAGGCTATTCCGAAACAAAAACAAGGCTTGGATCAAATGGAAAGTTTACAATAACATATCCGACTTCGAGCAATTTTCTCTTTACCGACGTAGATTCAATAGTGAATGCTACCAATGCTACTCCAACTATATAAAGTCTGTCGAAGATAATGTTCACAAAAATCTCAAACTTTTCTGGAGCTATGTATCTAGTAAACGTGCTAATTCAGGGATTCCATCTAATGTCAAATTGGGAAACACTTCCTGCTGTGAGCCGCGCGATATCTGTGAACTGTTTGCAACGTACTTTAAATCTGTGTATGAACCATCTACACTCGATATTCATAATTGGGTGCCTCCTTCTACCTTCCATAGCGATAGTGACCTTATTAGTAAAATTTATATAAATCATTCAAAAATTCACAAAGAGCTCATATCGCTAGACTCCACAAAAGGTCCTGGACCTGACGGCATCCCTCCTTCGTTTTTCAAACGTGTTGCTGATCAACTGTGTGATCCTCTGCATTTGTTATTTAATAAATGTATTGAACACGGCGTTTTTCCGGATGTATGGAAACTGGCACATTTGACTCCAGTCTTCAAAAAGGGATCCAAGCATGACGTGGAAAATTACCGCCCGATCTCCATTCTGTCCACCTTGTCAAAGCTTTTTGAGAAATTAGTTTACAACGAAATATATCCCACTTTACACAAGTCCATAATTAAACAACAGCACGGTTTTGTCCGACAACGATCCACCTATACAAATTTACTCATTTTTGTTGGGAATCTTTTCGAAAACATGGATAATCGTTTACAAACCGACGCTGTGTATACGGACTTTCAGAAGGCTTTTGACAAGGTGGACCACGAATTGCTATTACAAAAAATAGCTTTTAATGGTATTCGCGGAAATTTGCTGCGTTGGTTCACATCTTACATAACAAACCGTACTCAAAAAGTTGTGATCAATGGTTATCAATCCGAGCTAATTTCAGTCACCTCCGGAGTCCGAGGGAGTCGCAGGGATCAATTTTGGGTCCTTTATTATTCACTATTTTCATAAACGACATTATTTGTTGCTTTAAACACTCCAACTTTCTACTATACGCGGATGATTTAAAAATTTACAAAACTATAAATAGTTTTGAAGATTGTTTACTACTTCAAAGCGACTTAGATCGACTTTCTACATATTGTACCACAAATAAACTATTACTGAGTTTACCCAAATGTAACGCTATAACTTTTACAAAAAATAAAAAACAACATCTATGTAACTATTATTTATCTAATGCAAAACTAAATAGAGTCTATTCACTGCGGGACCTCGGGGTGATATTGGACTCAAAACTTCATTTCAGCACGCACATAGATACTATTATAAACAACGCGCTTAGAATGTACGGTTTTGTTATGCGTAACAGTAGAGATTTTAAACGTCCATCAACTTATAGATATTTGTTTATATCTTTAGTTAGGCCATGTCTGGAGTTTGCTACTATGATATGGAACCCTTACTATAGAAAGTATATTGAATCAATCGAAACAGTACAACGAAAGTTTCTGCGAGCCATGCATTGGAGATGTAGTCACAGCCAAGCCACGTATGATACATTGTTAAAGTATTACAACCTGCTTTCTTTAGAATCCAGAAGGCTGCTTCTTGGAGCAATGTTTACTCACGGTATTATCCATAACAAATATGACTCCTCTGATATATCCAATAAACTGTGTTACCTTGTTCCGAGAACAGTAGTGCGTAGACGAGCGCGCCCATACCGTTTACTAGCAACTAATACCAGCCAAATATGTCACTCTAATGCTGGGTCTCGCGCTCCTCTGCGTCAACTGGTGGATTCTTACAACGACAGATTTGAGAGCATAGATATTTTTAACCTATCCGCTAACAAATTTAGGATACTTGTAGTCGAGTCTATAATGGCATCATAATTTTATTCTATTAAAAGAAAGATCTTTTATAATTTTAATAGTTTAATAATGTATTTAACTCGCGTAGCATAATTAATCATAAGTTAGTGATCAGTGGATAATAGTGTTGGTAGTGCAATAAGTGCCACTAGTCTAAGTTTATATTTAGTTTATGACATGTTTTGTACTGCTGTTTTTTATCCCTAAATAAATAAATAAATAAATAAATAAATTTCTCTCGAAGTTACGGCCTGTTGAAAA
Organism: Hyppa rectilinea; assembly: GCA_951799385.1. NCBI lineage: Eukaryota > Metazoa > Arthropoda > Insecta > Lepidoptera > Noctuidae > Hyppa > Hyppa rectilinea. The sequence continues at coordinate 2,486,137 of OX637308.1, read as the reverse complement.
TTCCCCAAAAAATTGGATTATTTTTTTTGATCCCTTAATTTTTTCCACTATTGTATGATCGAAGTTTGGATGAGTCTCTCGTCGTATGACCCTTATTCCGACCATGTGTTTGCGAATCAGTAGGTTAGTAATATCAAGGAATATTTTCGTGTACCTGGCGTTTAGTTTTTCTATGTTGTCACAAGCTTGAAGTGTCCTATTTACGAAAGGTCGGAATACTCCCCACTCACTTCTCTTCCACCCCTCACATCTCTCTCATCTTTCTTTTCGTGTGGTTAGTAACCAACCTGGTGTCAGTTTTGTGCTGCCTATGGGCCTCTGACTTAGCTTCACATGTTGTTGAGGAATATCTGTCATACGTGCTGGGTTCCTCACGATGTATTCCTTCATCGATTTTTAAGCAAGTGATAATTATACAATACGCACATGAATCCGTAAAATCAGTGGTGCGTGTTTCCAACTCGAGACCTATGACTTGGCAATCCGACGGTCACACCACTAGGCTATCACTGCTGTCAATAGGTATATCTCTCTGTTAATAAGTTAAGGAACAATTTAAAAAAAACCAAACCCATCCCACTGCCTTTCCATCCACCCACACCATCCACCATCCATCCACCATCTTGCTGTCTCCAGCTGCTATGGTTACTGAACTCGTAACACTATTTCCTTCAAACCTTCCTACCGTTCCTACCCAACCGTCTATTACCCCTTTGGCCATAATTCTCCACTGGCAACAATATTACGCCTGCAATAACAGCTGTAACACTCCCAGTTGACACATTTTCTGAGTTTGTTTATGATTTTACAAGCGACTGCGAGTCGAAACTGCGTGTCGTCTGTCGTTCCCTCGGCACTGGCGCACGCGCAGCGCTTTATGATTTTCGCGCGTCTATATTTCCTGCCTAACGGTCCGGCTAGGGTTGCCAGAGTCGAGTCGGAACAATTTATGAGCTACGTTTTAGGTGGTTATTAATTTTTGTTGTCGGTAATGGTGTGTTGGGAGTAGTTACTTTTCATTGCTGTTGCTTGTTGGCGTTGAAAGATTAGGAATGAAGATAAGTTTTTTTCTCTTGACCGTATATTTCTCGATGGAGTTCTCCTAGTCTATTATCTATCTTCTCGTTTATATTTCTTGGCAGACACGCACACATAATTCTGTATATTTCAATTGATGCTTATGACTAAAATGATTCCTTAATTACTTAATTTCTTGCCCTTCCCGGACTCAAAGTCTTGGTCCTTTGTTCAGCATGCCCTAAAACATGAGATGTTCGTATCAACTCCCACGCAGCATGATTAACACTGCCCGTGGTATCTGCATAGCATAGTCGTATTAAACGCTGTACTGTACGTGAGCACGTTTCGTGCTGGTCGGGATTGGGGCCAGATTTGGGTTACAAATGCTACAATTTCTTACTATGGTCGTTGTTATCTGTAAATGACAGAATGTGACTTGAGTACCGTCGTAGTTTTGATTATAAGTTGCACTAGAGTTGTGAAACAGGCAATGTCCTTTTAAATTTGGCCCCTGTCCTGTTTCGGGGATTTGAAATGATTCAAACAGATAATAAAGATAATATTACGCCGACAAGTTTGGGTCTTGTCGGCGTAATATTATCTTTGATTTTTCAGGTTAGGCTGAGATGTAGCTTAGTATTTCTATATTTCGCCAGCCGTTTCGCCGTTGGTCTAGTGGTTGCTGCAAACGCTGCTGCTAAGCATGAGGTCATGGGTTCGATTCCCGGATCGGGCAAAGTGTTATTGGGTTTTTCTATCTGTCATTATTCAGTAGCAGCTCGGAGTCTGGAAAGCTGCCCGATTGATGGCAATAGGCTCGCCCATTACATGGAACTCAAACATAATTGGCGAACTGTGGGTGTATTAAACAGAGAATATCTTACCAAATAGATGCTTTTTTGCTACATTAAAGAATATGGTAGTTCCCTTTCCAAAAAAAGGGAAGCTCACAGGGTTTTTTGCATTAACTTTTAAGTTTCTTCAATCATCAGTTTAAAGAACACATCGTTTAACATAACATTCTTATTCCATGAGCACATTTAACAACACAATGTGACAACTGATGAAACCAGAACCAGATAAGGCTCTATTCACCTTTAATATTCGCACCACCACCTTTAAAGCCAAGTCAGCTAATTAGGAGATAAATAACACAACGCCCAAACATCGTGCTTAGTAGTAATTGCCAGTAATTGCAATTTATTGCGTCCGCACTATAGTAACCGTTGTTTATTGGATGCCCTTAATAGGTCTACGGTGTACGGATTTAGATTTAATTGGTTAGTTTTATGATTTTTGATTGGGGTTATGATCGTTTAATAGGCCAGTGTCTTTCTTTCGGGAATTGTCTATGGGATACATTTGATTGACAGCTGTCAAATGGTCATGTAGTCTGCAATATGTCATTACCATGTTGCGAGCGCATCAAGCTATATCAAGCTGTCTAATTTCTCCAAATGATTTCAAGCCTTAAAACGTTAAATGTTAAGTTGAAAATCGATTGAGAAAATTTTTCAGTTTGTGGTAACTTGTCATGCTGGCGTCTGTACAAGGATCTCGTGGCTAAACTCGGAATGAATGCCGCCATCTTTGATTTTCAATACAATTTCACAGACGTTTACCAGCATCCCTGTCAGTGTCATTTAGGCGCCCGAAGATCTTTGTAACACTTTAATAAAGTCTTTTCTAATTCTGGTCGAGTGTTGGTTGGTTGTTTGTTGCTCCTTACTTTGCCTTTAAAGATATGTAAATTGCACTAAGAACTTCAAATGCATTTTTCTTTTCCAAACACAATGGTTACTTTGCTTGGGAAAGGAATTCTTATCTGCAGCTTTTTAATGGCATTTCAAACGTAATGAATGTGGCTGAAGGTACAGGCTGCAGCCCTACTCTGAACCCACAGCAGTAACCAGTTCCTTTCAGCTGTTCCTTATGCATTGCACAAGATATCGCAGGTAGAATTGATGCAATTACCATTTAATTTCCACAACATAATACATTCTCTAAATTGAGGGTCACTTCAGCCTCCGAATTTGAATAATACCCTCTAAAACGGTACAAAACAGGATACCAATCGTTACCAATCGGATTTTCGAAGAAGCCATGCATTTATTTGCACTTCCCAGATTCGCCTGCAGGCGATTTTCGGATCTCACTCCATTGTATGTTAAGTGAGACCGGCTTTACAAATTTATTACGGACCCCTGAAATAAAAATGGCGATAATATCGTTAATGCCGCTAATATTTTTCGCTGCAAATAAAAAAAGTAGGCGGCGGCGGGCGCCGCGTTGATTGTTTCACATAAATCATGTGCAACGCCATTAGTAGGACAAATGCGCTTGCGCAGGTCCCACCTCATTTGCATATTAACTAGGCAAAATTGCTATAGCTTTGACTCTAAGAAACAAAGGCCATTCTTGCCTTTCTTTTATGGTATCATCGGAGGATGTGGTATATTCAATAAAGGATAAAGTTCTCTTTTTGTTGTGAAGGTTAAACTAAGAATATGCAGTCACACCGAATATGCAAATACTGTTGCGTAGTGGTCAAATCTTTGTGTCGAATTCACATAAATCCTGAGTGTATATTTAGCAGCCTCTTTAAACCAAGACAAATATACAAAATTACACTTGCTTGAGAGTCAATTTGCCAAATTAAAGGCACAGATGGAATGAGCACGTATTACCAAAACCTTGAATCCTCTTGTTGCTTTTTTTCTTTTTCTACATGATCGTGTGCTATGTTCTTGTCATCCACCTCCATTTATAGAACCTAGGTTATGGCCCTTGACCCAGTAAACAAAGCTTTCTTCAGTCATTTTTGGCGAATAATTTTAATAATACGGTAATATTTATTCAGTTGACTCCTGCCTTCCTTATTTGGAAGACAATTCCCATAAACAGTGTTTGTACAGACGCGAGCACAGCAAGCTATCACAAACTGTCAAATATTCCCAATTGAATATCAACCTTATTCTTTTGTAAAAAAGTTGAAAATCTATCAAAGATATTTGACAGATTGGGGTACCTTGATTTGCTGGCCTCTGTACCTGTCTTCCGGTTCTAGTAGCTACTGCCAGTGTTTCGGTGGTATGGCCTACACCGATGCTTATAGGGTATCCTTACGAATAGAACTGTAGTTAGCTCAATGGTTTAAAACTTCTGCATGAGCCGTATCCTTACCAATTATTGACGAAGGATGAACATTCTTCTTCTTCTTTTCATGTAGTTAGTGACTAACCTGGTGTCAGAGTTTTTATGCTGCCCATGGGCCTCTGACTTAGCTTCACGTGCTGTTAAGAAATATCTCTCAGACACGCTGCGTTCCTCACGATGTTTTCCTTCACCAATTTTTAAGCAAGTGATAATTATACAATACGCACATGAATCCGTAAATTCAGAGGTGCGTGCCTTTTGTTCGATCTCGAGACCTGTGACTTAGCAGTTCGACGGTCACACCACTAGGCTATGACTGCTTGGGATAAACATAGTTTCATTGTCTTTAAGAATGCTGAAGTAGCAATGGACGCTTTATATTGTACAGACAATATGCAAATCATCGCTAAAGCTAGCTAAGCTGTCGATCGTTTGGTTTAAGAGCCGCGCACTCTTTGAAATCGGTTTCTTCGCAGTATGCTCAATAATTCAGAGGCATCAAAACAACCTCTAAGCACCGCTCCCAGCAACATTTACGAAAATATTAGTTCCCTTCACCATAATTTATGAACAGCACACCCCATTTTCTTTAGTAAACTCCCGCAAAATTGCTTGATTTCTAAGCTGGTAGTTCAAATACACTATATTTTTCGCCCATTTTAAGACCGACCTGAACATCTAGGAATCTTGCAACGTTGCAATTGGAACCAGGTTGTGTTCAATACAAAGTAAATCCAGGACAATGTAAAATCGTATGTAATCCATACTACATATTAATATTATTAATTCGAAAGTAACTCTGTCTGTCTGTTTGTTTCATAAACAAAAACTACCAAACGGATTTTCATACGGTTTTACCAATGGATGGGTGATTCTTGAGAAAGGTGTAGCTGTAGGTATAATTCTGTAATGAAATTGTGGTTTTGCTAACCCACTGAACATATTTTGATAAAATTTGGCAGAGAGATAGATTGCATCCCGGGTAAGGACATAGGCTTCTTTTTGGATGGCTATACAAGTAGAGACCAAAGAAACGATGGATGGATTGTGTGAAAGATGATAGGGCTAGGAAGGGAGTGACTACCGAGATGACGACTTGAATAGAGAAGTATGGAAGAAGAAGACATGTTGCGGCGACCCCAAATTAATTGGGATAAGGGCAGGAGAATGATGACTGCGATATAACCGAAGTCGCGGGCAAAAGCTAGCGTTTGAATATACCAATCTGATAAATTGTAGTGAGTCAAGTTTGTTCGAAAAAGTGACCAGGTCAGCGGACAGGTCGCGATGACATTTAACGAAATTACGTACGTGCGGGTACTTTGAGAAATGATCGCGGGTTTCGGAAACGATCAATGGCGGGGACCAGATCACTGAGAAAGTATATGGAGTGTTTAATAAGGTCGAACGTATTGCTTTCGCTGTTACGCGTCAGCTTAATTGGAAATTACTGGATTGATGGGTGACATTATCGAATTTCGGTGTAATTTATCAATTAAGTGAAATTAGTAGCGTCGACTGTATCAGTATAAATATGTACTTTCCTTTAGGTATTTCGATAGGTTATTTTTTTTGTAGATTAAGAACAAGTCTTTGGTACAGCCGCCATCAAGTTACCACAAAGTGTAAAATTTTGTCAATCGATTTTGAGCTTAACGAGTAACGTTTTAAGGTTTAAAATCATTTGGAGAAATTTGATAGTTGTGTATAACTTGATGTGCTGGCGACCGTACAAAGAATTTCTTAAACATTTGACATAAATATTTATATTCTCTTCTTTATTCACTCTCGTGCATCGCAACCACCCTACCCACATTTTTCTTCCATAATTTAATACACAGTACACAGCTTAATATTTAACCCATTAGATGTTCGGAAGCCGTTAGCTTATAAGAGTGCAACGATTTATACGGTTCTATTTATTTCGAGAGAATTTTTCTTACAAACCTATGGGGTTCATAAGACATTTGAGGGGTTAAATACCAGGTTTACCATAGTAAAGCCATAGCTACACGAACGATCGACATTTTAAAAAGTCTGTCTCAAGATGTTAAGCATCTGTTGTGGCCTAATTAGCCATAGTTGGGCAGATTTGACATTTATTTAGTCATGACGACACAAAGTCAGGAGTTCAAAACAATAATGTAAGGACAAATGTATTTAAAGATAATGTCAGAGCTCCTTAACAGTGTAAACAGGTCTAATGGTTGTTAACCTCTCGAGTTATTGGCAGTAAGTCCAAATACTCTGGTGTAATTGACTCAAGAGTGGAGTACTTTTGTTAGCTATTGTGGCTTACTTTAACTTGCACACACGTAAAGCCTTTTGCTTTTGAGGGTGGGATATCATCAAATGACATCAAATGTCAGACTCATACTGACTAAAACCCATCCATGTTCCTTCCTAGGCGCGGGCCTACGGACGGTGAGGAATGGGTGAGTCACCGCCCGATCAGGACCAGGCCCGTGCCGGACGGCGCGTATATGTTCTACGCGCGCCTCAAAGAGATGTCAGCATATGCAGGGGCCCCTTAGGGCCAAGCCTGCCGGGTAAGCGGGATTGTCCGAAAGGGTTACCGCTACCCCTGAACATAAAGGGCTAAGGAAGGAACATGGATGGGTTTTAGTCAGTAAGAGTCTGACACTCCCTGCCGCTCCACCCAGAGCGGGAGAAGTCATTGGATGATTTCCCAGCCTTAAAAAAAAGCCCTTTATGTTCCGGGGTAGCAGGTAACCCTTTCGGACAATCCCGCTTAAACACACCTGTAACGCCTGTAATCCATACTTCGCCAGTTGTTTCAAGTCTCATGATGTAGAGGGCGAGCCTTTTGCCATAAACTGGGTACAAAACATTCCGGGTTGCTACTGCAGGAGTAGTTCCATTTAAATTACTATGCTGGAACTTCGAACATAAAGAACAATTTTGTGGTTTTGTTATGCAAAGATGGTTAATGCGTTGAGATGTTGTATCATCTTCAGTTCAGTTCAGGACGGAAACGTCGTATGATTCGCATAATCTAACTGTTATGTTCCCGTTGCTGGGACTCAGGCCTCCTCTCCATGAGAGGGAGTAGGCCATAACCCACCAGACGGGCCCAGAGCGGGTTAGTTGATGTAAGGTGTCTTCCAGTTTTGGGTTTATAGGACATGCCGGTCCCCTTACGATATTTTCCTGCACCGTTTTGTTTTGCATGATTAAGCTGTCACAAATACATAAAAATATATAATTTTTTTCAATGTCATCTGTCCGTCCCAAACCTATAATTTAATTGAAAGTATGTAGATGAAAATCTATATGTTATATCTAAGTCGTCTTGCAATCCTAAATCAGTTAAGAAATCTTCATTACCCATGATGAAATGATGCTGACAGACATCCTTACATTAACCACTCGTCAAGCGAGATTACAAATCAGCGATCGTCATCTGAATTCAGGTCTACCTGTCACTATATTAACGAGGCTTTATGACCTGGTCTTAAGAGCCAAACTGGTAAGGTGGATTATTTATCGCTGGTTGCTACATAAATGGAGTAGCAGAGATGGTGTCACTCGGGTTTTGCAATTGGCATTTATTTCAACGCAATTGTTGCATTGGATTTGGAAGAATATCATGGAGAACAGAAGACTAACACAGCGGATTGTATTATTCGTTAGGTCCGAGATCCATTAAAATGTCCTGTGTCTAGAAGTCCGGATGATCCAATTGACAACTGAGTACGTTTGTCAGAATGATGATGATGATGATTCCAATCTGATATTTGTAACCTAGAACCAGAAATTCTCTAAAAATAGTCATCCCAAGCTTCGTTGTATTAAATATTAAGGATAATGCAATTAGCTCCCGTATAAAATGCTCCGAATAAATTCCTTTTAAAAACTACTCAATTTATCATAAGGATAAATACCACACTAGATAGCAACAAGAATGTACCCAGCAATGACGGACAGTGATTTTTACCTACAAGTAAAAAGTAGTTCTAAAGGTCATGCGCAGGCGCAGCATACGCGCTAACTGGTTGGTCTGTTAATTCGCCGATACCGAGAAGTAATTACTTATGTATAAGTTGTATTGTTCATAGGTATCTATAGGTTTTCGTTTTGTTAAACGGGATTTTTGATGGCAAGCTAACTTCATTGATCAAGGTTTTAATAAGTTTTGTTGCGGTGAATGAAAAACTTTATATATTAACGTTTTTAGTCTTATTGATTTCTTTTATATAAATGCCGTCTTGGTTAAAGAACTTCATAACTTGAAATCATTATCAAATGGGCAAGTTGTTCTTATAGAGTTTTCTACCCGTATATTGCAGTCCCTGGTAGATTTATGATCAGTAAATTGAGAATAGAGCAATAGTGGCCCAGTAGAGGAGTGCTGGCCTAGAGGTAACTGGCCTGACTTTAGGTCGTGGGTTCGAATCTAGGCAGATGCTTTAATTTGTGTTAATAATTTCATCACCTCTGCTCTCAAAACGGTGAAAGAAAACATCGTGAGGAAACCGGTATGTCCTAGAACCGAAACATCGAAGATATGTGACATCCACCAAGCCCCAGTTGATAACAGCCCACTCACTCTCGAAGGCCTGTGTTCCAGCAGTGAGAACATTATAGATTCATTATGAAATTGAAAAAAGTTTTCAAAATTTATAAGTGACTAGCTGACCCAACAGACGTTGTCCTGTCTTAACGATGATACCTACCCTACCTACCCTACCTACCTACCTTCCCTACCTACCTACCCTACCTACCTACCCTACCTACCTACCCTACCTACCCTACCTACCTACTCTACCTACCTACTCTACCTACCTACCCTACCTACCTAACCTACCTACCTACCCTACCTACCTACCCTACCCTACCTACCCACCTAACTTTTCTCACCTTTTAAACCTTCCCTGGACTACGACAAACATTTCAACACCAAAATCAGCTAAATCGGCCCAGCCGTTCTCGAGTTTTAGCGAGACTAACGAACAGCAATTGATTTTTATATAATTATATAGATATATGGATAGATTGATTCAAATGTGAGTTTTTTTTTTTTTGCTGCACCGTAGTATTTCGGTGAAAGGTGTCACTCGTCTATTGATAGTAAACCCTATTCTCTATCCTACCACCATCTTCCTCAATAGTTCTATTCAAACGGTTGTTCTATGATATAAAAATAAAAGTCCCAGCCAACGGACATTGAAAACTTGTTGTGAAATAGCAAATCGACAAAAAGCTTGAAAAATTACGTCTCGCCCATCACTAATCGCATTCTGCTGAACAGATAAAAATAACTGTTACTTTCACTGTATAAAAATTGTTACTAAAATTTGTACTCGCACGTACAGTTACTTTCGATAGTAAATCGTTTTGTTACGTTTAGTCTGTTAGGCATTTCATTTCTACTTATATGCTGGAAGAGCTCGTGGCTAAGTAATAACAGCCGCACGGATTGATCCATCAGGTTAAGCTACGCTTACCGGGGTTGGTCCGTGAATGGGTAACCATCTTTACATATAAAGACTCCTCCGTACCTCGGAAAGCACGTTTAGCCGTTGGTCCCGACTGTCATTCGTGGATCTTTGACAGTCGTTGCGGGTAGTCGGAAGCCCTCAGACTTTCAGGCTTCCGGCTACCCAGCCAGTCTTACCAAGAGGTATCGTATTACCCAGTTACTGACTGGTTTGTGGAGGTCATATGGGCAGTAAAATACTGTTATTAAGCTGCATTGGATTAGACTGGAAGCCAACCCCAACATAGTTGTGAAAAGGCTAGGCAGATTGATTATATGCAAGTTTAAATTTTAGTTTTTAGGGAGCCACTTTCCAAGAGATATCAAGTTTTGTGTTGATACGAAACTGTGTCTTCGTAATCAAATCTATTCTCCCAATTATATCATTAAAAAATTGACAATGTATCAAAAGAATTCACCAGATGAGTCATTATCTACAAAGGACTTGCCAGTTTCCTCACACAGTTTTCCTTCACCGTTTTGAGATCAGTGATAGTAAAATAATTTACACAAAATAAAGCACCAGTCTGAGTTCGAACTCACTCGTAAGCCGTGGCCGTTAAAACTGGGCTACCGCTGTTCTTTTTCACATCACCTGGATGCGTTTCAGTATCGTTGCAATTAGATATAAAGTTATCAGTGAGAGCATCACTTACACCTCTTACATAATCTACTCAAGTTCTAATAACCACACCACACCTGGTCCTCACATCACCTGACCATACTTAGAAGCTACTCACCTGACACCTCACATTCTCATATCTGGAAGGTAATCAGACCTACCAGTCGTTGATTCGTCAACAAAGCACTTAATACAAATTGCACAACGTTATTAAGTTTTATTTGCAGCTAAATATCATTGCGCTTAAGTTTCAAGTTATGATTGCTTCATTTGAACTTAGTAACTTGATCTGATCTGATACTTTAATGTATTTCTTCATTTGAAACTGAGCTGAGTAGATTGTCTTTGATTTAATGAGACATTGTTGAGAACCTGTTCGCAGATTTGATCCTGAATATTAATTTTCGTTGCTAAATTGCCTTCGGACTAGTTTAGCCTAAATTGTTCTTTGCATTACAATCTCGTTTATTGGTCTATTGTTGTCTTATGACTCCTAGTCGCCATAATTGTCAATATTGATAATGGGTACATTATAAATTGATTTCATTCTTAGAATGTATCCCTTTTTGGTTCTTTTGTGCGTGGTCTTGTTCTTTTGGGTGCTTTTTGTGCGTCATGTTTGTCGCAAATAAACGTTTATTCTTTCTATCTTTCTTTCTTCTTTCTGAATGTTGTAAATGAAGTTCTGAAGGGATAATTACTGATTACACCACCCCTGGTGTAATCAGTAATTATCCCAAACTTTTATGTCTACTGCCCACTTTGAGAACAAATTATTTTTTAACGCCTCAATTTTTTTACCTACTAAAAACCACTTTCTAGATGTTATGCCAAACTTATTCCTCGAAAAATGTATGGTAAATCTGAATGTCAATTGTTTAGAAACTACCCTGTACGCGAATTTCCAAAGTCCCGATGGTGTATACAGGTATATAAACTTGAATGTTTGACATATACTAGGAAATAAAAGCACAGTGACTCGTATTGTTTGCTATGGTCAGGAAATAGCTGTGTTTGACCCTGGGTCGTCGTAAAAGGGAGTACGGTAAAATTAATGTTCACTGGTACATCTTTTCCATGCATTCCCTGTTTAACGTTGTTGAGATGGCTATCAGCTTGTGGTTTGAGAATATTTCCAAAGTGTTTTTTATCGAGATCTAATTTTTTTTTTATCTTATGGCTTGGTTGTAACAGCCGTTAACAGCTTGTGGCTAGTTATAAAAGCCGCACAGGGTAAGCTACTCTTGCCTGGATTGGCCGTGGATGGGAGACCATCTTAACGTACAGTCAACAGCAAAAGTAGGTGATCAAAATCAGATATTTAATACTAATTAACGGAGTTCACGAATGGCAGCTGTACTAGTAGTAAATGTTTGGTATAATTTACAATCACAAACTTTTGAATCACTCCGACGCTACACAGTTCTGACGTGAACTCCGTTCATTAGTATTGAATGTCTGATTTTGATCATCTACTTTTGCTGTTGACTGTATGTACAGTCACGGCACGGAGGAGTCTTGGTATGTACCAAGACTCCTCCGTGCCTCGGAAAGCACGTTAAGCCGTTGGTCCCGGCTGTCATTTGTGCATCTTTGACAGTCGTTACGGGTCGTCAGAAGCTCGAAAATCTTACCAAGGGGTATCGTATTACCTAGTTGCTGGGTTGTGGAGGTCAGATAGGCAGTCGCTCCATGTAAAATACTGGTATTCAGCTGCATCCCGTTTGACTGGAAGCCGACCCCAACATTTTTAGGAAAAGGCTCGGCAGATTGATTGATCTGATGGTTTGGTTTTGTTTATTATTTGAATGTAAAAAATCAAATAATTATTTTTCGAACGCTACTGTACTTAATTGTGTGATTTAATAAAATAATTAAACGTATATATAAATTACTATTGCATTCCAAATCCCCCAGTTTCACACTCCACCTACGCAAAAAACAGAATCCTCCTTGAATCACAGTGTCACCTTGTACTCATAAAGTACTTATTTAAGCATTACCTTTCTTTTTGTTACAGGTGAGGCATCATCTTATGGCGGGTCCCGTACAACGGAACCAACGATTGCGGATCCCTTCTCACAATAATTTTAAAATTTAAATTCGCCGGCCCACTTCACGTGTGAAATGTGACAACTGTAACCTTATTTGTTTTAAACATTCATAAATTGTTTAAACCGTGTGAAATTTCCCAGAGTCGGTCGACGGTATTGGATTTATCGGTCATTTTTGACCTTTTGCGGCCCTAAAATGGATACATACTTACATAAAGGATTGGGGTGTTATCCGATTTCGTTTTAAAATTATGCGAAAGTTTTTACTTTATGTGTAGAATTTAAATAAACTCGCAACACGCAGTGACATGCAAAACTCCCACGTAAAAATGAAAATCACAAGTTACAAATTGAATTATTCAAAGGTCCTTTAGAAGGGGAGATATATTTCAAATAAATCATAATTTCCTTATCCAAAGCACCATCTTCTATTTCTGAATAGGCCCGACCAATCGTAACGGCCTCACATATCGTCGGGATCGATCTCAATCGTCTCATGCGCATATCGTTCGTGACGTTGGCGGCGCGGACGCACGGGCGGCGCGGCGGCGGCGTGGCGTAGGCAAATCGACGGCTAATTGCAGCCCCGGGCATGGGCCGATCAAAAAAATAAAATCGGTCTTACTCCATTTGTACGTACGGTACGGGAATAAGAGCTATTCAAGTTTATAATAACGGAAACACTGTCTATTCATATACATAGATAAAATTGTAGTGTCTATTTCTAAAGACAAAATACATGACAGCTTTTACTAAATGCATATGAAAGTGTTTTTTTTTTGTTTTTGTCTGTCTGTCTTTTGTCACGGCTAATTTCCGAAACGGCTGGAACCATTTTGTTGGGCTTTTGACTGGCAGATACTCAGGTATCTGCCAGTCAAAAGCCCAACAAAATGGTTCATGGTGGTGACATCAGTGTCATAAGAAGTACATTGAGCTAGTAAACAATATAAAATGTTAAACTATGGTCCTTTTGCTATATATCTTCTCTTTTCATTTGCCTTTTTTGCTTGGTATCATAAATATACTAAAAATATTCTACCGTTTACTTGATCTTCGACTTCAAGTACTATCAATAGTGCCCAATCTTCGTTTAATTAACTGATTCGATCTACTAATTGTTCAGAGTCAATTTTTAAGTCAACTGCTATCATCATTTCCCTATCAATTTGATTAAGAATTAAGCACTTATAGATTTCATTATTCTCATTATCTTGTCCTAATCGCATTATGTTTTCTGTACACCACAACATATTTTCCGTCTTTTATACTTCTCGATCAGTCGTACGTTTTATCGGTAGTCAAGCCCTATCTAGCCATGTCAACTTTCACCAATCCATCCTTAGTCGTTGGTGCTTTTGTACCTTTACCATTTCCATCATTTCCCGTACTCTGTTTATCACCTAAAGATGCAATGTACACGAACCGCCCCAGACTCATTTCGGCCAAGATTACCGGAGCATTCCCAGTAATTCCCTTATTTCCTCCGACCCGTTCCCCTGACTTCTAAATGTGTATTTCGGCCAACACGTGAAGGCATTCGAGCCCATTATTATGAATTATGAATGAATACTTGTCGACTTTGAGTTGGTGTTTTGGGACTGTAATTTTCTTTGCTGCAGAGCAAAGGTTCCATGCGTAGACAAAACTAATATTATTGATCACTACGCTTGTTACCAGCAGATTGACGTCACCTAAGCCTTGATGGCCTATTCTGTTAAAATCTCACCGTAAAAGCTTGGGTGAAGAGAATTTTCCACAGCAGGATTGTCCGAAATGGTTACCGCAACCCTGGAACAAAAAGGGTTAAGGAAGGAACATGGATGGGTTTTAGTCAGTAAGAGTCTGACACTCCCTTCCGCTCCACCCAGAGCGCGACATTTGATGATTGCCCACCCGCAAAAAAAAAACAGGAAGCTTTCCATCCCATGAGCCACAGTGCGACTGTGGAGCTTCACCACAATCACCACATACAATGCTTCACCTGTTGTCGTGCTCTCTTTGTGAAAACACCTGCTCTATGGAAGACCTTTGCGAGGCGTGCTCTAGCGCTACCAAAGTAGCCGAAAACAGGTCGAATTTTATCGCCACGCCGAAGAAGTATCGATGCTAGGGATAACATTATTAACACTTCTATCACACTTCACCTAAGTTTTCACGGTCAGACACAGACAGAACATGTAGACCGACTGGTCTCTAAATGTTCATGTAGATACGAAATTGTTTAAAAATTGAAGTGAAGTGACATGCCAAAATATGCTTTAACTATCATATCAAAAGTGATCAAAATGTCTCCACAAATATACTGGAAAAGCTCGCGAATGCTAACTTCAACAACGCACAATCCTAATCAGTCAATGACCTTATTAAAAGCACAAGTTATTACATCATTGTTATCACAAAAATTCTCACACTAATGTGACCACGATTTTCGTCGACTTTTGTCGGACAGTCTCAAACTTCACAGGCAAAGTTTTTGTTTTATAACATTAATTAACACACATACAATTTAGGCATTATGTCTGATTATGTAACAAACAATTGTCAGTTACCTAATAAACACCTATTGTTAGTATCGAAACCGCTATATTTTGAGAATTACATTTTTGTGTTTACGAAACCGTGAAATTTTAAATCTTCTAACGTTTTATTAATGACGCGTTTATACAGGTAATTAAATTTACTTTCGCGTTTACGTAAGATTAGTTTGCGTCTAGTTTTTTGTGGACGTCTGATTTGTGGTATAGTAATGCGCGTTGATGTATGAACTTGTGAAATGGCGCGTTTAAAATTAATTTGATTTGCTTCTAATTATAACTCTAGCTTTGTTAGAAGTAAGCGGGGTTATCCGAAAGGGTTACCGCTACCCCTGAGCGTAAAGGGCTAAGGAAGGAACATGGATGGGTTTTAGTCAGTAAGAGCCTGACAAACCCATCCGCTCCACCCAGAGCAGGAGAAGTCATTTTTTTGATGAAATTCCCACCCTCAAAAAATAAAAGCTACGTTAGGTACATATTTAAACTTCAGCACGCTGTCCGTAAACGCACTCATTGCCGTATCAGCGGTAATTTTTAAACGTCTTCGTATACCGGGGTCATAGGGGTGAGTCGGGACGAAACCTGAAATGGATTTTAACTTTAATAATATACTTTTTTTGCCAACAAGGACACTGAACTGTTGATTATAATACAGTACACTCATTACTGGTCCTTTATGGCAAACTAAAATATCTTTGAGTTATTATTATATATCTTTTCAAAGTTTCGTCTCGAATCACCCCTGCATCCCTATTCACCCCTTTTGACCTTCGTGAGTGCTTGATGTGTAAGTCCTATCTGATACTCGACCAAATCTTGTCTGTTTTTTTTTCTTACTATAATTATTTCGATTTCGTTATACGACATTATGGGTTAAAAATTCAAAACCAAATTCTTATGGAAAATCAAAATAAACCCGAAATGACGTAAAAGTTATATAAAACTCATTTTGTTTGTAGCTTACCGTTTCAGTAAGTACATTACCTAATTTCCTGCTAAAATTAACTGCCAATTAAACACCGGAACCGTTGAGCAATCGACAATTAATCAATTAAAATGGCGTCATTTAATATTTCTCGTTGTACATCTGACTTTTAAATATAAAAAAGTAATACTTTTGGTGTTATATCTTCGCCTTACTTCTTGGAGTAAGAATTGGTGACCCGATTTTTCTTTCGCGCTGAAAAGTTGGTATAGGGAAGCCATCTTTTGTTGAAATTAAAATTAGGATTTTTCTCTTTTATTTTGTCTGATACTTCAACGTTGTTACTTTTCTATGTTTTTATTTCGTTCATGGCGTATTCTGCCCACATGTCTTATAAAGTGACAAATAATGTTAATATTTCATTGTATTTTCCTCAACAAGTACAGTCCGCCCTTACGATGGCTTCATCTTTATTCCACGTATTCCGTCAATATCTCAATGCCATTTGAATACAAAATGTCCAATGTATTTGACTCACCGATTTCTGAATAAATATGCAAAGATATTAGTAAATATTTCGACTAATCACATCAGTGTCGTGTCACTGCATAAATATGTTTGTCAGTTTGATCGTCATAAAGGCGTTTTTATACTGACCTTCAAATTTATGAACAAATGATAGTAGTAAATTATTTATACTGTAAATTTTCTTAATGATATCTAGGTCATAATTACGTATAAATAATATAAAAACTATATTTGTGGGTCAAAATTGTCCCTGAATAGTATTTAATATGTGATATTTGACATAGGTCATTATATCCATGCCTTTAGTCTAAAAAAATTGAATAATGCGTCTTTCATATCCTGGCCGTATGTAAATTTTATGTGTACGCTCCTCAACGCACGCATAAAAAAGAGTTGTTTTGAATTTCGAACGTAAAGAAACATGGCGCCAAAATCGTCGGTGAACGGTCGCGCGTGCGTACCGCAGTAGGCCAATGGATTCCAGTATGAATTCACTGGTCTACCTGAACGCACGGCGAAAATTGTTGAAGCGTGGCTTTGACAATCCCCGAGCTCTCAATATTCATAACGGGTCTGCTATTGTTTCCCGCCTTTAGAGACGTCACGTATCCGGCGCCATCTTGAAAGGGACGTGCTCAAACGCATCCAAAATTAGAAGAGCCTTAAACTATCGCGACGCTAGGATTTCTGCAAACTGTGTGTAACGTTTGGAGGTCTATTTATAATGGTAGTTTTTATGACCCAAAGAAAATTATGAATGTACGTTGTTGTGCATTGAAATCAGCTAGCTACCAGTGAGGTGGCCGCGTCGCCATACATTTTAATTTCTTTTCCTAAACTATGACTTATGTGTGCCGCGAACGCTCAGGAATGTCAGTGATGTCAACCTTTTTGGGTCACAACTCACAGTTAAATTGGTTATAAATAAAATGACGTTTTAATAAGATTAAAATTTTAAGGATACCCCAGTTAATATGATTTACGAGCGACTCAAACGTCCAGCTGAGCGGTTAAAGTGTTTTAAAACATAAATAATTCTTAACAATGATTAACCGCTAAGATAAGACTATAAAAACTGTGACCTCGTGCAAAAACTTGTTTAACGATGTGTTTTTTTTTTAATTTTTATAAGTACATTTACCTTTTAATGTGGTCACCCTATTCTGGGTTATATGACCAATTTACATCAAGTGCTCTGATTTGTTGCCGCCTTTGAAAAATAGGGCTTGGTTTGCACGAGACCTTGATGTAATGCTATTCTTATGTTACTTGAAACTTAATTAATGGTTCTATCAATGGAAGATTGAGTATTCTAGGAAATGCAACCTCTTTCATTTCTTAAATCGGAAATATTTAACTACTGTGTCCTGATTGAACTTCTAATAATTCTGTCTTCACACAAAAAAGTTACGATTTAATTTTGAGCTTTTACATTTATCTTATTTATCTCGCATTTAATTGTGCTCCTATTGATATTTCTACAAATCAACAAAGTTATGTTTTAAGCACAAGTTCTATACTAACCGGCACACGCGCATAAAAGTGTAAGCACTAAAAATAAACCGTAAAACGAGTAGCAGTGGACAGTTGAGTCATGTGACATAAATCCAATTTTGTGATGATGAACGTGAACGAAAACATACTTATTTGTAGTTCCTCATGAGTAATGCTTTTAAAATTCGTTGTTATAATAGGCTTTTGAAAATATAATTTATTCATTTTTAAAACAATTGCTTGCTCCACTTAAAGTAAACACCAAAACAGTAACTATTAAACATAGGAATTGTAGAAAATTAAAATACAATATTATAACTGTTTGACTCAATCATTTGTCTCCTTATATTTAAAAAAAAAGAATTGGACGACTTTCCCAGTCATCAATTGATATCCATCAAAATAACTTTACAGCACTTATCGAAGCCCTCACAAACCGTTGAGTTTAAAAGTTCTCAATACAGCAATAATATTGAGCCCATCCACGCTTTTTTATGAAGCTGTAATAAATTAAAACCGTGTATTATTTTGTGGTAATAAATCATGGTCACCGTAACGTGCTTCTTTGAAGTAGGTAATGTAGTTTTGTAAAGGGACACTATAGTATATTATAAATGACTGGTATCTGAGATCGGTTTTATGAGCATTCTAGGGCATTTAACAGTAGCCAGGCAAGTGTATTTAATAGCTTATAAGCCTTTAAAGCAAGAAAAATTATGTATACACCATTTATAATTTTCTATCTCGATTTTAATTTCAAAGATTTTATTGCTTATAGTAGTCATGCTTGTCGATCATTTTAAAGCCAGGAGGCTTTTCATTCACTTGCCGGGTAAGCAGGATTGTCCGAAAGGGTTACCGCTACCCCGGAACATAAAGGGCTACGGAAGGAACATGGATGGGTTTTAGTCAGTAAGAGTCTGACACTCCCTTCCGCTCCACCCAGAGCGGGAGCAGTCATTGGATGATTTCCCAGCCTAAACAAAAAAAAATCAGGCTTTTCATACATGATTTAAAGCATATTCTTATACTGTGCAACCACTCTTCAAAACATTACGCAAAATAGTATAGAAACTGTTTGATGGCCCATCAAGAGCTGCAGAACCGGCTGCTACACATCTCATTCCCATATCAGAAGCCAAATATCAATATATCATGCATCTTACATAAGCGATCAAACATTTTCTATGTTCGACCACGAACTGTCGCAGACCCAATAGAAAGTAGCGCTTGCGCAACCGAACGTACCTTAAAATTTCTAATACCTCGTAAATTCGCGTTACATAAAGAAATCATCGCTTAAAGAATATTGTAAATCTTTTATACTATCAATTAATTATGGTTTCGTAATGTCCGTGTTGGATTCTTAAGTTTTTTGGAAACACGCACGCGGTCACGGTCGATATTTTCGTTAACTGTTATTTGTTACGCAATTTAATTTAAAAAGTTTTATACCTACCTATCTTGTTTTGATCGGAGAGGTAAGAGAAATTGTGTAATGATAAAAGAAAATATGAATTCGAAATCTGTTTGTAAAAACTCGGGACAATCCTGAATTTATTCAATACTAGCTGCGCCCGTGCGGTTTCACCCGCTACTTGGCTCCTATTAGTCTTAGCGTGATGTTACATAACCTATAGCTTCCTCGATAAATGGACTATCCAACACAAAAATATTTTTTCAATTCGGACTAGTAGTTCCAGAGATTAGCGCGTTCAAACAAACAAGCTCTTCAGCTTCATAATATTAGTGTAGATGAAGCAAACTCTACTTAAATATGGCGTTATTTTTAATAAAGAATTAACTGTTTCCACGGGATCTAACACCTATGTAGGTAATTGGAAACTGCTTGTAAATACATAGCTTTTACACGTAAGAGGCTAGTACTGTAAGTAGAAATATTTTAACACTATACGTAATTACATATTACGCACATACTACTTACTGTTTCCTCGTTCGGTAATCAGCCGAAGCGTAATAAATGTTTTGTTTACCAAATCATATATTATGTTACCGCAGACATCGCAAAAACAGCCTTCTGAAATGCAGCAGTATCAAGTTACATCATGGAAGCAAAAAATCAGACATTAATTAGCATGCACTAGATTTATTGCTTTTAAAACGACATTCAAATTACAGCTCGCAAAAAATCCGTGAACAAATCTAGTTAAGGCAAATTCGACCAATCTTTTTTAAAGAAATTTTCGTCATTTTTTTATCTGAAACATATACAGTGTGTTACGAGGGAACTACTTTCAGATTGTATAGTACTCATGGAAATCAACAACTTGTCCATGAGACCTACTCTGAAATATGAAAAAAAAATAGCTGTTCCATAGATTTTGAAGAATTATGCGAACATAAATGTACTGAACAGCTGTTTTTTTTTCATGATTTCAGGTATAGTTCCATAGTCAAAGTTGTTCATTTTCATGAGTATAGTACCCCCTGAAAGTATATCCCTCATTTGACCTAACACACGGAATATCTGTAATACATGATTTTTTTCCACGGATAAATGATGTATCTTGTCAATTCAGCCCTTACTCGTAATTAATTCACAATACCTTGTCACCATATTAGCTCTTTGAACCAATCAGGATTCCCGATGCACCCTCAGCGGATGCCTTACCAGATGCGGAGCGTCTACCTTTCCTCCGACATGATAAAAACTGCTTCAAACGCATTTCATTTTCTCTTGGAACTCGTTGAACCCTAGAGTCGCACAAAATGCGGCGCTGCAACAATTTGTTGCGTGCGGTGGAGAAGGACAAAAAGCAGCGCGCGCGCATTGCACACAAGATGCCTGCCCATTAAAATTCCCGCCCGCGCACCGCTGTCTATTTAGAGAAATAATAGTTATCATAACGAAGCTTTAGCTTAAAGACTAATGCGATAATAAGGAGTTCAGGTCCATCACGGAACGTGATCTTTTTTGTGAACTAAGTGCTGAGATTTGAGATTAAAAAGGTATTTAGACCTAAAGGCCTATACAATGTATTGAATAGACATAACCTACCGAAGCTGTCATTACTGTTGAAAATCGTTTAAATACAAAACGCTGTGCGAAAACATCATAAACAACACCCAATTAATATTCAATTAACTA
The DNA here is from genome assembly GCA_951799385.1 of Hyppa rectilinea. Classification (NCBI taxonomy): domain Eukaryota; kingdom Metazoa; phylum Arthropoda; class Insecta; order Lepidoptera; family Noctuidae; genus Hyppa; species Hyppa rectilinea. The sequence continues at coordinate 2,465,192 of OX637308.1, read as the reverse complement.
AAATTACAGACCTCCAAAATGTAATTAACAGACGCACTTCATTTCCAATACGAAAAAAAACAAACAACCTATCTTGTTGCCGCTTAATTTTTGAGATACAAATCTTAACTATGTAGGGAGATTTAGTGGGTGAGAACAAATCTAGTCTATTATTATAGTGTAATCATCCCTCCCTCGCCTTCATATCCCCGGAATGGATGTAATGAAAGGGCTTAACCGCCACACCTACTCAAACACAGTCCCACGCCTGATGCTTGAGGAATTTTTGGGTCAACATTGCTATTATGAGCCCTTCTTATCGTTAGAATCTAATTTTTGAAATTCGAACGCATTTTTTACGAGCAAACTAGTTGTTGAGTTGTTACGGATGCGTTCGGGACAGCTAAATGAGATCGTGCGTGTGTTTGATAGACTTGGATCTTGCTTAGCCCTTGGATGCCAGGATGAAAGCTAATTTACATAACTTTTGAAAACCTAAAAGCGATTTTAGTAGTGGTTTAAAAAAACTGCCGAAAATTAGAGGCAAAGTTCTGTCGCTAAGCTGGCACCGTCAACTTTTGCGTACTAAAAGCTATTTATAAACAAGGGACAATAAAAACAAAAACAAAACCCCAGGTTCAAGGCCTCATTCGTTATCGTGCCGAAAAATGCCAAAAGAAATAAAGAAAGATTCGCCCAAAATTGATCGGAACCTGTTTTCGATCCGTTCAGAAGATTATCACTAACAATCGGAAGACGTGCTCAATAAAATACACAATTTTTCAACTTCGCCAACCTTAAGGTATAAATTATCAAAAGATATTGGTGCAAACATTTGTCAGACGTGCATATCGTTATGTTATCAAAAGGCATTATTTTTGGAACATATTATTATTGAGAAAAAGGTGATATATTCTGAACAGGGATATCTTACTTATTATCATTAGTCAAGTTGAAATTTAGGCACCTTTTTTTTATTTTTCTTTATTTGGTTATTACAACTGACTGCCTTGTTGGTTTAGTGGTCGCAAGCGCCACTTACGAACCGTGAGGTGAGGTTCTCGGGTCGATTTCCTGGCAAAGGATTACTCCATTTGGAATATCACAGTAACAGCTGCAACAGATGTCTGCTAGCGATGGGCCAACCCTCGTTATTACTTAAACTTAACTGGCGAAATCTGCGTCAGTAAGAGTCTGATAGACTTCTCCGCCTGTCCAGGACGGAGGACATCCAAGAGGATTTTACAGCCCAGTTCAAATAAAAAAAAGGTTATAATCTATCTCTGTCTTCATATAGATCCAATCAGTACTTTTTTCTTGCAGAAGTTACAAACATACAAACCAAACACTCACAATCTTTCGCCTTCATAATATTAGTATGAAGTTTATATCGACTTAGATTCAATAAGCTACGTTTGCATATTGTATGAATCGTAGCGAATGTAGTTGGATACACTGACTTTTTTTTTATCAGTTTTCTACACTTAAAATATGTTCAACACCAATGGTTGACATTGAATTCACGAGATACTTATTTATTTCAAAAGCATGTAAAAAAAAATGGCGTTTATCTCCCATCAATTAAAATAAGCTTTTAAAACTAAGAATGCCTTAAACAGAATTTTATAGTTTCGCGTGTAAAGCAGAACTTTCGACTCATAGTCATTTTTAAATTAATCGATCTATTAATTGATTTCGCTATAGAAATTCTACGATAACTCGATTTCTCAGTCAATCGGAGTGAAAATAAAAATGGGCTGTTCATTAATATTTGAGAGTTGTTAAAATTAATAGTAATAGTAGCCTTGGAATTCCGCAAGTTCAAGAGCAAAGTTTACTGCCGTGTGTTTGACGATTTATGACTCACAGAGCAGGTAGAATATTCAGAGAATATCAGTTTTAAATCTTTCATCAGTCAAGGGTCTCGGTCTCCAAATATATATACGCCATCTCAATAATAATTCAAACATTATTCGGAAGTTATATGTTCGAGCCTTTTGGGGTTGGAACACTAGGGCCGTGGCGTCCGAGTGCTCATCGAGTATTTCGCAATATCGCCCAGCGGTTGGTCGACTCTACACGTGACAAGAGGTGAATTTTTAGGTCAAAGAATCAGCATTGCCATCCATCATGGCAACGCTGCCAGCCTTTTGGGCACATTTCCCACTGACAGAGATGGCGACGAATTTTTTAACGCCCTACGCTGTCCCCTTTTTTTGTTACTACTTGTTATATATTTATTTTTTAGTTTTAGTATGTATAGTGTATTTAAGATTTGTGTTTAATATTTACCTAAGTAAAATAATTAAAGAGCTCTTTCTTTCTCTTACTAATTTAAAATTTTACTGTGCCCGGCAGGGTCCATAATTGTTTCTAACCGCTAATACCTACCACCTGTATGTGAACATTATGAATGCAATAAAGATTGATTTGGTTTTGAATATTCTAAACGTGAAAGTTTATGAGGATGTACAGACACCAGCACATCAAGCTATCCCTAACTGTTAAATTTTCAAAAGTGAACCTTTTTCTTTTGGAATAAAGTTGGTAATCTATAAGAGAAATTTGACGGATTGGGGTAACTTGATATGCTTGCCTCTGTACGTATATAATATGGATGTTTGATACTCTTTCACGCAAAAACTTCAGAACAGACCTGAATGAAATTTGGCACCGAGACAGATTTTAGTCTGTATTAGCACTTTTTATCCCGGTAGCACGTTCCCTTGGGATAATATCTGCGCGGGCGCAGCCGCAGGCAGAAGCTAGCTCTGAAATGAATAGACTATAGTTATAAATCAACTCCACCATCATTTCTTTAGCAAACAATCGCCGCTTTATTTTCGAACAATAGACAATTACAAATAGCATTTAAAGAGCGACGGATGACAAGAAACGAATTGTCAATACAACGAACTACCAACTAAGCTTGACACTTCATTGGTTGTTCTCTGAAAGGAGACAGGTGTCAAGGAGTTATGGTGAGTTGTCGATAATTTTCTTTATAGAAAGTGAGTCGTTCCCAGCGATGGAAAGCAGTATATGGAAAACGTATTTCACTGAGTGAAAATACTTGTTAATCATTGTTAGTGATGACGTGGAACACGGTTTTCTTTTATATCTTCATTTTACTTGGTTTTAGACAATAAGTTTCTTACTGGGTGATAAAATCATGTTTAATGTTCTCAGGTTGTTTGTTTTGCAACGTGGGCAATTACTGTAATCGATAATTAAATGTATGGTTTTCGAAGCTGTCAACTTTTGGAATTAGTTGTAACTATGAGTCTTTCTCATAAGTCTAGCAAAAGTTTTGTCAGAGACAAATCAGAAAGGGGAATTTTAAATTATTTTAAGAACTCTTTGATATTCTAAATGTGGACGCCTTTTATGCTCTTTGATAATTTTATAACTTTCTGGTCTTTAAAAACTGACTGTATCGTTTCAGTTCGATACATCGATATACACGGTGATTTTTAATTCACTGTTTCAGGAGATGAGATCTGAGAGTACTCATGATTATAAACAACTTTCACAATATATTTAATAGCAATAAATATACATCTGTTGAATACATTTTCATCGATTAAATATTGCGCTTTAGTATGAAAAAGCCATTTTTCGCCATTTTGAATGAGAATGAGTCTAAAGCCGAAAATATAATTTTTATTTTTTTGTCTATTTGTCTGATGTATGGATGTATGTTCCCGATTGGTGCAAAATCGGCTGAAAGGATTTGGATGAAATTTAGCACACAGATAGTTCATAATCTAGATTAACACATAGGGTACCTTTAATCCTGGTAGTACGTTCCCGTAGCATGTTTTCTCATCCACGTGAGCGAAGCCAGTGTCATATTAAAATTGTAACCATTAAAATTAATTATTTCAAGATGAAGGCAGCTCATACCACCAACAATTGTTCTGTACCAAACCTTTATTGTATTTAAATATGATGTTACAATATCTTAAAATAGCGGGCGGTTGCGCGGGCGCAAGTCGGCGCGTCGCGCAGTGGGCGTGACAATTTATCGGCGGTAATGGCGAAAGTGTCGCCGCGGCCCCTTGATCCAGCCCCGGTAATGCTGATTAATTACTCGCGATCCAGAGAAATTCTAATTTATATGGTGCAGTTTGCGAACAGTTTTAGAAATTGTCCACTTGGCGAAACTGAAGGTGTAGGTTGAGCATGGTTTTGTAATAAAACTAGACTTGACCAAAAAAAAAAATATTGTGTATTTTTTTACATTTAAATACCATTTTCAAGACAATCAGGTTTTTGAAACATTTTTGGGTCAGCTAGTAACTTTCGGCCCTTGCTTCGCCATGCAAAAAACTTGATACTTAAATTATCGGCAAACCTTTTATTACCTGGCCAAATATTTAAACCTAAACTTTTAGCCGTACAGGATGTGGGTAAAATCGAACCCAAATCAGCTTGAATCAAAAAATTCAATTCATTGATCTGTACCAAGAACCCGACAATAAAATAACTTATTTAATACCTAAACGAGGTTGCATATATTTTAGCATAAACCTCGATTTAAGGTAGATCCGGCTACATTGGAAAAAGAGAAATATCTATCAATCCCTTATATTATATTACCGATAAACTATTGTGAAATAGCTAACTTTTACGTTAACCGCATTCAATGATCACAAATGTGGGTTTCTTGAAATTGGCGGCGATATTTCAATGAGAGTAAATTATCTATTGTAGTTCTCAGAATAGTCAGGCGTGACTCCTTTGATGTGATGAAGTATGTAGTCGATGCTTTTGAAGACTTGCAACTGATAAAGAAAGATCGAAGGGCAGAAATAGCTTAAATGTAACAATAATTTGATGAAAGGGCAAAATACATCTCAAGGGAAACCTAATCAGGGGAGCCTACACAAAGCCACATTTTCGACGATAGCGAAATTAGTTAAATCCGTAATATATGGAATTGGCATAAGCTTTCGAAATGTCACGTGATCAATCGTTTTCGATCGCTATTTGCTAGACAATGTAAAACGGTGTAACAAAACGATCATACTATATTATTCCCATACAAATATGTTGACAATGTGGCGTGTTTGACAACGTGGCGTGTTTGACCATCCGAATGGCTGAGATAACGAAATCTTCGATCAACAATTTTCGAAATCGAATCGACACGGATTGATTGACACTTGTCAATCGATTTTAATTAAAATAGAAAAGATTTTTAATATTGATATGGTTACTATAAGATTTTGTTAGGTTAGCTAATTACATAATAAGTTAGACAGAAAGTTCCTTAGGTAGGGGCTTAATAACCGACTTGGATTTAACATGGATCTCACAACTTTTTACGTTTTAAGAACTGAACTCAGTTCTTCAACCGGAAAAAGTTGCGAGACTTGGTTTTTTTACAAGTTTTGTTTTGGATGGCATAGTATTTACGCATCTTGGACTATGAGACCCTGTTCATACAAGTACAAACTGGCCTCAAGCAATACACACAGTCGATGAACATAAACGAAGTCAAGGTGAGGTGTCAACGCTTAAACAATCAAAGCGATTGATTAGATCACGCGAAGCAAATTATTATATCGCTGCGAGACAGAAGTATAGATAAATACTTGCAGAATAGGTTTAAGAGATAAGTTATTTAAGTGAAGTTAAGTACATTAATGACGTTATAGATTCCTATTGTTATTTGACGCCTTCGTTTATCGGCTCTTCTCTACGAGCTGATTATTAGCATTATTAGTTTATTACTGGTTCTTTAGATATTTGGTATTTTTGCAAAATACCAGAAATGCTCCTCTTTTACTTATTTACATAGAAAACAACAACAGCTGTGATAGCCTAGTGGTGTGACCGACTGCCAAGTCATAGGTCTCGAGTTCGAACCCAAGGCATAATACGGGATTGTCCGAAAGGGTTACCGCTACCCCGGAACGCAAAGGACTAAGGAAGGAACATGTATGGGTTTTAGTCAGTAAGAGAGATACAGAATCATCCAATGACTTCTCCCGCTCCACCCAGAGCGGGAGAAGTCATTGGATGATTTCCCAGCCTGAAAAAAATAAATAATAATAATACGCACATGAATCCGTAAATTCAAAGTTGTATCCTCTGAATTTGAACCACCAACATGTCCGAGAGATATTTCTCAACAGCATGTGAAGCTAAGTCAGAGGCCCATGGGCATCATAAAAACTCTGACACCAGGTTAGTCTCTAACCACACAAAAAGAAGAAGAAGAAGAATAAAAAACCATATGAGACTTCACCATCAGGGTTTATGTAATTGCCGATTTATTCTGTAATAATCTCAACGTGAAAACTTAGGTGTAAATAAACTATTGCTCCACCTGACGCCACTTCATCTAAGATTTTACGGTTAGATTTTTACAGAATAGCTCGCCTGTACTTGTAAAAGATCATCTAAAGAACGAATTCTCTAACTAATATTTTGATACAATTTTCCTCTTCCCCTATCTCATTTCGTCTTATGTCATTAGAAAGAGAGAACAATAATGAAGTATTTTAATTAACGGTTCACTGATAGGCTTTGTCCGAAATTACGTCCCGTTGGCTATTGTCGTGCGGAGCGATTGACTTGGCCAAGTGAACTGACCCAGTGGCTATACGGTATATAAAAAAAATGGAATCATACAAGAGGAAAATCCTTTAAAGGAAACAGAAGGAAAAAGCCTTACTGACGATATATTTTGCCAAGAAAAAAAAAAACAATGGCGTATACAGATAAAAGATGCAATTTCAGATGAAATATAAAGTAACTATTGATTATATCACACTCATCAAAAACAAACATTTAATCAGTTCTACGTTCTGAGAACCCAACGAATCACCGAAGGAGGTCACCCTGAAGACTCATTAGTATCAACATGACCAACAATAAGCAATTGCCGACACCGCCTGTCGAGACGACTCCCGATAATCTTCTACTAGTCCCAATACACGTACAAAAAGTTCTGTCAGAACTCGACCAGGCCGACGGCTCAATCGGATCGCCGATATCTGCACTAAATGGTCTGTCATTAAGGCTGCGCGGGCGCTTCTCAGCGCATGCATCAACGCCACAATGGCACGATCTACGATTGAGATGTAAACGATAGTATAGATGGCAAATTGCATGATTACTGCCATAACGATGTCTGGAGTTGACATTATTAGTCGTATATCCACTTAATTTTTTGTCCATTGATAATAATATTCTTTAGAAATGATGCTAATGTACGTCTACGTTAAATCTTCCCAACAATAGTGTAGAATTTACAAAAATCATTAGAAAGTGAAATTAACACTCACAATTAACTGCTTTTAAAGGGTTTCCTCGTAAATCTTGATAATTAAATGCTTACCGACTCAATGCTGTACTCCAAGGAATTTAGAGCTCTACTCCTTTCAGCTTTAAGTTAATTTTCGATCAGAGCACGGGGTAAAGATAAGTCATTGGAAAGTGAAATGGGGGCGCACCTGACTTTGCTTTCTTTACCTCGGTGTTCTTTTTGCTTCAGTGAGAGTGGTCTAGATTCGATAATTGTGTCGGTAGCGATTCCGTGACGAGTTCGGAACGCCCTCCCGGCACTAACCACGGGAAGCTGATTCATCGCCACAACACTTTCCAAAAGGCTCACAATTTGCATTGCTAATTGAAATATTAAAGACGTAAAAATTCCCAGCGTGTTCACGGCTAATGCAAATAATTAGAAATCCATTCATCTACTTTTGATGATTGTTGAATGAATATGGATGATTTCTTTATCGATCAATGTCTGTTAATTATGGCGAGTTTGGTTTGTACGTGCAGGTTATTTAGTCATTTAAAGACTCATAGTTCTAAGTGATGAGTCTTTGACGAGTTTTTTGTTAGAGTATGGCCATGTCTTATTGTTAATGATGCCTTCTCATCTTGTGCATCTTCCGGCGAACGTTTTAGCGTAGACCTGTTGAATTAAAAGTGCCAATAAATAGTAAATGTGCTAATTTATCTGGATTAACAGAAACGTAATTCTTTCTGTTAGTTTATCTTTTGTGTCTTGATTACTTGTAGCTTCTCATATAACATTATTAATCGATTCCGTTGTAAGATATTATGCACGATTTTGACTAATTTAATATTTATGAGCAGATCAAAATATAGTTTCTAATTGACACGCCCACTAACGAGTGTTTATGCCTGACAATGACCACTCCGTGGGGGTCCTCGAGCTCTTATCGAACTGTGTTTGTTGAACGTCGCGATTCTATCAGCATTTTAGTTTCATTGTCACTAGTTTTTGTACCGAGACACGTCTGATTTTGATGCAATAGAAAGTAACTTCACTTTTTTCTATTGTCATTTTCATCTTTGTAGTTTTTTATTTGTTTTGTACAGTGATTTTGATAATTTTCACCGTCACACTTCCTGTTCACGCGCAATAGATGTTGATGTAGTTATCGCACTTTCTCTGAGGATTGCCGTGTCTTGTAAGCTGAGAGATTGATGATTAATCAGTACTTGAGCTAGACTCGTGCGCAGACTCCGCGGCGCCCGACGCAGCGCTATCGCGCATCGGGCTGCGCGCGCGCCGACGAAAGTGCAAGTCGCCCAGTTCTCACGACCCCCCTCCGCCGCGCCACTGCGCACGACCTCCATCTACCGACCGACTTGAGAAACTATCGATTATTGTAATTCGAATTATTTACACTTTCGGAAAGTAATCGTGGCCGCGCAATGCTCGCATGCGCGTGCGATCGCCCGCGATAATGAACGCCATGTTTGGCCGGCTACGTTGCCAAGTATTTTGTTTGAAATGTTTCTTTGCTTTGTAATTTAAAGTCTAGTTAGTTAATTCTCTACAGTAAAGGTAGATTATTCGATTAAATACTGTAAATTTTTTTTTTTTTAATTGAACGCAAAGTATAGACAATTACGTTAACGAGATTGGATATCATATTAAATTTTTATGTTAATGTACAGGGATAGATAAATTAACTCGTTTCAATGTATTGATTAAAATTAATAACCAGGTTCTAATTACTAAGGAAATTGGCAATTACCATCGAGCTGGTTCTGAACCTTCCTATCGATCGCGATATTTAATATTTCCTTGTACATTTAGTTACGAAATACATATAGGTATGTACTAGGCACCCAGGACACTGGCCATGATTGAAGAGAATTTCTTCCACGCTTGAAATATTGAGTAAGCAAACCTTCACGACGAAGTTATGAATCTTAATCTGCATGTATCAGCTTACTAGGAACATAGATCTATTCGTACATATCATAAGCCTTTCTAAGCTGCATCCTACCACATGAACCGAAAGCAGCTGATCAGCATTCATAGCCAGAACACCATAGAATTCATGAACTGATACGTCAACATAATTACGGTTTATACAGGTATTAGAGGTGTCATAAATTTGGATAATATTTTATAACTAATGCCGATGTCCAAGTTTGAGGATTCAGCGTTTTAAGATACACCTGTAACCCTTGAAGGGTTAAGTCAGTAAGAGTCTGACACTCCCTTCCGCTCCACCCAGAGCGGGGAGAGCCATTTGATGATTGATCGCCGTAAAAAAAAAAGAAGTATGCTTATAGTACATCCACATTTCGCCAGTTACGTTTCAGTCCCATGTTATAGGGGCCACCTATTGCCATCTACTGGACATAAATCCAGAATCCGTGGTGTACAGAGACATTCCTAAAGAAAAAACACAATAACACTCTGCCTGACCTGAGACTCGGACCCAGGACTTATGTTTTTTTTTTGAGGGTGTGAAATCATCCAATGACTTCTCCCGCTCTGTGTGGAGCGGAAGGGAGTGTCAGACTCTTACTGACTAAAACCCATCCATGTTCTTTCCGTAGCCCTTTATGTTCCGGGGTAGCGGTAACCCTTTCGGACAATCCCGCTTACCGATTACTTCATGCTTAGCAGCGCTTTTGTGACAAAATAAATGTTTAATCATTAAGAAAAGAAAATGAGTGAGAGGAAGGAAGCCTGAGCCGTGGGAGTCACTTACTCAGTAGTGGCTAGTGGTACACCTAACGTTAATTAACAGCTTTGTGATGACACAGCAAAACAAATAAATGAACGAGGCATAACCGAGTTGTCTTCAAAAACAAAGGCCCAACAGTATATACTGAAGAGGGTATAATAGCTGCCGAAATATCAACCAAAGACAAAACAATCTTCTAGCTCTCGCTTCTGCCCATAACTCGAACGCCTACACCAAGGGATAACCATAAATAATACCATAGCTATCCCATGACTTTTGTAGTTTCATAGTTGTCACACAGCAAATTTATTGTACTTATGGGAATCAGATGACTTCTAACATGCACGGTAGCTTAATAAAAACAACATAATAGGTTTTTGGTAGTTATGGTCATAAATTAAACGATTTTCGTAAAGTTTTATGGGATTTTATGAGACGTATTGAATTGTGACGTAACTAATATGGTAGGCCGGTTGTAGTCTAGTGAGAGTTGTAAATAATGGGGATAGGTCATGGGGCTTACACATGATGGGATAAGGTTTTAAGGAGCCTTCAGTGTAGGTTTTAAAATCATTATTTATGTATAACGGAGAGTCGTGGGGGACGCCACTCATCTAGATGGACCGACCACCTTAAGAAGGTAGGAAAAACCAGGTACGGAAAGCGGAGGAAGGGGTGTGGTTACGCAGCCTGGGAGACGGCTATGCTGGACTGCGATAAGCTTTTTTTTTGAGGGTGGGGAATCATCAAATGACTTCTCCCGATCTGGGTAAAGCGGAAGTGAATGTCACGCGCTTACTGACTAAAACCCATCCATGTTCCTTCCTTAGCCCTTTATTTTCCGGGGTAGCGATAAGCCTTTCGGACAATACCGCTGACCCGGCAGGCTTCGGCCGTAACGGGCCCCTTCCTTAATGCTGACATCTCTTTGAGGAGCGCGTGGAACACGAACGCTGTTTGGAACGGGCCTGGTTATGATCGGACGGTGAGCCATCTATTTCTCACCTACGCAGGCCCGCGCCTACTGTGCCCGGGAGTCGTCACCCGGCTCCCGAAGACCAGTGCATCTCCCGCGGCGGCTGGGACGTGAGGCTCAGTCCCTCAACCATCCCGCCGCCTCCTTCGCTAGCATGACTGCTTCACAGAAGGACGTGACTGCCTCCCACTCCTTCTCGCTCTGGACTGAGTTGATGTTGTTGATGGCTTCTAAGTTAACATAGGACTGCTTTGGACCTTCAGCCCTGTGACTTAGAGTTGGTCTTTTGGCAACAGGAAAATATCCATTTTTTAAAGTGATTCAAGAGTAGCTTCTTATGGAGGTCTAAGGATCAATTTTATGGTTTCCAGTGCTGTAACGTATTAGTAGATAACTAACAGTGCTCATAGGCTCATTGTGATGTAATTATAGAAATCCGTTATTTTTATATTTATGTTTTTAATCTATGGTAAGTTTATATTGTCTTTGTCAACTGTCACTGTCAAGTGATGGCGGGCTGTCACATCAGAATAATGTCATAATGGTTGCCCTTAACTGTGTAGATGTTAGCTACACGTTATTTTACTTACGTACGCGGAAGACTTACCAACTCTAAATAACGTCTAAATATAAATTTGAAACCTAATGTCAATGTGAAAATACAACGAATTCCTTGAAACCACACTAAACTAAGGTATTAAACCCTGTATGGTATTCCGAATATGGCCCACAAATGCATGCAGGTTTGCATGGTAAGTTTATAGGCTGTGGGGCTAATCCCCATAAAATGGAATGGTAACTTAAATAGGCTGTTAATGCTGTGGGACTATGGTGTAATGTAATGTAGAATTTAATAGTTTTGTAGATTGTTCTCTGCCTATACAGTGGTGGGTAGTGAAGTGTCATTTATAGGGGAATATACATAGGTTTAGGAGAGGTGAGTTAAAAAATTACTATTTAAAACGGTCAAAAATAAAATATGAAATCACATAGAAAAAAGAACCTCTCGTCATAAAAACTTCCATCACCGTACAGAAATTAAATATTATGCGAAGATATAATTGTAAAATTGCATTTTATGGTAATAACTATTCCATTTGATTCTTACTGTCTGTCTGAGTCTGTGACGTCACATTGTCATATTTCATACAAATCACGAACAAATTCCGCGTTTTGATAGTTCATAAAAAGCAACGTTATTGATTATACTTTTTAAATAGGGATAGTATCCTTCTAGGATGCATACCGTGATCATCATTAATGCATCCGGCCGGTATGATAGTAACATATGGTAGTACCAGTAAAATCTTTCAATAGACACAAAACCATACAAAATAATCCCACAATTTCGCCAAGTAGTCAAAGATCGTTACAGATTATAACTTACACAGTCACCATTACAATAATAATTTTCAATTTGCAACTCCCGCGCGATACGATCTAACGGCGCACGCGCAGCTGTCATTCGATACGCATAGATTTGTATTGTCGCTTTAATGCCATAACGGTGCTGCCGGTGACATGTGGGACTGTGGGACTGACATACATACACTGTACTTTAAGTACAGAGGCCAGCACATCAAGTTACCACAAACTGTCAAATTTCTTTGATAGTATTTCAACTTTATTGCAAAGACATAAGGTTCATTTTGAATTGTGAAAATTGGACAGTTAGGGATAGCTTGATGTGCTGGCGTCTGTACTTTTGGTAGGTATGCATATAAAGTTATGACGTTTTCTTGACGGGTTTAAAGGCTGTGTCACGGCTTAGATATTCGCCGTTACTGACTAAATTTCTCAATCTAAGCTAAATCTGCTTGTCATTAAAGTGTGTTCACGTCTATGTACTTTTCTTGTGTCGGCACGAGTTATAGAATAGAGCTGTTACAGCTGGGTGCGCCGCATCATTCATGGTTTATTGGATAAAGTGCAACGCGATCACGTAGGACCATAATTACAGTGTAATGCAATAGGTTGATCGCTTAATTCAGAATCTATATATCCCAAAAAAAAGGAGCGAAATGTTTTCAGAGTCCGTGTATGTTAGTGAGTTTCTTTGTTCTTGTGGTACTTCATCAAATCATCTACAATCATCAATTTCTACTAATATACAAGGTGTAAGAGATATCGATGCGAAGCCGATTACCATGGATTCAGAGCATGATCAGCTTCGCGTCCAAGTCTCTTCCTCCTTGTATAATCTGCAGCTCCCTTTTATACCTTGTTATAATATTTTCACAACGAAAGAAACTACGACATCCGTAACACCTTCTTCAAATCTTGCCATCAAATATCCATTAATCCAAAATCAATCAATTTGTCGACCCTTTTCCCAACCATGTTGGGGTCGCCTTCCAGTCTAACCGGATGCAGCTGAATACCAGTATTTTACATGGAAAGACTGCCTATCTGACCTCCACAACCCAGCCAGTAACTGGGCAATACGATACCCCTAGCTGTGTCCATTATTCCATTGATCTGAAAAAACATCTTTTTATCACCCATTGCTCTTCTTTTTTTCATCAAGTCAAATTGGTTTTCATTATAATTATTACACAAATGCCGCTGGCGCAGCCTCACTCCAAGATTCGTTACAGAGATGAGCACCATGAAAAAAATGTTATAACTTATAATGTCTACTATTTAATAATAAGAATATTATGTACTGTATTTCCGATGTTATTTAATCTTGAACAGGAAAACACTGAGTTTATTCTGTTTTTGCAGCGCGTGAGCTTGCACGCGATTGAATTATACTATTACAATACAACACGTACCTATGTATTAAACAACGAAGGTTTTTTTTTAACCCTTCATGAAAACAACGCAAGAGAGTAATAGCATCTCTAGAAATCAGTCAAGTTTCCAATAGCCCTATTATGACTGAAGACTGATGGAATTGCCCTGCACCCCCGAATTGTGTAACACATTTTAAATCACATTCCAATTGAAATTCGCATTCCATTGCTTCATAGGTTTGAAGAAATAATCTGCTCAACAACGTAAATAACGCAGTGTACATTGCCGAACTGTCAAAATGAATGAAATTGCGATCAATTATTATTTAATGTTTGTTACGTTGATCTGATAACTAAGTGTGAAGGAGGAAAATTAAAAAAAATTTGCGCCTTCTATCTGACCTCCACAACCCAGGTACCCAATTGGGTAACACGATACCCACTGGTTAGACTGGTAGTCAGACATTCGGGCTTTTGACTACCTGTAACAACCGAACTGAAGTTGATGATTGCCATCCTTAAAAAAAGCGGGAGGTTTCAATCAGACAGTAGGTGGTATATGTAGACGATTTCTAAGACGGCAACCTATCACAGCATAGTTCATTTATATCTGTTCATTGCACCACCAGCAGTTCATTACACTATCCTCACACCAAATTGAATAGAGGATACCAAACTGTACTACAATTGCAACAAAAAAAAAGCACCGACAAATATAATTCGCACACGCATCGCTGAAAAAACGCGATGGAGTAAAAAAACGAAATCGTTGCTAATTTGACGCGAATCACGCAATGAGAGTAACTGTCACGGTGACGTAAGAGGTCACTGACCCCGGTGACATCGCGGAACTGTACCTTGGTTTTGATGACTCTTTTGCTTACTTAATAGGTTTTATATCCATAACTTCACGGTCTTTTCTTTTGGAAAACACGCTACGGTTTCGGTGACAAAAAATGTTGTTTAATGATTACCGCTGATTCTGTTGTGCTGGTCGCGGAGGAAAATCTTGTCTAGATATTTTTGGGTACCTGTCATTTGCTCAATGTCGTATAAATAGAGAAAAATGTATGGGATGGTGAAGGCATTATGTATGAGGAACATGAGAGATGAATGTATAGTATGAATGTGAAAGATGACGAGAAAAGTTTAGGAGGGTTTAGGAGGAAGAGAACACTTAGATGATGGCTAACAGATTTGTATAGAAGAAAAGTTTGCCTCAAACAATTGGGGATACAAGCAGGAGTATAAAGTCAAAGTCAAACTCAAACCATTTTCTAATAGGCACAAGAAAGGCACTTTTGAACGTCAAGATGATAACGGTAACGGAACGTGCAAACTATCAGTTTATCACACAAAACTTACGTTACGAAATTGTATATCGATGAAGAAGAAAACATTACTAGTAAACATAAACTTTTAAATCGCTAACAAGTAATGATAAATGCCCTCTCCTACATGTACATATAAGAAAAGCAATTTATCCTATGTACTGATAGAATCACACTTTTTTAAATCGAATATAACTATTCAATTATGCATTCACACAATACTTCCCACAATTTCTCACTTCACTAAGGAAATCAACTATGATAAATTGATGTTAATATATTATAAAGAGTATAATTTAAATACTAATAACCTGCGAATTAACATTAAATACATAGAAAATCATGTTGTTGATATAAACAACGCATGCGATGATACTGAATTATGCAAGATACCGTCTTATCTAACGCTCAATGGAATGTTAATAAAATATCTATTTTGTGGCTAAATGCTAGATTAAGTCATTTTGATTTACATAATGTAAGGGTGAGCTACGACTTTCCTTGCAAATATTTGTTTTGTGATAAGGATGACAAAAATTGCAAATATAATTCGGATAAGGATAGATTACGTTGCATAAAACATTGTGTACAGCGTAATTTATATCAAGTGACGGACATCAATCTATTCATAGACAACATTTATGACATTAAGCGCAGTAGTACTACTGGCTACTTTCGGAATGAACCTCTATGTTATAGTCTATGGTCGTCTCAATGTTTACTTCTTCAGCCTAAAACATTGCTATTCATAACTAAAGCCTTTTCTCTCTCTCTCTCTTTAATTTCTTCTTTTGCTTCGTCCACGTTAATGCATCTGGTGTTACGTATATTTTATCCATTTCGTCAACCAAAGATTTTTCTCGTCTTTCCCACAATTTCCCCAGCCCTATCACAGGGTCACTTGACACAAGAAGGCCGCACGGTCATTAGTAGGTGCATGACCAGTAACCTACTTTCCACCGTATGACCTTCGCAACCCTTGGAGAAAACAGCTTTTCGCAATCTGATGTTATCAGTAAAACAGGTGGAGTCTAATGTTTATCTATCTCTCTGGGTATTGAATTTGCTTCATCGATGTTTATACTGGGAATATTGGAAACCTGAAATGGCTGCATTATTTTTATGTTTTGTTATATCTTTACTATACTTACTATAGAATAACGGGATTAATGGCTTTAAATCTATAATGTGCGATACTTTTCTTTTCTTTTGTCGTTGACATTATTTATTTATGAAAATCTGAAGTACCAGTAATAAAATAGACAGCCATGTTTGTTTAGACATATCATTAATCCACTGTTTGGCAAAGGTCTCCTCCATAGTTTTACATTCTTCTTTGTATGCTGACGTTTCCAGCCAATCAGTCACAAAGGAGATTAGGTCTACATCATTTCAAAATAAAGTACTTTTACTTTGTCCAATATATTACAAGCAGGTGTTTTCTAAGACCTTGATAATATTCCTAGGATAATTCCATACTCAAGTTTTCTAACATTATCGTTATCATAATGCGATGTCCATTACAATCTGTTGACATTTTTATGCAATGCAGTAAAATAGATATACTTAGCCGGTGAGAGGTTCTAGTTTTTCTTTTTATAGTGTTTCATCCTTGTATTTTACTGTGTGGTAAAATAGAATGTGGATGTTATTCTTTGAGGATAACGAAGAAAGTATAGTAGTAAATTGACTCAGCTGTTTTTACAACACTTACAAGTTAAAAACTTCATTGATAAACGTACACATTATGTTTATAATTAATTAAATAGCCAGTCTTATAACAATGCGTTTTATATGCGAAACGTACCTTAGCTGTAAATCAAAACTAACAAGTGGAAGATACACAAAAACATAATCATGCTGATGATGAGCTAGACGACCTTTAATTCCTGGGAATCCGATTATATTTGAACCGGATACATGAGTTTCTCGAAAAGCAACAAAACATTTTGAGTTCCAAAGCTTAAAGATTTATTTTTAATATATTTTAATAAATTGCAAGGCTGTCAAATTCGCACACATATCGATAAAGACTCAAATCCTCTTAGAATTTGAGAAGCATCAGATTAAAAAAAAGTTTTATCAAATTCTAAGATTCGAACTTAACGCAAAAAGGCAAAAGTCGTGATCCAAAAGAATGCCTTTTATGTCTTAGACTTTCAATTTTGAAACCAAACGTTATCTTTGTTAAATTTAATTTTCATTTCAATTCTGTCTATCAATTTAGCTGCTCCATTATTTGTAATAATGTTATTTTGGCACCTTTATCATCAGTTTGATGGCTGCCATCTGTACAAATAATATTATTTTACGATCACATTTTAACTTTTACTTAAATATTTTCACTTTCGATCCATCTAGACTAGACCTTGCCATGAACTATTACCAGATGCAAATGATATTAACCGTTGTATTTATTTGTCAACAGGCAAGCCGAAAGATATCAAAATGCGGGTATCTGTTCGTGGCTCCTGGGTGGGACTTCTCCAATCCGCTCTACAGAACAAAGGTAAGAATTAATTAAGTTAATTCCTTCATAAGTAAACCTCCTTCAATTGATGTATATTGATGGCCTTATGTTTGTAGTTCTAGACACATGACAACTGATTACAGTGTAGATAAGAATGTTGCCTCTACGTTTGATGTCCTCCAACTGAGCGATTTTTGACGCGATTCTTCATATTAGTATGCATTGATTTTATTTTTAAAGCATGTATTCATTTGCACATTCTGCCTCATCAAAATGAAGAACACTGCAATCTGGCTTCAATATCGGTAATCACACTTCAACCATACCTGACCTCGATACAGTCACACCACACCTTCACTCCATATGCTAATCACACCAGTTGTCACAGTTCAATTGTTCCTCGATGCGCCCGCGCAAGTCCTTGTCCTCTAATTACTTTCCCGAAGTGATTTTCATAAAGTACTGTTATGTGTGGACCCCATTGTTTCGGCTTATGGGAATTGTGAATATGTAATGGTGTTTTGTTTACATGGTATGGGAATGAAAGAATATGTGCTAGAGGCTTTCTGCAAACAATTCTTATGCGCTTGAGTGACCGTTTGTACTCGCTACATCACTTCTGCATCACAATTGAGTTCTTGGCACTTAGCTAATAAAGTGTATGTATGTAAAAGGCTTATCGCTGTCATTTCATTAGTGCAAGAGCTAAAACCGAAAAATATTGATTATATTCATCGCACGTCTCGCCAGGCGAATTGATAACGCGAATCTCTCGTGATTAATAATATTCTGCCAACTTAAATTCGCGTCTTAAAAAAACCGTCGCCATGTTTTTTGACACTTTTTGGCGCCAAGCCGCAGCCCCCTGCCGGGACCTTATCGTAATCTTCCAAGATTCACGTTTCGGGACTTCTTTTTTGTTTGCATAATAATAATATTTCATGGCGTTCTTATCGATGATGCCATTCGAACCTGACTTTAATGAAACGACCAAAAAGTCAACAATGGATGCGTATGCGTCGTATTTTGTGTATATCTAATATTCGAGGCGCTGATTGGTCATATCGTTTTGGGAATGGCCAATAAGATTTGAATTTTGGTGCTGAACTCGTTTTATGAATGTTACAATTTGTCGTTAAATGTTTTTTCTTGAACGCAACCTGCCTGATTTAAGGCTAGTTTATGAAGAAGGCAAGGCTGTCAGAATGAGTAATGGCTTTCATAGCCTCTGCTTTCAACTTTTCTTCGTATATATTTTCCTTGGGTCGTCTCGAAACCTGGAACCAGAAATGCAATCATTTATTAAGGTAATATTTTTTATTCTTAAATATAAAATGGCGTGTAAACACAAGATAACCTGATTATTTCCGACATTTCATCATAACGGTCCTGTCAACTGATCAATATTAATTATTCGTCTGACACAGACATCAGGACCTCCACACATTAAATACGCAATAATGAACCATAGTACCTTAAAATAAAGGATACTGGTATCAAGATTTTTGGTATTTTCGGTATCACAGTAAATATAATTGTGGAGATGTAGCGATAAATAAAACGATCGCTTATTGATAGCTTCGATTTAATATCTAGACATGGACGGCTGCTTTATGTTCCGATGATGTTCATAATTTGAAGTTTAAGTATTTCGATGGTATTTCATGGGAAAGGTTTATGAAGGACTGACACATTAAATTATTACGAGATAGGATATTTGAGATTCCTATTGTCGTCCAAATTAGGAATCTTATATATGCCAAATAATATTTATATTCATTTTCGTCTTATAGTTTATTTATTGCATGATTGTAGCATACACACAAGGGAAGAATCTGGGATCATCATCATCATCAGTCCACTGCTGGACATAGGACGCTCTAATTGCACGTCGAGAATCGAGCTGACCAAGAATTTTGAATAAGAAAATGTAAAAAATCTAAAAGTTTATGCAGCATTATCAATAAACATAAGGCGTTAATCTTTAAATAATGATATTATGTATAAGAATATTATTAGATTAGTCCCGACTAAAGTTGAACATTCCACAACTCATTGACATTGAACTCCAGTCTAAGCACCATATTTCCAGCCACTCTTCAGGTCAAGAGCAAACGTACAATGACCAACAATTTGAAAAAAAGAAAGAAAGAGTAACATTTGAAAAATGCCACACAATTTATTATACTGCCCCACCCGCCATGGGCAAAGGATAATAGTGTTTACGATGGCAATAAATATGGATGTTCCGCGAAACTCGATTAGGGTCTAATGTGGATGGGTTAAAAAACAAGGTGAAGGAAAGTAGGGGTGGGGGGGCATTCGATACATTGTACCCCTGAGGGGTTTATTAAGAGCTTATGAAATTGAAATTTATGTGAGTTTTTGGATAAATTGGGAGGTTTACGTCGACTACTGTGTATGCGCATTGAAGTGTGTTCATACTGTGACGCCTAGGGTCAGTTTCCACCTCCTGGCCGCTCATTCACACCAAAAAAAAAAGTACGCTTAGGACGTGGACGCACCACGCAGTATCAATAGAAGGCTGGAGGATGTAAGAGGCTGTGCGAGGATGCCCGAGGCTATGCGCGACACGACTCCAATCTTCATCAAATCAAATCAAACTACAGGAAACACTGAGTCGCGGCGGGTGGAGCGGCGCCGGCGCCCCGCATGCTTCGGGTGTGCTCGCGCGGCCTCGAGGACGCTCGGGCGGTCTCGCAAATTTCGGCAACATAGCGCTTGTACATCCTTGAAAATTTTCACAAAACGTACTCTAAGGATGAATTCAGTTCTATAGGAAAATATATGTAGGTGAGGCTAGTGATAAGAGAGGCCAGAAACGGACTACTACGTATAGTCGGAAAAGGATAATACTTGTACTAACTTCAAACACATTATTTTAGCAACGAGCAAAATTCTCAATAAAACAACTGACAAACTAGCTAATCATCACGTCTCAAATCGCACAGTAGCCACAATTTAATCCGGTAACATAGTATGTTTAAACCCCACAACAAAACATTGGCTAACACACACGATTATATTAACTCACATAATTATAATTATTGTACAAAAAGAAATCGTTTTCACTGTAATGTTAGTCCGGAGTACTTAAAATGATATTAATCATGCCATAGACGACTTTCTAGCCATTCGGATTGCGGGATTCAGTAACCGCAGCTGACAATATTAAGTAGATGCAGAAGGTACATTGTGAACAAACAATAAAAAAATTGAGACAGGAAGAAGCGGACGAAGGCAAAAATACAGCTCGTAGAATTCCTAACTGATTAATGATTTAGCGCGCACGCAGATCACACATCAAGCATCATATGTGATTCAGCGGGATTGTCAAAAAGGGGTACCCCGGAACATAAAGGGCTAAGGAAGGAATATGGATTGATTTTAGCCAGTAAGATCTGACATTCCCTGCCGCCGCGCCTAAACCCTCATATGAAAGTTATAAAAGCATCCATTTTAGACCTAAAACACAGTTTCTTATTATATAAAAACTTAAATCACTAATCCAATCCTGCACTCTTTTCCCTATATCACTGTTCCATCATCTATACCATAGTCTCCATATACCTTAATAGTCCTCTATATGCCTCTTCTATCGCACATCTCTAAACTAAGCTAGATACTTGAACTGCAAAATAAATACACAATTATTCAAACTAGGTTGAAAATCACCATTTTTGAAACGTCAAAATTACATGAGACGGTTCCCCAAAACTCCTCCCTCTACCACTTCCTAGTGCTTTGAGAAGAAGTCGCGAAACAAACTTCCAAGCACCCACACAGCACAGTTGTCTGTTTAGTCCGACGAACTTGATGCGCACGCATCCCTTTTTAGTAGAGAAATGCACCTTCTGTCGTTCTTTACTCTATGGTCACCAAGTAGTGCGGATCGCACGCACGACTGCCTGTAGAAAGCAATACTCAGTTATTTTTACTCCATTTTTGTATCAGAGCAGGAAACACGGAGAGATTACGTCAATACTACAAATGAGATTTTCGAAAAGTTTATTGTTGAAATAATTGCTAAGCAATTTGCATAGTTGCAACTTACAATTGATTTTGTAACTTAAATAAGATTTGGTTTTGAAAGAAGGCCTTATCGGTTTATCAGTTGATCAATGAGTTCATTTAGTAGCCATTTTGTATAGAATTGACTATTTGACACGGTCAAAAATATAATATGAAATCACATATAAAAAAGACCGCTCGCCTTAAAAACTTCCGCCACCGTGCAGAAATTAAATATTATGCGAGGATATAATAGTAAAATTGGATTTAATGTTAAAAAAAAGTATTCCATTTGATTCCAAAAATCTGTGACGTCACATTTTAATATTTCATACAAATTGCGTACCGTTCCGCGTTTTGACAATTCATAAAAAGTAACGTTATTGACTACCCTGTTAAATACCCAATTGTTCTCAGCCTAGATTATTAACCCAGCCAGTAAAATCACCATTGTTATACATCAATCGCGACGTGCAAAAAACAAATAAATTAACATGATTACCTTCAAATTTGCCTTTGAAGGTTAAACTAATAATCTTCGATGATAATTGGTTTAAAGAAGCGGGGACTAGCAGCTTAACACCTTTAAGGTCACAGGGAGGTGACGTTGTGAGTCAAACTGCCAAACTGCGCCTTGACAAGGATTTAAAAAACACGGCGCATGTAAATGTCCCTCAAATGGGTCACAATGTCAAAAAGGTCACAATTGTTATGCCGTTTTCAATCAATCTGTCTAGCCTTTCCCCAACTTTGTTGGGGTCGGCTTCCAGTCTAACCAGATGCAGCTGAATACCTATTTTACATGGAGCGACTGCCTACCTGACCTCCACAACGCAGTCAGTAATTGGGTAATACGATACCCCTTGGTAGACTGGCTGTCAGACTTTCGGGCTTCTGACTACCCGTAACGACTGTCAGAGATCCACGAATGACAGCCGGGACCAACAGCTTAACTTGCCGTTTTAAAAGCATTAATTTTAACTATAGTTTTTGTACTTCGTGTCCAAAATATGGACTCAAATGGATATTTAAATCTTCTCAATACCGTTGCATGTTACTTAGGGGCTATATATGGTAAGCGGGATTGTCCGAAAGGGTCACCGTTACCCCGGAACATAAAGGGCTAAGGAATGTACATGGATGGGTTTTAGTCAGAAAAAGTCAGACACTCCCTTCCGCTCCACCTAGAGCGGGAGAAGTCAATGGATAATTTCCCACCCTCAAAAAAAAAAAGGAGGTTCATAATTTGTTCTCTTCAATGCTCGCAAACGCCACGTATTTTAACCACTCCTTCATTCATATGATCAAAGGATATTTAAATGTTCGTTTCATATTCGCTCTTCATTAATACCGCTCCCAAGATATTCATACAGCCAGGTGTGTCGAACGTATCTCATGTATTAATTAATGGAGATATGATGTATTTAAAAACCATTACGATCAGTACTGTAATAAGCTGTTTTGTTCTGTAGATTGCTTAGCATTTTACGATAGTTATGGAGATACTAGTAAGTTGTTAGTTATCACCGATGACTGTTAGTAGACGAGTATACAGGGTGATGTTTTAAGCAGTATGTAAGTAATTTTATCCCATTAGATTAGTTCGCCTATTAGAACTTAGAAGCCGTTTGCTTATAAGAGCTCAACGATGTATACGGTTATATTTATTGTTGTTTCGAGAGAATTTTTCTTCTGAACATATGTGGTTCATTAAGACGTAAATACGAACTTGTATAAAGTTCTAAAGTATAATAGTAACATATAAGAAATATAAAGTACAGTAGTAAGTATAATACAAGATAAAATAATATCCCGTTTGAACGCAGGTCCCAAAGTATTTTAATTATTTTCTTTACGTTCACACAATTTTCTCGACCCTCGTGAGAAAACCACCCAAGTATGAAATTGATAAATTCTGGAGACTATTTTTTTTATCAAAATAAAAGGATTCTATAAATGAAAAAGCATAAAGGTTTTACTGTTTTTTATTATTTATCAAAATGTTCGAGTACTTATTTACAGAAGTGCGATTAGATCACTCCGAAACAAATTTTCCCATTATAAAATCTGTCGGTCCGTCCATCTAAGTGATTTTTAATAGCAACTTCCTTTGTTACGTTGTGTTTTTTATGATAATTTAGTAGTTTTTAATCATAGTTAATAACTGCACACAATAGTTCAAAAGGTCCGGAGTCATTATAAAAGATTGTTTATATCATCTTCTTTTTTAACTATAGCAATATTCTCATATGTACGTATCATACTGAGAATATAATACACGTTCGAAATTTCTGCTATCTTGTTTTCAGTAATTATTCATTAGTCAGTATTTTAACGGTTTACCTTCATTGTATAATTTAATATCCTTTGTTTTCAAATCTATTAAAAACTGGTCGTTCCCAGCACATTGATTCCAACAACCTAATAAAATATTTCTAATAAATATACAATCTATCCATTATACCAACTTTATTCGACTATTAAAATTGACGTTAAGTATTACACATAGTGGTAATAAACACAATATTCCTAACTCATCGCTGTAGATTAATGCATTTAATTACATATACATACATTATTAAGTCCCTGGATGTACACATTTCAATTAATTTATTTCTCTTCCAAAGATACGCAATCAGCTGCCAGATCCTACTTTATGCGCCATTTTTCTTTCTCTTTTTTTCTTAATAAGTGGCAAACAGCCGCGCCTGGCTTTTAAGTGGTTGACAGATAAAAAGTACCTTAGAAGTCGATTTTTCGACGCGGCGTTAATTAAAACGTCATATTTTAAGTTGAAACCCTTGTTTGTTAAGATTGTTGATAAGCAAAGTGTTCATCAGAACATGTTTATTGGATGCTGTGATGTTACATTGTATTATTAAAAAGATATTTGAAGGGTAATTTAAAAGAGTAGAATAATTTACACAAGCCAGTACATCAAGTTACCCCAGTTCAAATTTATTTGACAGATTGGGGTTTCAACTTTATTTCAAGACTAAGGTTCATGTCTTTAGTAGGGAGTATTTGACAGTTTGGGAAAGTTTGATGTCTGTACAATTTGACTCATTTCTGAGACCGATATCCGTGAAGACGCATCCTTAGGGTTCCGTGCCCAAAGTACAGAATAGTACAAGTCCCAAAGGGGGCGAACGGGATAACTAAGACTCCGCTCTCCCTCCGTCTGCCCGTCTGGCAGAGGGCTGTAACTTTTAAACCGTAATAACTAAATACTTGAAATTTTCACCAAGTGTATACAAATGTGGCCTTTATAACAACATGTCATAATAAATATGTAGGTAGTGTTAAACATATGGTGATACGGAACCGAACCTTAGTGTCCTTTGTATACTGTGCGAATTCGAAGAAACTATTACAATCCTATCAATTTTTTACCGCCATATACATATTTTTTCCTAGCCATATAATAAGAAGTCCCACAACACAATACTGTTACGCAAAACGAAATAAGAAACGAATTCAAAAGCCAACGTTTCAAAATTTCTTTATTTAATAATATTTAGTAAAATTCAATAAGAAGTTGCAAAAAATACAGTAATGCATAGAAATGATTATGTTATGTAATTGTTGGTTTTTTTTTCTATTTTCTCGGGTTATACCAGTTCGTGCGTTACGGGTCATTTGTGACACTTGTCTTCGATGGCTATTGTACTTCAGAATATTATAATTCTATTATCATTTGAAAGGGGGATTCTGTATTAAATTAAGCAACATTGGAAGTATTTTTATTCACGTTACGGTTTTTTTATATACAACTGTACGTAGATTTTTATCCGACTTCAAAAAGGTTCTATGTTTTTTTTTTTAAATATATTTCCATCTTAATGGAACACATTTTCATAAGTTATTGGCATATATTGAGGTGCCGAAGTCAAAGAAAATTGTATTAACTTGACTTAGTTTCCGTTACATAATTTTCGACCACTGAAAATCAGCGCGGGTCCCACACATAGCACGGTCAAAAATAAAATATGAAATCATATGGAAAAAAGACCGCTTGTCTTAAAAACTTTCATCACCAATTAAATATTATGCGAAGATATAATTGTAAAATTGCACGCTAATAAGTATTCCATTTGATTCTAAAAATCTGTGACGTCTCATTGTTATATTTCATACAAATCACGTACAAATTCTGCGTTTTGACAGTTCATAAAAAGTAACGTTATTGACTACCTCTTCAAATACCCAAATGAAGCAATCCCGCTAACAATTTGATACACAAATGATTTCTTTATTTATCAAACAACTCAGATATTACATTATTAGTTCTCATACCATCTACCTGTAGATACAACCTTTTGTTTCTCAATACTAAAATATTATCGCACAATAAACGCATTGTACTTTACAACATTGATATAATCTATTGTTTTTATTAGCATTGGGTAAGTACAAGATGCGGTATCTTGAGAAATTGCCCAATTATATTGCACCGGTCAGTCAAAGTCTGGATTGATTTCGTACCTGATGTTAACCGTGTAGGACAGGGGTTCCCAAACTTATTTAGTCTACCGCCCACTTTGAGAATAAATTATTTTTTCACCTACTTAAAATCCCCTCATCATCTGCCTAGCCTTTTCCCTAGGCAGTTGCTCCAAGTAAAATACCAGTACCCAGCTGCACCCGGATAGACTGGAAGCCGACACCAATATAGTTGTGAAAAGGCTAGGCAGATTTATAATATTAGGTAGACGTCATTTAATGTTGACTGCGTTACTTAAAAAATGATAAAGTTAGGACTATCATACAAAGATTAAGCGGGATTGTCCGAAAAGATTAACGCTTCCGCTCCGAGTCATTTGATGATTTCCCACCTTCAAATAAAAAAAAAGTTTTATCATACAACCAATAGGCTTATTATACCCAAGACTTGTAATTTCAAAACCGCATTATTTACTTTCGATCCTATAATGTCGTTTTTCCATAACACTCGTAAATCACTTGAGCTCTGGTTGTTTGTAAGTACACAAACACCTACACGAGAACTCGGAACAAATATCTGTAGGTCACGCAAATATTTGTGCCGCGGCAATCGAACCTGTGCTGTGACCCTGAGTATGTAAGGTGGATGCTCTGCCCCCGCTTCGCATACCAACAACATGACACTTTTCTTAGGAAGAAAATGGTTGATAAAAATTAGGATAAATTATGTTCCACTGCTATGATGTAACTCATATTTTGTAACCATATTTTGATTGGTGGCTCAAGAGAAAGATGTCTGGAAGGATTTGGGGGAGGCCTTTGCTCAGCAGTGGGACAGTGTAGGCTAAAAAAAAAAAAAAAAAAATTTTGATTCAAAAGAGTGTCCGTGAAGTTTCTTGCCCGTTCTTCTCCATAGGTACTTGCATTGGAATGGGCAACTAGCTTCATCTTTCTGACTGACCGACACCTTGACAATTCAAAAGTACCTGTAATTGGTTTATTTGAAACTAGCTTCTGCCCGAGGCTTCGCTCGCGTGGATGACAGATATTGCATGTTATTAGACATATAATCCTTTCTCTTGATTCACTCTATCTATTAAAAAAAAACTGCATCAATCCGTTGTGTAGTTTTAAAGATCCAAGCATAAGATACAGACATTAGGACAGACGCGGGAAACGACTGCTTTATACTATAGTAATATCCTTGGACATTAATAGTAGTGATAAATGCTTTGAGTTTGAGTCTGTACAAAAGTTTCCATAGCCTTTCACTCTCTCCTATGTATGTCTAGCTTTAGCTGAAAATCATTTGATTTCTCCTAATATTCACTACTTACTCGTAAATTACGAGGACATAAATACTATGTAGGTACTCACAAGCAAATTCCACCTCTTTAGTCTCCAAAACGAGGTGCTCAACGCCTAAATATGAGATCGTAAAATATTGTCTCATACATCTGTCCCTTACTATTTCAGTACTAGAGAAAAGGACAGAGCTAAGGATTGCAGGCTGTAGTCACGACCAGAGGTTATGATATTAAAATGTGCTATTCTACTACAATCATTGCGCAAGTAAGGAGTGGTGTGCTCACCACACGCCGGCGTTAAGAACTGCATCTACTTCCATCAAAGCTATGCTACATATTATATCTTTTGAATGGAAACTATTCACAATATCACATCAATACAGTTAGCTGGACTACATAACTCTGATAAAACGAAGGATAGATTTTTTTTTTAATAACCGATGAAAATTTTCTGCGCAAGGCTCAGGAAGGAACATGGATAGTTTTTAGTCGGTAAGTGTCTGGCAGTCTCTTCAGTTCCACCCAGAGCGGGAGGAGTCATTTGATGATTTCCCATCCTAAAAAAAAGGGTTGAGTCGTTGAGAATAATGCACTGAATCTACGGTAACCGACTTCGCCTCGATGTGCCGTCCACTTTTTTTAAGGATGAGAAATCATCAAATAACCCCGTCCCGCTCTGGGTGGACCGGCCCCTAGTGTCAGACTAACTAAAACCCATCCATGTTCCTACCTTAACCTTTTGTGTTCCGGGGTAGCGGTAACCCTTTCGGACAATCCCGCTGACCATCCCTTTCCTGTATTTTTAAGTTAAGGACTTCCTAACTTCCACTATTAAAAAAAAAACATTCAATTCTCTAAATTTTTGCTCGCGCAGTACTAGCTCGGCTTTTACAGCTCCACCATCTTTCTCTCCGTTATCTTGTCGGGTGTTATGAAGCAACCACGCTGCTATAATTTGTATCGATCTACTATTTATTTATGGGAAACGAGACAGGACCAGATCTGGCACTAACTAACTGGTCGCCAGCCACTTTGGTATCAGCCTTCCGATATCTTTTATAGGAGTGTTACTGGCGTCAAAAATGAATGAAAACCTCTTTTTTCTATTCAACCTGTATTGTCTAACTGATGGGCATTATGCTGAATAATTCGAACTCGAATTAGTTTATGTTGCCATCGAATTTAATGTATAAAAATGTTTGTTTAAATTTTATACTAAGTGTTTAATTGTAAAAAAAAAATTTTGAGGGTGGGAAATCGTCGAGTGACTTCTCCCACTCTAGGTGGAGCGGAAGGGAGCGTCAGACTCTTACTGACTAAAACCCATCCATGTTCCTTCCTTAGCCCTTTATGTTCCAGGGTAGCGGTAACCCTTTCGGACAATCCTGCTTACCCGGCAGTACTATAAAAGTAAATTAAAGTTTAGACATGAAGTCGCTAATCACTATTTAGCTTTAAACAATTGTAAAAGAGTTTTAAGGAGTGTTAATATAAGTCTTTTATTATCAGTAATGATAATTCTTACACCGTCCGGGTCCTGAATTAGTCACTGGTACAGCCAGCACATCAGATTACCCCAATCCGTTAAATTTCTTTGATAGTTTTTTAACTTACTATAAAAGAATAAGGTTCATTTTCGTTCGTGTTAAAAATATAGAGTGACTTACTAGTTACACCATATTTTTGAATAGACAATCTTCCAAGTCTATAGTTAAAATTACTTCCAAAAATATCAGCAAAAAAAAACTTGATAGCTGGACACCAAAACTAAAATACGAATGACTCTTACGCTAAATTAATTCTGTCAAACCAAATCAATTTATATCTGGAGAAGGTCTAAACATTTATTACACAGCCCTATTGAAGGCTTTCATCTGCCCAGGCGCATCAAACTATCCCTCCCGACCTCTAGTTATAAATTAACCGAGTCACAGGCGGTTAATAACTTAGAAATCGATAACCGATATGATTTCTCGATATTGCGGTTTGTTGGCATTTATGCTCCGAATCACTGTTGCGTGGTAGAGACAGACACAGATTATTTTTGGAAGCAGAAGGGACGAACTGAAAAACGGTTATTTTTCATCTATTTTTTAGGTGGTGGTAGTGGTTGTTCCACAAACGATGGGCCACATAATATCGTGTTCAGCGGGATTGTCCGAAAGGGTTACCACTACCCTGGAACGTAAAGGGCTAAGGAAGGAAGCCGGAGGGGTCATTTAATATCGCACACTCAAAAAAAAAAAAATGTGTGTCCTGTTGTCTGTAACAGGCTGACCCTAGTTTTTGATCAGGGTAGATTGTCTTTTGGCACCCTTTGGTCGACGCTTTCACTTCATATTAATCATACTGCGGTTTTATGTTAAACAAAAACTCCACATTTTCAAAAATCTTCTTTTATTGCAAATAGCATGCAACTTATTGATTTTTAGCATTTGAAAAAGAGCTCTTCCGATTTATCCACAGGGATTACGGATTTTTCTGTGTTGCTCTACGGATTTCTAAAATCTGATCTGGTTGCTCCAGCACCTCACAAAAGGTGCCATTTCTTTTTTAGTTTGTTCTGGTAATTGTGTTTTTCGCATCTGGCGCTCCCTGCCATCTGACACTTCGCGAACACGTGTAGTATATCTAAACCGCGTTTAAGAGCTATCAGTGTACAGTCCGCGAGGTATAAGCTGAGCTTTGCATTAGTGTGAGTGAGAGGAGCGCGGCGAGACAGAATGGCGCCGCGCCTCAGGCCGGTTACCCAAAATCAGTTTAAACCACCGGGCGAAAATGGCGCCGCGCCTAAGGCCGGTTATCACACCTACACTATCCATGTACACTCACACAAATGCAAAGCTCAGCTTATACCTCGCGGACTGTACACATTGCTGTAAAATAATGACACTGACAGCTCTCAAAAGCAGTTTAGAAGTGCTGATCGCGTTAAAATCTGCACTTATTTTTCTTAGCTACCTATTTCCGCATCTGCGGGATAATCATTAGTTAATTAAAGTAGAGTCTAGCTTTCTCCAGTAACTTAACGCTTAATACGTATCATGCAGATCTGGTACGATTGTACGTTTGTACTGCATTCTCGATAAACCAGCTGACTGGGTGACTCACTTTTATATTACATCAAAAATATTTGCATGCCTATTTTAAAGTTGTTGTTTTATTAAAGTTTATGTCATGTACCTACAATTTAAGCAAATAAATAGTTTATTTCTTTCTTTCTATTATATTGCTTACGTTAGCTTTGGCACGTATTCTTAGTTTTGTGTAGCAGGTTTGTCAGAATTTAGCATAGATATTCTGATTGCAACTCTCGTCATTCTGACTTTTACCCCGCTGCAGCGAAGCCAAATAAGAAGACTTATGTGTTCGTTTGTGTTTTAGCCACATTTACTCCTAACTTTGACAGCCAGTCTTACCAAGGGGTAAGGGGCAGTTACTGACTGGGTTGTGGAGGTCAGATAGGCGGGAAAAGGCTAGGCAGATTGATTGACTCTTAATTTTTTGTCAAGTCACTTACTACCTCTTTGGTGAAGAAATAGGGCAATAAAATACCGTTTGTTTAACGAAATAAGTGACCCATCACCAGAAGAAATATAGCTGCACACACCTTACTACCAATATTCCCGTTACCATCCAAAAGAACAACATATTATTGAAATTATTAAACTTAACCATACAGAAAACTTGTCCAGTAATATATTTAAGTAATTTCCAATACAGTAACATTAAAAATACGGCGAGAGCACGAGGCTGCGCGCATACGACCTGTTTTTCATACATTTTGATCGTGTTTTTCATACAGCGAATGTGTTAACATTAAAAATTAATGCACTTGCTATCTTTAGTTATACAGGATGTAAGGGCTTGGCTAGACTGAGTAAACTGGGAAATTTGACATTTGAATAGTGTAAAGCCTTGTTGGAGGACAGTAAGGAATCTAAGACTACATTAGGAATAGACTACATTTCACTTTCGGACTATCCCGCTAAAAAGGACGCACTGGACATGATATTATGTAGCCCTTCGTTTGTGGAACCACCACCACCACCTAAAAATGTGATTATATAATGTATCGTAATAACCCGATTAAGATTCTACAGATATAGTTCAAAATTCACCAGTTACCATCTCAACCCCAATTAATAAAATCATATTCAGAAAATCAGTTTTTCAAAAATGAGAAAATCGATCATTCTTCTCGTTTAATGTCAGCCTATTTCGATCCAATGTTTACACCAAATATTTTACTTAGCCTTACAGAACATTCCTCAGATCCAAAATATATGCTTCATTTTCGACAAAAAAAACCGGATACATACTAACATATAGGTTCAAAAAACCCGTAAGTACATAATTTCTGCAGAATTTCGTGCCCGACAAAATTAACAAATCATATTTTTACATATCTATTTTGTGACACGAAAAATACAATCAATTTCAAATGATGCCCAATTTCTCATGAATGACCCAAAACCATCTCAACATCCCCCCGTTTCTTACAAAACTAGTTACACTTACCTCATAATAACACAAACAAGTTCAGCATCCCGCATCCAGCATCCAGTCTACACAGATCGTTACAAAACAAGTCGTAACACAGGGGTCGTCGGCAGCTGATGTCGTTTTAATGTTATCCTTTAATGCATAAATAATGCGAGCATTAGCGGCCATCGCGAATGGAAGCCATGCTGCCGTACTGCCGTCCTGCCGTGATGCAACACCTGGAACGCGCTGATAAGGTGCGCAGGAGTTTGTGATGCTGTGTTTGATTTTATTCGTTTTTGGAAAGATTAGGATAGTATATTTGAATGGTTCTTTTCATTTTGTGGAGGAAATATGTCGATGAAGGTTTAAGACGTATTAAAGTATTGATAGGTAGTCGAAGAAGTGGTTTGTTTTTGTCCAAATTTTAAGTCAATTCAAATTCTAATTACTTTAAAGTGTGGTCTAACAGTGGTCCCAGAATTTGACCATACCCAACGGGAAGCGAACCCTAGACTAGTTCATCTGATCACTTATCTTACTCGTGCTCTGTTAAAAAGAATTATTCAATTATCAGGTATCGAGCCGTAGCCATAGGAATTGACTGACTGATATAGTGTAATTTTCAATGCTTCAATAAGAATACCAGTTTTGAAACATAACGCCTGTAATCTTCGAATGGTACCTCCAAAAGCAATTTCCCTCGTTAAATAAAAGCACATGATTACATGTAATAATAATAAATCAATCCAAATAACACTTGTATTAGAAAACAGTGGGACATGTGATATAGTTACAAAAGCTGAGCGCGCAGCGTGACGCGTTATCAGAGTAGAACGTGCGCGGGCGCAGTTTCACCTTGTTGCGATGCAAATTAACAGCTTTCTATTGATTGGATAGAATTTTTGTTTACACTGATGAAACTCCCTTTGATTGGCCGTTTTTGTGGGGGCACTTAAAATAGGCTTGTAATGGCTAATGGCTTTGGAGTTACGAACCGTGGAGTAGTGGAAAATTAGCTACTCTACTGTAATTCGCCTTGATAACTTTTGTAATTTTGCGAAAATCATTTGTGTACCTAATAATTAGTGGTTTCATCTAGTAAACAGAAATCATTGTACACCTTCAACCTTATGCTGTAAAGGCCTACAGTCATACGTCAATTTGATTTTTAATGATCTCCATAGGGTGGGAGTGGAACATCTTTTCAAGTCTCTTTAAGCTTTAATGCCTGTTGAGTATAAGTTATTGACTGTCCCAATGTCAACAAGCAACTTAGGTTCTAAATTCAAAGTCTTTTTTTGCTCAATACTATTTACATCATAATCAGGTTATAATGTTTCCATAGCTTGGACACAGACCAGACTATGTGAGAGGAAGTGGGCCATAACTGCACCACCCGGGTTGGTGGGTGTCGCAAGTCTTCGAAATTTTGGTTCTAAGGCATGCCAGTTTCCTCTAGATGTGTTCCTTAACCGTTTTGGGAGTTGTGGTGATGCCTGCCTGAGTTCGAACTCACGACACTCGACTCGTCAGTCTTGCTCAATAAAGGAGTACAAAAATCTGACTGTTACGGCAGCCAGCTCATTCTTCGCCTATCTCAATAAAACCTCAAAAGTGGAAACAACGCAACATAACAAATATCGAAACTTCAGCCTCCAAGCCAACAAATTACTCAAAATAGTACAATAGACAACTAAAACAACCACACATTATGTACACCGTCGGTAATACAAACAAAATTGTTGTCTATGCGTGTTGCGCGGGCGCAATGCGGAAGCGGCAACCGCACGCCGACAGACAGACAGACTAAACTATATGTATTACGGTGCAATTTTAGAACTTTATAATATGGTTGTCATACTGCGTAAATTGTCTAAGATGGAGAGATTTTTATGGGTAATTCTGGGTTGGAACGTGTAGAAGTGGTTTTAAATAAGATTGCAGAATTAACACCCGCTCGTTCTGCTATTTTAATAGCAGGGTGCGAAAGGTAGTTTTACAACACACTTTCTGGGAAAGTGAACTATTTCGTATTGTCAATCGCACGAATTAGTCATACTGTAGAATTAAGTATTGACTACTTGGATAAGTATTTTGGACAAAAAAAGGAAAACTGTCAAAAGAAGTCCTTTTATTTTTAACCATAAACGATCTCTAGAGATTGTTTATGGTTTTTACTTTTAAGGCGGAAATAAGTATGTATATGTCTTTATTGTTTGTGGTAAGTCAATATCTCGATCGATGATTCGTTTTGTAAAACAAAATTAAAGTTTACAAAAAATATTCATTGAAATGCTAATGTATTTCCGACAACCCACGCTTATTTGATTATTTCACACAAAGCCGATAAGATAAGAGATAAAGTATTTATTTAACGCGATTAATTCAATGATAATACGGCGCTAAAATCCGTGATTGATAATAATGATAATATTGAAAGCAATCATGCGAATTATGAGTCGTTACATTGATAAATGTATTGCGTTTGTTTTTGTAAGATTTGCCTACGTAACTGAGCAATGATTGTCTGTACTTTTCTATATTGTGAAATTAAGAAGCAACATGATTCGATTACCAAACTGTATGATCGTATATCGATTGACGGCACACCGTCCCATTGATTCGATTGTTACCAATTAATAATCAAATTATGTAGTTTTAAATCCACAATACTAAAACAACAAAAAAATATATAATCACAGCAGGATGCCAAAGATTAAGATAATATTTTTCCTCAAATCAATATATAATTATTTAAATTAGTATCTATTCTAATGACCTTACAAAGGGCAAATACCAACCATAAAAAGAAATACAAACACAAATCTCACAGTACATGTAAATATGTATAAATAATTTCCCGCTCTCATCACCACAAGCCTACTTATCGAATAAAAACTAACAAAAACCTTGCAAGAAATAAGTTCATTAATATTCCCCATATCGGAAGAGCACGCGAGCCGAATGCTAATTTGTTTTTTCTATCCACCAACTGGACTGGTTGCTCCAGAGCCCATTACGGGAGTAACCAGGAAGTGGTTGGTGCACCCTCAATTACCACGAAGAAATGGAGTAGTGAGTGGACACACGGCTGCAGCGAATGCAGAGCCGATAGTAGGTAATGTTTTTTAAGCAGCGAAAATCAGACTGACATAGAACTGAGCAGGCCATGAATGTAGATTGCATCTAGACAGCCGGGCCTTAGCGTTATGTCCTGGGTGGAAGACGGGCGTTGCCAGAAGCCAAGGAAACGCTGTCGTGATGACTTCGAGGCTGGAAGACTAGAAGGCTATGCGAGAGATCTTTGCTCAGCAGTGGGGCAGTACAGGTTGAACAATAGAGAGAGTAGAGCAAAATTGGTGACGAAAGAGTTTTGTTGTTCAAACGGAAACCGGTAGCTAAAGGAGTTACTTTGTTAATATCTCGTATGTCAAGTATGTCGTAGAATACTAACGGGAAATCGGTTAGCTTGAATGGCGTCTTAAAATTACTAAACAAGAAGCTAAGGCTTATATAGGCTTCTAAAGACTGTGTAAATGTGACACTAAAATATTATGCCAGTATAATAAGAAGCCGCAAGCAGCTAAAGTTCTGTTTTGTTTATTGCACAAACACTTAGCAGCCCATTACATATGCGACGTTGCATTCAAAGTACAAAACAAATAGCGATGGTCATTTAACCATAAACAGAAGGCCCCACGATTAGTCTAACTGCGCCTCCGTATTGGGCTTATAATTTCTATACCGTATTCGCGCACTTTCCCAGCCGTATGTCACGGCGCACGGCTGCGTTTGCGCACATAACACTAAATCGGCGCAGGTTTAGTGCGCCGGCGACACGCCCTCAGTTAATTGGTGTCGTCCGCGATGCGCAGGAAT
Organism: Hyppa rectilinea; assembly: GCA_951799385.1. Taxonomy (NCBI): domain Eukaryota; kingdom Metazoa; phylum Arthropoda; class Insecta; order Lepidoptera; family Noctuidae; genus Hyppa; species Hyppa rectilinea. Next base: position 2,429,569 of record OX637308.1, on the reverse strand, counting down.
GCGCAGCACCGCGGTAATGCTGCGGTCCGATCCCGTGGCAGTTTTATATTTAAAGGAAATAGACGCTTTTATGTCTTTTGTTTCTCTGTGGCTCAGAAAAATGGATGGGACGATGGAAATTTTATTAGCGGAGTGGATTGAAAATGTCGGCAATGCCACTGTTGTACGCTAATGGTTGCAGAACCACCATTACATAAAATCCAATTAAAAGTAACTTTACGTTCTGAATCGTTTCTAAGATATTTATATTTCCAAACAAATCAAAAAAGAATTTTAATTAAAATCCACGTTGTGCAACCACAAAGGTTTATGTTATATTTTTTATCACGTTTTTATTACATTATCGACGGTGTCTCAGGTATTTAAGTTTTATGTCCACATAATATTTAGTTATGTCCATAACTAGAGGGCGAAGACCTCACTAATTGCTGGTAATTTTTACGTCTTGATCGAAATGTCGGAGCGGGCCCTGTGAGGAATGCCGCCGCTGGCGTATACCGCTATGCGTTACAACTAGACTAGGGTTGGTTAGAAGAGCATTTGATGTTTTTATTTTTACACGAAAAAATGTAATTATTTTGAATTATCAGCCAAGGGGTGTCGTATTTCCCAGTTACTTGTGGAGGTCAGATAGGCAGTCGCTTCATGTAAAATACTGGTATTCAGCTGCATCCGGTTAGACTGGAAACCGACCCCAACATAGTTGAGAAAAGGCTAGGCAGATTGATTGATTTTGAATTATCACGGAAAACGTCGTAAAGGAACCGGCATGTCCTAGAACCAATAATTTGAAGTCATGTGACATCTCCCGCACTGGGAAAATTGTTTTGGTCTTGTAATAAAGCGGGTCGCAACAGTTTAAAGCCTTGTTCTTATTATTAAAAGCAAATAATTTGCTAAAATACGGTTCAACCGTAAAAACCTACTATGACATGATTCCTAAAAGATTGGAAATAACAGTCCTCTTACAGAAACACACAAACATGGTAATCTATTTACAATTTTATTCATCGGATTGTCAGCTGGGCATGAGATCCTGGGTTCTATTGCCAGTTTAGGCAAAGTGTCATTAAACTTTTCTATCTGAAATATCTCAGTAGCAGTCTACAGTGTGGGAATTTGTGCTCGATGGTGGCAATAGGCTCGCCCCCCTATTACATGAAAACATAAACATAACTGGTCAAATGTGGGTATACTAATGGTACCCATCTGCTTAACCCTTCAGGGAAACAATGCGAGATGTTATATCATCTTGTCAGCTGAACATAACGGCCGTGTGTCAAATTCTATTCCGCGTTCCTGCCGCAGTCATTAGGGTTTTATATCTAACTGAACACTTTAACTACCTGAAATATTCACTTAGAACTGCTAGAAGATTAAAGCCATCTGCTAGTGTCACGAGAAATGGGTTTTTATTAAAATTTTATTGCTTAAGCAAGACTGTTAAGTCCATCAATACTTTAGGAGCCACCTCCTCTGTTTTCTTCTGTATGTTGGGAATGTAATTTCAGAAACAATTTTGTCGCTTTTTTTTTAAATAAAGAAAGTCGGGACTTGCCGAGAGATACCCAACCCGGTATGGATGTTACTAATGAGAAAGTTTGATTGCATGGATGTTTGTTACTCAATCATGCCGGAATGGCTGAACTGATCTGGATGAAATTTACCACACAGGCAGTTTATAACCTGGATTAACACACAGGACAGTTGCACCTAGAGTATACCATTTCAGGGCAAGTCTATTGCCGTCAAACAGGCAATCCGGGCTGCTCCTGAAAAATTCCTAATGGAGAACCTAAAAACACTTTATCTGACCCGCGAATCGAACCCAAGACCTCAAGTTCAGCAGCAGTGGTTGCGACCACTGGACCAACGAGGATCTCCGATAAAACGCACTGGTTCTTAAATCTGAAAAACTGTCTACCCCATCATAATCCCCCCTTATAAACACTCCTCAAACCATAGTTATATAACTCCAGATGTAACTTCACCTAATCAGGTGTGAAGTGTTCCTTAATTAATACTTCACATATCATTGAGTCCTCAACACAGCCTCGAACCCGGTACCGTAACACAAATGTTAGCCTAACACATTAGCACCCTGGTTGACTGATCAACTAACATTATGAGCTTCTTTTAACTTGGAAAGGATTTTGTTTGAACATTCTTCAAGTAAATAAGTCTTAAGTGTTTGAGGATTTCGTTTTTTCTTTATTTTCATTTCGGTGGTTAAATAATAATGAATAATGTGTTTGTTTCTTCGTGACCGCTTTTATTTTATTTATTTTTTTCTTTTATTTGTGTTTGTCTCTGACAATACTTGGACGTTTCATTTTTGAAATATTAAGAGTGACGCATTGCAAAAATCCTTCTAAATCATTAACTACCACTACAGACGGGCGCGCCGCACTTATGAAAATGCGTTGCGCTGCGGTACGTTGCAAGGTGTGCGTTATGTGCGCTTAGCTTTATGGCTCATATCTTTACACGTGTCAGAACCTGCAAAGAACCAGACTTCTGGCGAAGAAACTAGTCTATGATTGTTGAAATGGTTTTAATGTTTCTAAATACGAGGTTTTTTTGCCTGTTTGGCACGGGTATATTTAATGGCTTTTTCTTTTCAGTTTCTTGTTAGAAATGTGCGTTTTGTTTGTGCAGAATAAATATCGTTTCTTTCTTTTGATTTTCTTTTCTGTATAAGAATCAATTGAAGAGTAGGTTCTAGCCTTTGTCCGGCAGTGGGAAAACGCATACAATAAACAATGAGAGAAAAGTTTTTTCTGCAAATTGCGTGTTTTGCAAAGCTCCCGCGGGAAGTATTAGAATTAATCGAGGGAAACAAATTGCTCGGTGATAATAGCTACTTTAATACCTAGTCCTAGACTTAGTAACTAATAGTTTCCGTATTTAAAACATGTATTTCAAGCTTGTGAATTTGCACTCTAAGGCAAAAAGGTCGTAAGAAAATATTACACGTAATGGATTCTGAAAACCTATATTAATCATTGTGTGTCCAGTTTTATGTTTGGTTATCACTGTAAAGAGGTAGACAGTCGATCTGGGGTAGGGCTCGGGAATCTTCTGGATGCGAGAAGAGGTCAGAAGTTAGAAGAAGAAAGAAAAAAGAAATATTTTGCACAAACAAAACGCACATTTCTAAAAAGAAACTGAAAAGTCATTAAAGCAGCTGAAACACCTCGTATTCAGAAACATTAATACCATTGACAATTAGTATCTCGTGGGCAACCACCACAGACAAAATACTGACAACTTAGTTTTGGTGATGCTTGGGGACCCTTCTTCAGCAGTGGCCGTCTTTCAGCTGAGATGATGATATGATACTAGCTAGATCGAGGCATAGACAAAGTGACATTCTATCATCGATAACGATGAGGTATTGGCCTGACACAAGGTAATAGGCTACTCAATGCAACTGCGGAAAGTCGTTGAAGAATACGAAACGCATTCTGAGCAATTGGGTATTTGAAAGGGTAGTCAATAACGTTACTTTTTATGAACTGTCAAAACGCAGAATTTGAACGTGATTTGTATGACTAACAATGTGACATGACAGATTTTTGGAATCAAATGGAATACTTATTGGCATTAAATGCAATTTTACAATTATATCCTCGCATAATATTTAATTTCTGTACGGTGATGGAAGTTTTTAAGACGAGCGGTCTTTGTTTCTATGTGATTTCGTATTTTATTTTTGATAGATTCAAATAATCAATTGCCACGGGTTTCCAGAAGCTATGAGTTAAATAATCGCCTCGTAAATTCGTGTGTGGTAGCGAAAATATTTGGCACATCATTATCGCCGACGTTTGATAAAATAACACATAATAATACTATATTTAAAGATGATTAAATTGCAGTGTGCATCGTTTGTCTTAAGTAGGGCGAGCGCAAATGTCATTGCTATTATCGTGTGTTCAATGCTCCGGCGATCACTTATAATGCCACCTCGACACATACGCGAGCATTGGCGCGTGATTTATTTCCATTCGGAACTAGTCTATGAAAGTAGCTAATCCGCTGAGATATTTAAAACTGCAGTCAAAGATAATGCTGTTTTATTATTGGGTTGGCTTCCAGATTTATCTTCTACATAGGTACCTACTGCTTTGAAATGGGCAACTAGCTTCATCTTTATGACTGTCCCCTTGACAATTCAAAAGTGCCTGTAATTGGTTTATTTGAAATAAATGCGTTCAGTTTGACTTCTTTTCGTGTGGTTACTGACTAACCTGGTGTCAGAGTTTGTATGCTGCCTATAGGCCTCTGACTTAACTTCACAACTTCACATGCTGTTGAGAATATCTTTCAAACATGCTGGTTTCCTCACGATATTTTCCTTCGCCAGTTTTTAAGCAAGTGATAATTATATAATACGTACATGAATACGTAAAATAAGATGTGCGAGCATTGGGTTCGAACACGTGACCTACGACTTGTTAGTCCCACGGTCACACCACTAGGCTATCATTGCTAATGGAATTAGCTGAATATTCACCAACACCATGAAGTCCGCCTTTGTATATTTGTGTGCTTAAAGCATTAAATAATGAAATAAATATCAGTATTAATGATAAATGCTAATAAGCGTAATACCGAAAAGAAGTGACATCTTTACAAAACAAAACAAATAAGATAATTTACCTATTCTTTCTTATCCTTTAAAAGATTCGCCTCCTTCGAACCAGCCAAAAAACAAAATCCAAACCCGACAATATTTGGCTCACACACACACCTTACGGGACCGTTAACCACACCTTCAAAGTTCCAACGGACACCTCTACTGACCCTCTTTTCTCAATATTACCGTGAGTCACAGACTTTCCACCTACACTCGCAGAGGAAGCCGCTAAACGCAGGAAAACTGTGAAAGGCATAAATAGGCTTTTCACAGGAAATCGACTTCCATACATAAGGCACCTTGTTATTGTATTTATTTGTAATTATTATTGCTCTCATTTTCTCCTTTTTTACTGTCGGTAACTTTTGTAATGGGGAGACTTCTGTACTGTGTTTGTAATTAAATGCTAGAATGTGTAACTTGGTTAAATACTATCCTATTGTTATTCCACAAGGTAAGCAGGATTGTCCGAAAGGGTTACCGCTACCCTGGAACATAAAGGGCTAAGAAAGGAACATAGATAGGTTTAAGTCAGTAAGAGTCTAACACTCGTTTCCGATCCACCCAGAGCAGGCCTCTTCTGAAAAAAAGAAGACAAGAGCTTTGATCACGACGCTTGCTCAAGACGAGTTATTTTAATAGTTAAGTACTGCTTAACGGTTGTCAATATAGAACATGGCATAAAATAAAAATAGTTTCGTCAAAATGATGACCACAAGCATCCTCCTAACTTCTGCGTTGGTAATTCGTCTTTGATTTGTCGAAATTCTAACTATTTTATAACACTGTAGAGGCATCGACATCGCCACATGCGACCTACGCGTCACACTGACGTCATGCAAAATCCTACATCGCGCAAGCAGAGTTTACCGCGCGACTAGCATTTATTACAACATTCTGACATTTAAGCTATTACAAAAATCTTATGACAATCGTGTTGAAAATCATTGTAGATTGTAGAAATACGAAACGCTTTCAAAGCAATTGCCTCTATTGTCCAGACCCTCAGCTATTTCTATTTCAAAGAACAATTAAGCATTAGATAATTAATTTCTCTTAGAGCATCTTACATTCATTTCAATAAATTAGATAACATTTCAATAAGCTCTTAGAACTATTATCGAAATTCTAACAGCCATTACAGCATAATTGACTCAACAATATTCTTAACATTACAAGCAGAAAAACTAATTATGTCCAATACAAAAACACAACTCATCTCTCACAATACATGTATTAATTAATAGAAACTTATCATGAAGGCTATCATGTACGAAATTTCACTCTTGAGTAATATTCTTGTTTGGCTTTCGTCTTACGAAATATTATAGTAACTTGTCGAAGTGTCTGTCAATCGTAAATTTGTTTTTATGGCCGCTTTGGAACTTCAGAAATACGCCTTCTGATATTCTTCTACTTTTAATTACGTACTTAAAACTCATTATCTTGCGGGTGACAGCATGAAATTTTTAGGCCTCTGTTTAAAATTTTACGTTTTGTTCTGGTATTAGCATCTTAATATTAATTAATCCATCATTGTTTTCAAGACACTTCTTCCGCAAACAATCTCGCAAGGATCATTTACCACAGGGTGTTTTGAACGTTATGGTTATTGCAACTGCTGTTTTTTCTGCTTCAATTCACTATTTGACACGGTCAAAAAAATATGAAATCACATAGAAATAAGACCGTTCGTCTTAAAAACTTCCATCACCGTACAGAAATTAAATATTATGCGAAGATATAATTCTAAAATAGCATTTAATGCTACTAAGTATTCCATTTGATTCGAAAATTCTGTGACGTCATATTGTTTTATTTCATACGAATCACGTACAATTTCCGCGTTAATTTCCGCGTTTTGACAGTTCATAAAAAGTAAGGTTATTGACTACCCTTTCAGATACCCAACTAGAAAGTACTTTTCGGCTTAACCTATCAAATTCTACTCATTCTAATTTTTCCAACGAAGATAGAACATATGTTTAGCTATATAAAAGAATCTATAGTCTATCGGCACCTCTTGGCATCGAAATAAAACGACAGTTAGTGAAAGTGAGGGGCCCCCGGCGATTCAACGATGTCATATATCATGCGGATGTACATACCTACCTAGGTACTGACAGATGGCTGAGAGGTGACAAAGTTGTGGGAGTTCTGTTTAGGAGTAGACACTTTTTCTTTTTTTTTTGAGGTTGGGTAATCATCCAATAACTTCTCCCGCTCAGGGTGTAGCGGAAGGAAGTGTCAGACTCTTACTGACTAAAACCCATCCATGTTCCTTCCTTAGCCCTTTATGTTCCGGGGTGGCGGTAACCCTTTCGGACAATCCCGCTTACCCGGCAGGGGGAGTAGACACCTAACTTAGTACTTAAGCCCCATTTACATAAAGCAAGTTTCTTGCTGGCAAACGTAAGGTCGCCCTCAGGCTAGGTGGAACGACGATCTTTGTGGGGTGAACTGTTTATTCTGTAGTAAGGTGGCTGGCTGCTGGATGAGATTTGCCGAAATGGCGTGCAATTGGAGAGGCCTGTGTCCAGCGGTGGACTGCACTGACATATAATGATAGAATACATTTATACAAAACATTGTAAAATATTTTAAAAGTAACGGTGGAGTTCCTTGCCCATTCTTCTCCACACGAAACTACCTTTTGGAAGGGGCGACTAGAATCAATTTTCTTGTGTCTATTTGAAATAAATGATTTGACTATGACTTTGACTTTGCATACCATACATGATTGGTAACTTGTATGATTGCTAACAAACCTTTTTAACTTTGGTTTTCTTGAGGCAATACCGTCATGGTGACATTGTAATTGAAATACCAGTCGTTGGATGTCTACTTAGTGGTGAGACAGTCACAATATGACGGGTCCTCAACGCAATATACAAGATATTTAATTATGACCATATCTCATAATTATGTATGTATGCAAATATAAACTTTACACCCTGTAGAAATTTAAATCGCGAGTTACAATGTAACGCGTCTCCTCGATAACGCACGTTTTAAAAATCGAACAACAACTTTTTAAAAACCATATTTTTCATTTATTCCATTTTTAAAACCGTTGAGTGCCCATTGAACGCTAGATTATTTAAAATTGCCCATAAACCTATAACTTTATGAGCCAATTACACACTTGAATAGTTTTATCGAAAAAATTTAACATGGATTTTATTACTTTATTGATAAATAATAATTATATGTACATAGATTGGGGTCTATTATTGCCATTTGCAATGCAATTTGAAAAAAAAAATGGGTCTTGGTAGCAGTTTGATATCGGATTTTAATTGAATGCTGATGAATATATTAATATTAATTACTTCAATATCAGTATCTGTAGATTAATATTATCTTTAGTTACAAAGATATGTCGAAATATTTGCTTGAATGTCTGTACTTACCACAGTCTTTGTTGAATTGGGTATTTGAAAGGGTAGTTAATAACGTTACTTTTTATGAACTGTCAAAACGCGGAATATGTACCTACAGACGCCAACACATCAAGCTATCCCTAACTGTCAAATTTTGTCAATTAAAAATGAACCTTATGTCTTTGCAATAAAGTTGAAATACTATCAAAGAAATCTGACAGATTGTGGTAACTTGATGTGCTGGCCTCTGTACGTGATTCCTTTAATATAAATAATAATGTAACAACAAATCTACGAACAATAACAATGTGACGTCACAGATTTTTAGAATCAAATGGAATACTAAACGCAATTTTACAATTATATCCTCGCATAATATTTAATTTTTTTACGGTGATGGAAGTTTTTAAGACGAGCGGTATTTTTCTATAATATTTCATATTTTATTTTCGACTGTTTCAAATAGTCAATTGTCTGTACCTACCTATAATTTTCAAACGTTTTTCACCGCCTTTTAAATAATCACAAAATTTTAGTTTGTATACCAAGCAAGTTTTCTATTCCAACCTCTACTAAATTATAGCGAAGTATGTTTACACACCCCATACAGCACTCCATCACTTAATTATATTTTTCCGCTCGCAAGTTGCGCACACGCACCGGTAGCGAAATGGAAAGTCAACACCGGATATGTGCGTGCGCTTTCCAATACTCGCAATTAGTATATCACTTATAGGGGATTAGTAATTACGACAAAAGAGTTTTTGTAACTAGATCTATTTTGATTGGTAATATCGCAATATTTGTTTGTTTGGGACGCGGAGATGGCAGATAAAGTTGACGAAACTGATAGTTTACGGGACTTAAGCTGTGATTCTAAGAATTAATTCTTTTAATTCAAATTTTAAGTAAGTAAGTTTAAGTAAGTAAGTACTTAAGTAAGACAATTATAATTTTTGCTGCTTTAACACACTGGCTCTTGGACTACCGTCACTCTAACCTAGCTCTGGAGCCAGGGTGTCAAACTTTTGTGTTACCTTTTTATGGCAATAAAGATTTTTGTTTTTTGTTTTATTAAAAAAAGAGGAAGCCAGAGATATAGAATCTGTGGAAATGACTTAGCTAAGAAAATCCACACGGATCTGGAAAGCAAGTCCTGTAATTAAAAACGTCAGATCTCATCTCAGCGACAATAAATGTCAACAACTTTTCAAAAATGTATAATTTGACGTATTTTTGACAAATATGAACGCTCTTCAGAATATAGAAACTAACACGAGTTTTTGACAATAAATTAAACTCTCAAATTAAAAATCCACAAGCAATCAATCTCCATAATAATTATTTCAACCATTAGTTTTAATTTTAAACTTGATTTACTACCAAAGCTATTGTTTATTGATCTAAACCTATTAGGCCAAGGCTACCCACTCTAATATAAACAAAGTCGCAAATGTAATAACTAATTAGTTCACCAAAACATTACGTCTGTTATTATTGTAATTAGTATATTCACACCGTGTAATTAAATAAGCTTAGTCCGACTTTCCACTAGGTCGAGCGAGGCTATTCTTGGGTATAAAAATATATTTTGAAGGTTAACTGAGGCCTGCAGCCATGCCTGCCGGGTCAGCGGGATTGTCCAAAAGGGTTACCGCTACCCCGGAACATAAAGGGCTAAGGAAGGAGCATGGATGGGTTTTAGTCAGTTAGACAGTGACACTCTGTTCCGCTCCAACCACAGCAGGAGGACTCTTTTGATGATTTCCCATCCTTAAAAAACACGTCTGCAGCCATTTAACTTATCCTAACGCAGTGTACTGCTGGACTGGCCTCTCCCAAGTTAAGCCATAATACTAGGTAATGAGGAAAATGTCGTGAAGAAAGATTTGAGCATGAATGTGAATGGCTATAAAAGTAGAGAAAGACCAAAGAAACGATGTATAGACTGTGTGAAACATGATATAGCTAGAAAGGATGGGCCACCAAGATGTTCGACGAAAGTAACATGTTGCGCCGATCTCAAATATAGATGGGGATAAGGGCATCCGAGTCAAGACTCTGTTCTCCTGGACACAGGACATAGTAAAAGTCTGCAGATGATGCTGATAATTACTTGATTCTTCATCAGGTCTACTCTCTACAACAATTCACTCCATTTCCGATTCCACTTGCTCAGTCTTTCAACTAAAGAAGGTATACGTTTCTCACTTATTTCTAAACTACCCAATAAATTCATCATTGACATATCCCATTTTCCTAAGCCTTAACAAAGCGATATCAATACGCTTTCGCTATTTAACTAACTTAACACACTCACACATAATTTATTTATTAGCACCGCGGGCGATCATAATCTGCGCGCGCTTCCGCCGCGCCACCTGCGCCCGCGCAGCGAAAGTTGTGTATTTGTCAACAAGACGCGATAACACAGAGTAGATACGTACAGAAGACTAGCTTGAGAAGCTGCTGTGAGATTACGTGTATGGAAGCTTAATGAGATACAACTATGGCGTGTAATCTGCGAATACTGTGGTTTATAGTCAAAGCCTAGGTGGAGGAATGGTCTTCGCGCAGTATATCTGTATGGTAATGAGTGAATGGGAGTGGCGTATTATTGAACTCAGTGCCAGAAAAAAATATATGCTGTTCCATACATTTTATTGAGTTACGTGTACTTAAAGTTATGGTACAGCTCATACTTGTTTCGCGATTTCAGGGTTCATCCCATAGTTAAAGTTGTTCTCAACGATAAATACAATGCTCCCACATTCTCTAGAAATTCTTAGAGTTTTTTATTTAACACCTTATATCGTCAACTAAAAAACTTGATTATTTGCACCGTTTTATTCGAATAAAAGCGGTCTGCTTTAACCCCTCAAAGGTTGTATGAACCCCATACGTTCATAAAAAAATTCTCTCGTAACGACAATAATTTTAACCGTATAAATCGTTGAAATCTTATAAGCAAACTGCTTCTAATAAGCAAACATCTAATGGGTTAAATATTGTTATTAAACTTGTCGCTTTGCTACCCATTTTCTATCACTTTGTAGACAGAAACAAATTAAAGCTAGCTCGTATCGCCCTTTATTCCTATTTCAAGTGAGAATTCTGTATCCAACCTCTTTCGTGTATCTAGCTAGTCTGACAATTCATGAACATTAAAGGGTGAATTATATCTAGTTATTTTATTCTTGTGAGTTCTAGTCGCGTCTGGTCTTTTTATTTTAGTATTCCACGATGGTCTAAGGCTGTTATGCATTTAAAGAGCGGATGCGACACGTTCTTAGCTTTCCCACGATGTTATTGTGTATTAAATATTACTATTAAGACGCCTTGGCATCTATGGTAATAGTTCGGTGGGTGGAATCAGGACTGCAGGTTTCTTTTCATTATTATCATGTAATAGAATATGTATACTAGGTTATTACCTCTGTTTGGTATCAATGCTGAAATTAACCTTTCTGTCACAGCCGTGAGGCACTCTGGTTGCTGTTAAAACATTATTTTCACGAGTGATTTCGTTAGTTTATGTTTCACGTAGTGTCCGAATCCTACTACTATTATAAAGGCGAAAGTTTGTAAGTATGGATGTATGGATGTTTGTTACTCTTTCACGTAAAAACTACTGTATAGATTTGGATGAAATTTGACACAGAGATGGTTTATATCCTGGATTAACACATAGGATATTTTTTATCCCGGTAGAACATTCCTGTGGGATAATTTCCGACCTCCACGCGAGCGAAGCCGCGGGCAGAAGCTAGTTAATGATATTTTTTCTTTCTGTATTCTTATCGTCATCGCTGTGCGTTGTCACAGTTCTGAAATATTTCAGCTATTATGTTTACTTCAGCCATTATTATGTTATTAATTTTTTTTTTTGTAGATGTTAAGCTACATAATTATGAAAGCCTATGCCCAGTAAATTACTACTAGGCTGAACTGATGGAAACTACTTTAATAATGACCGAAACAAACAGTTCCTTTCCAGTAAAAATAACAAAAACATACGACAAAACTTTCGACCTTTCAAGTGTCTATTCCACATCTTATTTATATCTCCTATTCTCTTGTTACAGGTAAATAAAGACACAGCCACGCTACTGCCAAGTCAGGTAAACCCAACATGGACCCCAGCGTCAGTACATCAATTTCTCTCCGTTTATGTTTGTTTGTGAACGGGAAAAACTTATTTTCCTTCGCCACGACAAGACGGATCATCAATTAACGCTTTCTTCAGCAAGTTTATACGGCAGTAATAGAAAGTCTTATTGCGTGTTATGGCTATTTTAATTCTCAATCCAATGGGAACGGAGTTTATTGCAGTCGAGTGTTGAAGCAAGTTATTATAGCAATTGTGGTGTTATTGGTAGAGCCGTAGAAATGTATAGGGAAGATAATATGAAAGGGTGTAGTAAGATATCACGTGTTAAGCGGAATAATAATTGTCCGAAAGGGTTACTGCTATCCCGGAGCATAAAGGGCTAAGGAAGGAACATGGATGGGTTTTAATCAGTAAGACACTCTTCCGCTTCACCCAGAGCGGGATGGGTCATTTGATGATTTCCCATCCTCAAAAAAAAAAAAAGATATCACGTCTGGTTTTTTTTTCGTCGAACGCGTGATTTCTAAACCGATAAGCGACGTGTTGTGTGACCTTGCCTCATCGTTGCCAGGCAACGAACGAAGTCCCCGCGCGCAATATGTATTTTTGTACAAAATACACGTGATTTTGGGGTAGTCTTAAACCTCACCACGTATCAACTAGGGGGAGGGGAGGGGTTAAAAAATTCTAATAGTCACGTGATTAATAGACGGCCCCTTAGACCTAGATAGCAGCATAATTTGTGATAAACGAAGACTAGAACGCAATAAATCAAGTGATTTGCACACAAATTATGACTAATCAGAGTCACACAAAAACCATAAACCAATGAACGAATGACAATAAACCGCACCAATATTTTCTCGTCACAATCTCCGACAGTCATCGAAGGTGACAATTTTAAGTAAATAACAGACTGAATATAATAGCTTTCAAACATGAAATATATAAGGACAGAAGGTCGACTCCATGCAACGAGTGAAAAGAAGAACATTTTTCTTTATTCTGCACAAATAAGACGCACATTATACTCACACACACATAAAATAGTCACTTATCTATGGTATTCAAAATCCTAGTATTTGACAAGTCTGCGAAAGGTCTGTCATTCGAACATTCACTCATTGATTAATGAAGATGAAATTTAGCGCATAGGTAGATTTTGAGTAGAAGACGTCAGCAACGAAAGGATTGTAGGAAACCCCGTAAAGGGATGAAATTGGGAGTGGGAATGAACAATTTCAACATTGTCGCGATGGAGCTGAGGGTAGCAGATGAGATGGTCGTAAGAAAAGTGAGAACAAAGTTCAAAACAAATTGACGCACGCACTCAGACGCATACACGGCGATCTCAAACAAATCCCAAAGTGTTAAAACTAGCTGAAAATCAGCACTTTTTGAACGACAAAATTACACATGACTGCCTTTTACCACTTCGTAGTGCTTTGGTTGGGAAGAAGAAGTGGCGCAAAAGACCCCCCAGCAAGAAACGAGTCTGTGCGCGTGCGCACCTCCTAGACCCGTCCGTCTGTAACTATCTACTCTGTGCTAGCAGCCTGGTAGCTAATCATCATAATAACACCTTTTCCCATGCCATGAAAGATTGATTGGTGTGACACTCAACTGTACTCTAAAAGGTAATTGTGGTCGTTTTCACTAACTAATCTACGTTAATGAGGCTTTCACGTCGTTTGTAGAAATTAAAAGGTAATTAAATTGCAGTAAAATTATATTTACCCTCACAGAATAACTATGATTTGCAGGCATGACTCCATACATCTAGATGGACTGACGATCTTAAGGTTTCTGGGGCAGACTGGATGAAGGTTTCTGGGGCAGACTGGATGCGGAAGGTGGAGAACAGAGCTTTGTGGCACAGCCCATGACTATGTCTAGCAGTGGACTATGATAGGCTGAATGGATTTTTTTACTTAGACTGAATGACGTTAAAAATTAAACCATGTCTGCTTCTGAGAAATCCCTGCCGGAAAAACCAAATATCACTGCTCGATCAGGGAATCGAACCCAGCATACATACATACTCAGCAGTAGTGCTTGCGAGCACTAGACCTATAGATAAAGCAAGAGGCTAGACCAATGATTCAGTCCACTAAAATCTCTTCCAAATATAAAGAAAAATATATAATCGCCTTCACTTCTTCGATCGCGATGATTTCTCACAGCTTTTATTGCCAAATCATTGCGTTCCCAGCCTTTGGACACCGAATTACATGTTGTAAGACGACTCTTGATAGCTTCTCCATTTTCGATCAATTGCCAGCGATTCCGTAGTTCACACTTATCTTTGAGATGACTAAGATTAAATAACAGATGCGTCATGTTGTACACTCTTAAGCTAAAAGTAATTGTATTTATTAAGCGTATAATATAATAATCGTATATTCTATAAGAATTATGCTTCCATAAACTTTTTTAATTAGGGTATGACGAATTTTGTGGCTGAACAAAATGGGCGTTTTTTAAATAAAATCTTTTTTCTAGTGTTAATGAAGTTGGGTGAAAGTGTGTGAACTATAAAATATTTAAACGTTGTCTAATTTCAGTTACTTTATTAATAGACAAGTCCGCCTTGGAGTGTAAATGTGTTGCTGTTCCACAAACGATGGGACACTTAATATCGTGTCCTGCGTGTCCTGCCGTATGCACCGTATGGAACTGATGGACGCTAGTGATGGCGCCAAACACGTAGCCAAATTCTGGGCCGAGACCATTTAGATTGCCATCGACACGTTAAGAAGGATAGGTCAATTACCATTAATCCGTTTTCCATGATCTTCTTCATAATCCATATATTATACGTATGTGTTTTCCGACTATGTGTTTAAATATGTTACGTTATCGTAGGTCACAGCTTAGCTTCATTTAATAGATAAAACACGCACGTACTACGTACGAGGAAGCCTGAAAGTGACACCGGTGACTAAAAAGTTGTGTGGAAATCGGTTGTCAAGGTATGGGCATGTTATGCGGAGGTACGAGGTTTGTGTATGAATATGGATGGCTATGCAAGAAGGAGACTGCCAAAGAAACGATGGACGGATTGTGTGATATGGCTAGAAAGGGAGTGACTACCGAGGTGATGATTAATAAAGAAGAATGGAAGAAAAAGACATGTTGTACCAGTCACAAATAAATTGGAATAAGTGCCGCGCTTCGGCAAGCGTAGTGTGTGACGCCCCCCAACTAGATGGACCGATGACCTTAAGAAGGAGGCTGGGACTGACTGGATGCGAAAGGCGGAGGACAGGGTGCTGTGGCGTAGCCTGGGAGAGGCTTGTGTCCAGCAGTGGACTGCGATAGGCTGAGTTGATTGAAATTGGAATAAAGAAGAGAATTACGACAACACGTGTACTACGTGTAACACGTGACTTATGCTGTTAGGTATATTAATATTCCGAAAGCGTTACCGCTACCCCGGAACATAAAGGGCTAAGGAAGGAACATGGATGGGTTTTAGTCAGTAAGAGTCTGACACTCCCTTCCGCTCCACCCGGGAGTAGTAACTTGATGATTTCCCACCCTCAAAAAAAAAAAGGTATACTAATATTAAATTGTATTTATTCTTATCACTAATGACTTCCTTCTCGCAGTTCTTTTTATCACAAAGCAAACAATCTTTAATTAATAATTAGATTGTGAAGTACTTACTCGTCACAAGTACAGACGCCAGCACATCAAGCTATCCCTAACTGTCAAATTTTCTCAATTAAAAATGAACCTTATGTCTTTGCAATAAAGTTGAAATACTATCAAAGAAATTTGACAGATTGTGGTAACTTGATGTGCTGGCCTCTGTACATGGGCTACAAATGCTACAGTAGACCAGTTTGACGTCTTCCGACTGCTGAAGGTTGGCTATGGAGGTTGCTCAGTAACTGAGGACATAGAAGCATGGCATACAAACATTCACTTTCGATTAATATTCTTGTTTTAATTGAATTTGGACTGGTTTTCAAACAGACCTAATGATTTTTTAATTAAATAAGCAGCACCTTAGTTTTCTCCGATCTTTTTCTTCATTTCGTGTTTTGTATACCTACAAAAAATAATAAATAATGATTGTACCTCTTAAGTAGAATATAATCATCACACTGAATTTATTTTCAAATAATTGAAAATACTACTCTGTCAAGAAAGTACCGGGAAAAGATCAATAATACACAAAATGTCTGTTATTCATCCAAATTTATTTTATCACCTTCAAAGTATGCTCCTTTAGAAACTATACACTTGCGCCAACGAATAATCCATTCATCAAAACATTTTTTAAACGCTGCTTCCGGAATTGAGTTCAGTTCTCGCCGCGAATCGCCTTGTTGACTAGTTTGCATGTCAAACTCGTAAACCCACGTCTCGTCACCGGTAACAATGCGTTTCATGAATGTTGGGTCCGAACTGACTCGTTCTAGCATGTCCTCAGCGACTTTCATGCGATTGAGTTTTTGGAGAAAATTCAGATCTTTTGGGACTAGCCGAGCAGCAACATGTTTCATACCCAAATGATTAGTTAAAATGGTACGGATCGACTCGTGAGATACAGAAAGTTCGGCGGCTATCTCTCTCAGAGTTGAATGGGGATTTTCAGTCACTATTTTCTTCACTTTTGCGATGTTAACTTCAGTTGCAGACGTTGACGGCCTACCAGAGCGAGGCAAATCTTCCATCACATCTCGACCGCTTTTGAACGCTTTGAACCACTCATAAGCACGAGTTTTTGATAAAGTCGATTCACCGTAAGCCTTCTGTAACATGTTCAGTGACTCCGAACACGAAATTCCATTGGCGATGCAAAATTTAAGACAAACTCTTTGTTCGATATTTTTGTCCATTATGAAATTCGCAATACACACTATATATGATATTACTAAAACCAGCACTGTATTTAATATAAATAACAGATGCAACTCAAACTCCGCGCCAAAATGGAAAACAGTTGTGCCAATCTAACAACTACAAAAAAACAAAAATTTGAATTTGGAACCATAAACAAATCATCCATTCCCGATACTTTTTTGACTGAATGTAGTCCAAAACACTGGCAACATTAAAATTTGACGAGTTAGTTTATTTTTGTCAAAAATTAATTGTTTTACACTTAAACGAAATTAAAATACCATTTTTTCTGCTTTCATATTTGAATGATATGCTTCAAAGCTACCACCTTTACGAAGAAAAATGTTACCAGTGTTACAATTTATTTCAACTCCGATACCATCAGTTTTATTACGATAACTAACCAGTTATTGTGCTAATTACCCGCCAGGCACCGTGATTGATGAGCGTATTATTGAAACGTAGTTAAATTGAAAGTTTGTTAGTTAATACAGATTAGGAATCAGTGAGTTTAAAAACTAAGAATTAAATGCCCCGACTTAACAGTTGTAGGTAGTGGGTTCTGATCCAACCAGGCATTTATGTATCTAATCTTTTAAATTGATATTTAAAGTATGATTGACCCTTGTTAAGAAGGTTTTTCGGTTCAATACTTTAATAGTTACTCACTATGAATCAAGATGAAACTATTATTTTTGTCTTCTTGAAGCCCTTCATCGCTTTCATTCAACCTTTCAAATGACGTAGTGATGAACCACGATAACATGGCGCGCCCCTCCAAATTACTGTTCCAATGTTTGTAGTCACATCCTTACGAAAGAGTTTGTATGTTGTAAGTATTCGTCTTCAGTAGCAGGCCGGCAGCGACATGCGTGTGCAGTCTTGGTGGCGCTTTGTAATTACTTTCACAAATACTTTCAAACGTTTTTAATTTTATAGGGGCGGGACATGTTATCGTAGTTCATCTCTAAGCCTACCGAATTCAAAAGAGCAACAACCCAATGTCTAGCCGACAGACAACTACCCACAAAAGTTAACGTTATCTCGAGAGTTTGGCGCTCGTGATCCCGATCGATAATCTCACAGATATACATATGTATATCTCAGATAATTGGGCCTCGTCGAAAGTCGATTAGAAAATAAGAGTGAGTACCCGCTCATCAACGGAAGCCTGTTTGAGATCGAAAGTGGCGTATGTGCAAGCGCATTTTTATGTCATTTTCACATACGAGGTCGTTCACCGCGGGAAAAGTGGGGAAACGGAGGAAATATGCGGTCTGTCCAGTTATTGCGTACATTGGGTGTTTTATGGTGCTGCTGTAGGAAAAGTTGTGATTTTTATCGCGTTGACTTTTGGCTGTGGTTTTAAGTACCTGTTTGTTTATGTAAGATGTGTCGAGAAAGTCGTAAAGTGAGGAAACCTAGGTTTCTTGTGCTGTAATAAAACGTAGATTCCTGTGTATATTGACAGCTTCGAAAGAATTTGTGAGAGAGGCACAGGAAGAGAAGAGGAACCCTTAATTTTATTAAATAATTTGTTGTTATTGTGGATTAACGTTCAGTAATTAAACAATACCAACATTCATTGTGTCATACAAAAAAAACTATGAGTACTTAGATTATCTAATAGTGGTATCTTAATCTGTGCGCTACAAAGTATCTTAAAAAGATCCTCAGGGGCAAACGGCACAAAGACGGATCTACACTACACACTTAACTAGAAGTACATACACTATATAGGTACACTTTAAAAACAAAAAGCCATGCCTCAACTTGTCCATGGGCTCCGTAATTACACGTAAAACACACAAGTGTTACGTGCCTCGAATATTTCGCTCTTTTATCTCGTTTTGACGCGACAGCTGCGTACGCGCACAGCACGCGATCGTAATGATGCGCCTGAGTTTCGACAGCGATATTTTGTAACGTGTTGATGAGATGGGAATGGTATTACTGGAAAGAGTTTATTAGCTTGATATCTTAATAGCTCACATTAAAAGCGAGAGCTTTTTTAATTGACTCCCGAAAGTGTTGGATGTAATGCAGTCAACCAGTTAAGTGAAAGAGAGATGAAGCGGATCAGTTGTAACAATTATTATCCACAGTTCAATAATGCTTTGATTGGTGTGAATTCTAAAATTCTAAAGAAGATCTTGCTAGAATTTATAAAACCGCACAGAAGGTGTTCTTATACCTGTCTAGACCATATCGACCATACCCAACTACCATCAGTTGATTTAAGAGCATTAAAATCAATATCAAAAAGTCGTTAATTTAAACTAGGCAGAAAACCAGACCTTTTTTCGTGAAAAATACGGAGCGTCTTTCAAAAAAGCCCGACCTTCACCAATTTCTCCCCAGCATCACTGCTGTCCATTAAATTAGAAGAAACAGATTATACCCATAATTTTCTTCGACGAAATACCCTAGCTACTAGCTACCCATAAACTCCAATCCACCATCACAATACCCAACCTATAAAACCAAGATCCATCAAACAACAATCCAACAACTTCCACAAATCAGTTATGAATATCAATAGAACTCCAACCTAACATAACTTTGAATACCTCATACGACTATTAATTCGCCAACACTCGAATAGAGGAGTTATTAGCTCTATTCCTGCTCACCTCGTCCCGGAAGCGGTGTGAATATGTGATAAATCTCAAGCCGTCATCGCTGGGAAGGTAACGGGACACCCGACGTGGTTATTAGAAGGGCTAATACTGATTTATGGCTAGTTCACGCCTGCTTTCCTGGGTGGACAGAGTTCCAAGCGATGTGGAATTTGCGAGATTATCGGATAGAACTGTAGTTGGAAATTGTGTGAACAAGTAGCGGGTGCTATTGATTTTGTTTAGTGTCAATTGTTAGTGTAAATGTGACCGAACAATTGGGCATTTGTCTGTCAGCTCACAGTTCGGGCAATAGTATTTTATGTAATCGTCTATGTAATCGTTATTGTCTGCGATGTCCTTTCTTGATATGAGCTAATTAAATGCATTGAAATAAAAGAGCAGAATCAATGCTGAGTCTAGCTGTCCTCACACATATATCACACACGCGCACCACACATGTGCCACACAAACATGACACTTACACACACACTATACCTGAAATCACAGCCCTCCACTCTGGAACTCGTTCCCCAAACCCCAAGGATAAAGACTTAGAGACTAGTTAGGCAGGTATGAAATCATCAAATGACCCCTCCCGCTCTGGGTGGAGTGGAAAGGAGAGTCAGACTCTTACTGACTAAAACCCATCAATGTTCCTTCCTTAGCCGTTTATGTTCCGGGGTAGCGGTTACCCTTTCGGACAATCCCGCTGACTCCGGGAGCCTGGCAGTTACTGTATTACCTGGACAATAAAATATTTGTATTCTATTACTTTTCGTGCTATGCCAGAGGAGCAGAGTTGCATCCAGGTTATCGACAATTAAAATAGATATTTGTTCAATCATCTCGATATATTTAAAGCCCACTTTTACACTTCAACCAACCCATTCAGAATCAGGTGATTCTCCAAGTAACTTGAATCATCTTGAAACGAATTTCATCAAAACTGTAATTAATGTGTACAGTTTCTGATCTCGCATGCTCGTACCAATTACCTGCCTCCATATTTAATGAGTACCATTACGACCCAGCGCACGGGGCTGGGCTGCGGTCAAATTTGACAAAATTGCCCAAGCGTCATCGCGTGCAAGGATTTTGTAATGTCCAAATTATTTTTGTGGATAATTGAAATTTTTGTTGTAACTTGCATCTGATTGGTTCATTATGATTATGTCCTCTGTTGAGATACAATCATCGTAAATTTTAATGTTGGAACGCCTTGTGAAGTTGTGGACAGTGTTTATGAATTCAGAATGGAAGATCTTATTCGGTGAACAAGTATTTCGTTGGATCAGCAGTTTTCTTACATCATGCAAATGTTTGTCCTTATTACCTTTGGAAAGTCAAGGAATAAGTGGCAAAATAATTCGACCAAGACCAGAGATCGCTCATCAAACAGAATATCCTGCTAGAAATATTATCCTGAAGTTAAAAAGCCGCCAGTGCCAATAACAACTACATTCAATTAAATCAGTTTCCTAGAACCACTAAACGAATGTATTAACTGCTATTTAACTTGAAGCACCGAGACATAAACACTCATTTTTGTAAATAATTACGTAGTGTACAAGTTCTTAACCTCGATGTTCATGGAATACAAAATTATGCGCACGCACAGATTGTCATTTCAGTTTTCTACAAAGTAAATGTCTGCACAAAGCGCAGTGGCTATTTTAGAATCCGTAATTTTTCAACTTTGAAAACTGCGCCATCGAAATTCATCATCATCAACATTAGGTGATCCTTCTGCCCACCAGCATCTTTAGGAGCTTTGTTTCATTCACTGCCTAAGCCCCGTCCCTTTTGTTCAATGCTTCTCTAATTGGTGCCACTCTCATCCAGGATTTTCTAAGCAGTATCTTGTATAGTTCCTTACCCCAATTTATTTTGGGCGGCAGCAGCATCTTCTTCTTTTATACATCTCTATTGACCGCTGTCTTAAAAGCCACCCCCTTTCTAGCCATTAAGCGGGATTGTCCGAAAGGGTTTCCGCTACCCCGGAACATAAAGGGCTACGGAAGGAACATGGATGGGTTTTAGTCAGTAAGAGTCTGACACTCCCTTCCGCTCCACCCAGAGCGGGAGAAAGCATTGGATGATTTCTCACCCCCCAAAAAACAAACCCCTTTCTAGCCATATCATCCTTCACTGCGCTAGCGAGGATATGTGCCATCATTTCTGAAGATCTCATACCCCGTTCTACTTCCTACCTTTAACCAAAGTACCTGTCAAAGTATTTCTTCGCCATAGGTCCTGCAGGAACCCTTCCAAGTGTCGTCGGCGGTTTATTAGTCTACCTGACACGGGATGCAAACATGCCTGAGCTTCAGTCGCACTATGCGTTCGCGCATCCACATTGCATGACAATGCGACGCGTTTGTTGACCTGCGCGCGCGCCGCATCGCAATACGTGCGGTAGCTGAGTGATTTGCATCATTGTTGATGGGAATTGTTCGATAACGTTATTGTTATTATTTTTTAATCTTTTTTTTTTGTTGTCCTTATGGGTGAGGACTCGGGGCTTATTCAGATTTAATTATTACATCGATGTTTATGTCTAATTGCATTCTGTGGGTCTTTGTTCCGTCCTTATACCTACCTGGTAATGCAAGTCCTTGTTATCCATATTCTTTGCAGTTCTCTTAAAACAATAAAATTACAATAGGATAATTTACCAGTATCTGCCTATTGGAGCTCGTGATTAAGATTGACCAGGTTAAGCTACGCTTGCCGGGGTTCATCCGTGGATGGGTGACCATCTCTACATATCGAGACTCATCCGTACCTCGGAGAGCATGGTAAGCCGTTGGACCCGGCTGTTATTCGTGGATCTTAAACAGTCGTTACGGATAGCCAAAAGCCTGAAAGTCTGACAGCCAGCCTTACCAAGGGGTATCGTATTACCCAGTTACTGACTAGGCTGTAGAGGTCAGATAGGCAGTCGCTCCATGTAAAATACTGATATTCAGTTACATCAGGTTAGACAGAAAGCCGACCCCAACATAGTTGGGCAAAGGCTCGGCAATTTCCACACAATATGTTATATTTCAGTTTTCGTAAGTTATCAGCCAAATAAACAAGTGACATACGTTGTGTATGTGTATTATACAAATATGGTAATAACCTGGTTATTAAATTAACTAAGGAAACGCCAAAAGTAAAGGAAGGAAACCAAAAGTCCGGTGCCATATCTCAATGTTATGTTTATTCTTATCTCAACAATACGGTTATTATTGTGCTATAATTCTTTTCCTTATTTTTTTTTTGTTTCAACAGTCTTATTTAATTCTCAGTTGCGTTTGGGTCTGTGAGATTTTTTTTTTAATTTTATGATATACTAGGTACTTAATTTTAATTTAAGCTTAATTATTATTTTACGCGTAAACTTAAGAATATATTAATCAAAAGTTACCAGAAAAACATAGAAAGTTGAAAAAATGCGCGTGCGGCACCGTACACGTGATGGAAGTGAAATTTCTTAAAAAATAAAGATTATTTACTGTGAGAGAAGGAGAGACTTATATATTTCTTATCTGTCATAACAAAATATGCGTATACGTGACGCGTCCTTGAAATTTCACTCTCATTTCTCGTCCATCGAATCGGTAGTTAAAAATATCTCTTGATGTTTTAAACCCCATACTAAATCCGTCTTAGGAAGATTTTTAAGCGAACCGAGCAGCCTTATGACCGTTAAAGATATTAAAAGGAAAAGTATATTTTAAGTGACCATTCGTAATTCAATATTCAAATATCGGATTAGAACAGCTTGACCCGAGCGTGTTCGGGTCACATCGGATTACCTCGCCAAGGTCGGGTCGATGTCAACGCTTCGATCACGAATAAATTCCATTCATTGATGCGTCATCATTGTGTGCGAGGGTTGCCGGATGCAATAATTTTTTTCTATATTTTCTTTGTTTTATTTGGGCCGTGAGGAAAAAAACAGTTTTATTATTGTTTTGTGTTGACTATTTCTTGCTTGTTTATTCAAGATATCGGGATAGAATGATCAGTGATCTAGTTTGTAGACGGCGTATTGGAGAACTTGGTGAAAGCCGCTCTAAGAGTGGTCAGACAAGGGGGAGAGGGATCTCAGAATGTCTGAAAAATATTGATGAGATGCAAGTAACCAAAGTTTTATTTTAGGAAATATTATTGCAACTGATGCTGGACGCTGATGACACAGTAAAATAGAGATGCAGGCACAACGTGGCAACCCTAACTCCACATTACAATAATTCGAATCGTTTTTCAAACACATTGTTAAAAGGTTTAAAAGATTCGATGGTTGAATTTGAATTAGGAACGTTATCCGGTTGGATACGAGAAGGTCATGAGGGAGTGTTTGAGATTTCAAAAATAGAATGAATAGGCTGAATAATGTGGAGAAAGTTTATAAGTATGGGATTTTTTTTTCGACTTCAGGTTCGTTTCCCTTGGGAATTGAGCAAAGCTTACCAGATTTCGACACTATACCCGTATTCATAAAATGATATTAAGTTGTATATTGTACACCTAAAGCCTTGACATTCAGGATGAACTAAGTGAAATAAAAAGAATACCTATGAGAAATAAATAATTTTTGTTCCGTTTATTTTACGAAGATTATACAGTGTTTACTCTATTAGGCGGACACAAAAATTGAATACAGTATCACAGACAGACAATACACATAAACACTAAATTATACGTAAGTAATGATACTTTTATCCGAACAGCCTTTGTTTAAAATATGAAAGAAAAAACTTTGTCCTTTTCTTTATGAACCTTATTCACTCGTAATTACAATAAATAAAATAGCAAATTTTATCATTAAAGTCGACAGTTAATTTGTAAAACTTAAATAATACGCAAAAAAAGATTATAAGTAATGCTCATATTTTTCCGCAAATCGTCAGAATTGGAAAATTCTCAAGACAGGTTTTTGACATAAATAAGGAAACTAACTACGTGAAGGAAATGAAAAGTAATTTTTCACACTGGCAAGTCATTTCGTATCTGTCACACGGTCCGATGCCAATCTCTGCTGTCATTAACTATCTGCAAACTTAACCAAACAGTTTACTTACACTTTAACTTTACAGTGATAGGGGTGAAAATCCCTTGATTGATTTCAAAATTAATTTTGTTTTGGTCAATGATTGAAACCAAGTTATCCTTGCTACTTTGTTTTAATGAATTTCATAATTTATTCTGTTCCGTAATAAGAATGGGGAATTATGTTGTATATTTTTATTATATTTATAGCTGGAACTTCTTTGGATATTGGTGTAATTATTGTCGTGTTTTATTTTGACAAACTAATGAGTTTCAACATTTTATGTACGTTTTTCCCTACAAATAATAGTAAAATTACTTCGACATGGAATTAAAAATTAATAACTACGAATAATATTATGTTTATTTTATTTATTAATATACGTGCGGTAAGTACCTACTCATTCAAGATATTGCAATTTTTATGAAGCCTGAATAAAAAATCAAATTAAACTTTAAGTTTGAATATTAATGCAGATTAAAAAACCGTTACAATTTTTACGATCAAGTAACACCTATTTAAATTATATTCCACACATTAGTTGCCTAAGCATGTGCGTAATAAAACTATTTTTATCATAGACAAGAAACTCTATCGGTATGACTAAGGCCATCGACTATACACAGTCCTTATGAAGGCGTATCAAAGATCTCTGTGGCAATTAAATGTTGATCCTAGTTAGTATGATGTAGACCGGCAACTATGACGCGACAAAAAGTTGCCGATGAAAAGACTGCAGTCGATTGACTGGTGATTTTTTGTTGGTAACGTGCAACTTCTTCTTCTTCGTGTGGTTAGTGACTAACCTGGTATCAGAGTTTTAATGCTGCCCATTAAGCGGGATTGTCCGAAAGGGTTACCGCTACCCCGGAACATAAAGGGCTACTTAAGGAACATGGATGGGTTTTAGTCAGTAAGAGTCTGACACTCCCTTCCGGTCCACCCAGAGCGGGAGCAGTCATTGGATGATTTCCCAGCCTTAAAAAAAAAAAAAAAGGCCTCTGACTTAGCATCACATGCTGTTGAGAAATATTTCTCCGGCATGCCGGGGCATCAACGTGCAACTAAACAACAGCTACATCTGTTTTTATACAACTTTTAACTGCGATGTGCCTGGCATTAGAACAAACTGATTTAATCGGCTGGCAACTGATGGTCTCACTATACTGCACTTCAAGAAAGTACTAATACTCTCTTATCTTCGATTTGGCGATCTAAGCCTTAGCTTTTGCCAAAGTACGCTATGGTTTGCTTACATTATTATGTATTAGGGTCCCACAAGATTCAACTTTGCTAGTCGCGTGGTTCTTTATTAGTTTCTACAACAATAACAGCAACGAATTTTAACTGCTATCAATACGTCGCCCGCGCATCGCTCGTCTGGTCCATAACGAAGTGAAGCAAACTGAGTCAGGGTCATAGCACTGCACGGTGTACTCGCATCCTATTAACAGTGATAATAAAACTTATAATATTTTACGAGTCGATTAAACTCCATGGTTTGATGGTGGTCGTAAATGAATGAAACTGTTCAGCGGATGCTTGAGGTCTACATATAGTTATGGTACTAAGAGCTCATATACCCGAGGGGTACGTTGCCA
The DNA here is from genome assembly GCA_951799385.1 of Hyppa rectilinea. NCBI lineage: Eukaryota > Metazoa > Arthropoda > Insecta > Lepidoptera > Noctuidae > Hyppa > Hyppa rectilinea. The sequence goes on along the minus strand of OX637308.1, from coordinate 2,403,316 downwards.
CTGGCAGAGGCAAGTGAAGCCGTTGACGTGTCGGCGGCACCCCTCAACTCCTCCTATACAAGCAGTAAGTTTTAAAGATTATTTCTGTTATGTGCTTGTACTAGCCGTTGGTCCCGGCTGTCATTTGTGCATCTTTGACAGTCGTTACGGGTAATCAGAAGCCCGAAAATCTGACAGCCAGTCTTACCAGGGGGTATCGTATTGCCCAGTTACTGGGTTGTGGAGGTCAGATAGGCAGCCGCCTCTTGTAAAGTACCAGAATTCAGCTGCTTACGGTTAGACTGGAAGCCGTTGCGCGCGTTGTTATAAAGTAACCATTATTTCTTCATTCAACATCAAATAGAGAAAACATCATCCATTCAGATCGCGACTCAATTCGTCACTTGGCCATTTAACGTCTCGATTTCATTAGTAATCGATGATCGGCGCACGCGCACCCGACCGCGTCGAATATCGCTCTCTCTATTGTCTCAGTTTATCTGGAGATTCTGTATCTCTCGTATTTAATGACAACGCTGTTTTATGTGTGAGCTTTTACTTTCATTGATACCATCAGTGTTGCTAGACGAAAAAGTTTTGGTTCTATTTTTGTTTTATTGTGCAGAAGTATTTTACAGAGTTTAGACGTAATGGTGAGCGGAATTGTCCGCAAGGGTTACTGCTACCCCGGAACATAAATTGCTAAGGTAGGAACATGGATGGGTTTTAGTCAGTAAGAGTCTGACACTACCTTTCACTCAGAGCGCGAGGAGTAATTTGATGATTTCCCACCCTCTAAAAAAAAAAGGTACCATAGATCTTTCTTAGGGTCTGATGTTTGTTGAAAACCTTTTATTTCTGGGTTTATGGGTTAGTACAGCAAAGCTTTGTTACTATTCGGTAGCTTATGTCAGTCCCATAGTATATATGCTGACTTTTTAATTATCTTTATCACTTATTAACCGACTTCAAAAAAGGAGGAGGTTATCAATTCGACGGTATGTTTTTTATTTTTTTGTGTGTTTGTTACGCGATTACTCCGCCAATTGTAGACCGATTTTCAAAATTCTTTTTTTTTAGAATATCACTTCCTTTTTGCCCTCTGTTCACGTTTTTCGATGCTTTGCTTTTGTTTTTGCATTTTGACACCTAGACATTTACACATAGAGTTCAAAAAAATTGTTCTTTCATATCGTTTAACTCTTGACTGACTTAGGTAACCCTGTGACCGAACACACTACAAGGACCACAATTCTCACATATTTAACCCACTTCACGCTACCATCAGTCACCACACACTTGCGTAACCTAAAAGTGTCGCCCGCGCATAAACCGCACATCTTTATAGCGTATTGCGGAAACCGCGGCAAAGCGGTGCTGATGTAACGCCGATGCGCGCGCGCCGCTATTATTTTTGGCGTGGGGGCGTTGAACCCGCGTAGTGAAAGTCGCCGGAGGCGCCAAGCCGGCTACGATAGGACACCCCCGCCCTGAAGGTATTTGGCACCTTTGAGTGATAAAGATAGGGATGTCAGAATTTAAGGCTTTATAAATCTGACCTAGATTTCTTTAGTAGGTCAAGAAATAAAGGTCAATTTAAGAACTCACAGAGAAATCGTCATTTTTTTTTGCCAAAAAATAAGTTGATAAGGTTGCTGATATTTAAAACCATTTCTTCTAACCTTTGATTCGATCGGTCATTAATTTCTTTAAAAAAATACATCGGGTCTAGGCAAGTCGCCGTCGATGTCCCCTTACACCCCAAGAAGTTAGCCAATCAATTAGGCTAGCCTTTTCCCAATTATGTTGGGGTCGGCTTCCAGTCTAACCGGAAGCAGCTGAAGCAATCGTTCTTCGATTTCATTTCATGATATAAGTAGTTAATTACCCAAAATACTTGTGATCCCAGCAGGCTCAGCAGCTGAGGATGTGTATTGTGTGTAGACCAAGGGAAAAGTAAAGTAGACGCTATTATGTGCTGTACTGTACACCACACAATGAGCGGTCGTATTGTTTTGTTTTTAAAGTCTCATCCATCAGGCCCTTCTTCGTTGTGTACCTATTAATTAACTCTCACTCTACAATCAACTAAGTATAGAAACACAAATATTTCTTTCATTCTTCTATTCCCATCTAAAACTAACTTATCTAACGAAATCAAAAACAATCCATTGTTTAATTCTACCATTCTATTACCGGAAACCGATCAGATTATACTTTTCAAAGCATTTCCCATACATAACATTACAAAATCGGAATGGCGCAGTCACAATAAAAAGTGTTAATTTTTAGTTACATCCATTTAATTGCGTAAAACCACGTTTATCCGGAGATCTGGCGGAAACAATTGTGTTTGTGAATGTACTATTATTTTAAGAGGTTTCGTAATAATTATGATTGTTATGAATTACGTAATCTGATGAGTTATGAGGTATCTGTGTTAGAATCTGGTGGAATGATGAGTTTTTATTTTGGGTCAAAGTGGTTTATCTCATGTAACACCCAATTGGCGAAAAGATTACTCACGTATTATAATAATTGGTCTTCTAAATTTTGTTGTTTTTTTTTTTAAGCTAGGAAATCATCCAATGACTTCTCCCGCTCTGGGTGGAGCGGAAGGGAGTGTCAGACTCTTACTGACTAAAACCCATTCCTTCCTTAGCCCTTTATGTTCCGGGGTAGAGGTAACCCTTTCGGGCCCCTATCTGCGTCCTACTCTAGCGCAAACACCTCCACGATTTCTTGTGCTATTCTGAGCTCAGTGCCTTCAACACACATACGTGTTCATGACAGTGAATAGGCTAGACGTTTGGTCGTCTTAGTACCCGCAGTGTTTAAGTCAGTCCAACTTTAGATGCTGAATTTAATTTGAGCTCATTTGACTATTTGGTCAAAAATAAAATATGAAATCACTTATAAAAAAGACCGTTCGTCTTAAAACTCACCGCACAAAAATTAAATATTATGCGAAGATATAATTGTAAAATTGCATTTATTTAAGTATTCCATTTGATTCAAAAAATCTGTGACGTTACATTGTTATCATCATATAAATCACGTACAAATTCCGCGTTTTGACAGTTCATAAAAAGTGACGAATAACGTCACTTTTTATACTACAGACTACCCTTTCAAATACCCAATTCACTAACGAGTCGAACTCAATCTCTAAAGCCCTCAAACTCGTTCTAAATAGGTATGTGCTCACAAGAAGCCTTAATTTAGCCCTAATTGGAATTGTAACTATCACAATCGTGTTATCAATATGTATGTGTGGGCCACTCCTGATGCCTCAAGACTTAAGAGGCTCGGTAAGAGGAAGTCCCTTAAAAATTCC